>CM062811.1:627633078-628233078 GCA_031772625.1 Pinus tabuliformis
GGAAGAAAAGATGAGCTATTTTTTCAACTGTAATTTGTTTTTTACATGGTGTTAGTATACACATTTTGCTGAACCTGTCTACAACTACATACAAGTAATCATGACCTTTCCTTGACAGTGGAAAACCTCCTACAAAATCCATTGAGATACTCTCCTATGGACGTGAAGGTACCGGAAGTGGAGTGTACAATCCTAGTTTCCTATTACTAGGCTTACTTGTTGCACACAAAGAACATCCTCTAATGAAATGAGATACATTATCAAACATGCGTGGCCAATAACAATGCCTTTGAAGATTCACTACGGTCTTGCCTACACCAAAGCGTCCAACAATCAATGAAGTGTGGGCCTCCCTTATGATATTGTTTCTTTCTCCCTGTGGAATACATAACTTGCCCAAGTGATACAACAAATTGTTATGTACATGATAATCCAACTCTTCAATTTGGTTTCCTTGACTTGAGCTTGCATACACATCTCGAAAGTCATTATCATATGCATATTGCTTAATGTAACTTTCATGTAAAACAATAGATGAATTATGCTTGAGTATAATAGATGAATTTACAATAGGCCTTCAAAGCATATCAACTACGTTATTGGAGATTCCCTTTTTGTACTTGATAACCAAATGAAATTGTTGTAGAAAACCCATCCATCTGAAATGTTGTGACTGTTGCAACTTTGATTGTGACTGTAAGTATTGCAATGATTGATGGTTGGTATGGATAATAGTCTCCTTTCCCATCAAGTAGCGTTTCTATTTTTTGACACTTTGTACCAATGCGTAAAGTTCTTTATCATAAGTAGGATAGTTAGTTACAACTCCATTAAAAATTTCAGAATGAAATGAAATGGGATTATCATGCTACATAAGAACTGCTCCCATGGCGTAATCACTAGCATCCATTTGAATCTCAAATGGTTGTCTAAGATCCAGAAGAGCCAATAGTGGTGTTGAACTAATCTTTTGCTTCAAAGCATCAAATGCTTTCTGTTGTACATCTCCCCAATGGAAGAATTTCTTAACACTTGTTAATGCATGTAATGGAGCTGCAATGGAAGAAAAATTAGCAATAAATTTCCTCCAATATTGTGTTACCCCTAAAAAGCTTCTTACCTCTGTAACTGTATTGGGCTTGGGCCAATTCAAAATGACCTCAACCTTAGAGGGGTCGATCTTCAGCTCACCTCCTCCAACAATTTGTCCCAAATACACTAAATAAGTCTTTCCAAATTCACACTTCGACATCTTTAATAACAATTGTTCTTTTCTTAAGACATCAAGCACTTTGTTTACATGCATGACATGTTCATCTCTGGATTTGTTGAATATGAGTATATCATCTAATTACACAATGACAAAGTCATCTAGAAATGGTCTTAATACATCATTTATAACTCTCATGAAAGTAGCTGGAGCATTTGTAAGACCGAAAGGCTTAACAAGCCACTCAAACAATCCTTGTTAAGTTTTAAATGTGGTTTTCCAAATGTCCTCTTCAACTATTCTAACTTGATGATAACCACTTCGTAAATCTAACTTAGTGAACTACTTTGCATACCTCAATTGATAAAGCAAATCATCAATTCTTGGGAGAGGATAACTATTCCTTACCATGATTTTGTTCAATGCATGGAAATCCACACACATGCGCCAAGTCTTGTCCTTCTTTGGCACCAAGACAATGGACAAACCACATGGCAAAGTAGATGGGTGTTCATACCTTTGTTCAACAATTCTTGAATTTGCTTCTTGATTTCCATGCTCTCCATAATCGACATGCGATACATGCCAATGTTTGGAAGTGGAACATCTGGTGCAGCTATATCTCATGCTGAATTCCCCTCTTGGGAGGTAACCCCTTTGGTTCCTGAAACATCTCGCCATGCTTGCTTACCACATCAAACAAATAAGATTTCAATTTGTCATCACAACCTTCAAAAGATTCATAATCAATATCATTCTTTTTCTTGATCATGAGAAGCACAAAATTTTTACTTGCATTTACTAGTCTCTTCATCTGCCCTGCATTAACCAAAGAAATGTTCAGCTTTTTGTGATGGGCTCTCACAATGTACTCCACCCCATTCTTGAGCAATAAGTATTTGTTTTCATGGTGATAAAATACTACTTTCCTATCATACAAATAAGGACTACCCAAAATGATTCCTAAGATGTCAAGTGGAACTACATCTAACTCAACTTCATCAATGAACTTTTCAGTAATGGCGAACTTGAATAAACACTTCCTTGTAACCTGTAAATTTGCATTATTGACTATCCAACCCAATGGATATGGCTTATGATGAGGTATAGTTTCAAGGTTGAGCTTTTTGACCAAGTCTTCTCAAATTAAGTTTGATTGTGACCCACTATCAAATAATGCATCAATCTTTGTATGATTTGAAATTACCCTTACATGAAACAACTCTATTCTTGATTCTTCATTTGGAGTGTTGTTTTGATTGTGTGAGGAACTAGTTCTTGCAACAACTTATTTTCCTTTTGTAACCATGGCTGAAATCTTGGTCTCATCACCAGAATCTGATCCAAGGTCATGTTGTGTGGTAGCGGTCGTCTTTTGTTTTCCCTTATTGTTTTGTTTCTTAGGCCTTAGTTTAGGATGCAATTTCCAACAATGGGCTTCATCATGCCCAACTTGGAACAATATTTCCATATGGTTTTCTCCCCTCCTTTCTTCACACTTGCATTCTTCTTTCCCTTCCATTTCCCCCCTTCTCTTTCTCCTTACCCTTGAAAGGCTTCTTCTTACTACCCTCTTCCTGAATTTTCTTTCCCCTTGCTTCAAGGTGCGTGGCTTGCACACATACCTCATCCAAATTGCTTGGATTGAACATAAGGATGGTATGTTTCAAATAGGAATGTAAACCCCCAATATATTTCAACAATGCATCTTGGAATTCAAATTTACTCATAACAACAAAGCCCTCTTTCTAAACTCCAGGGTATAGTCTTGGACTGTTTGGCCTTTAAGTTGCATAAAATTCTGCCAACTCATAATGGATTTTTGCATATAGGCTAAAGGGTACAACTGTCTTTTAATTGGAGAAAGAAATTCTCAAGAAATGGATGTCTTACCATGAATTCGCATTTCCTCTTGAGTATTTGCTTCCCACCAGACTAATGCTGATCCTTCTAGCCTCAATGAAGCCAACTGGATCTTTATGTCATCTTCTTGAAGGTTTTGAATTCTGCAGTATACCTCCAATTGTCTAACTTTTTTGCATTCACCTCACCATTTTACATGGGAAGTTCAACTTAATGTCTAATTTGAGTAAGGGAGCTTTTCCTTTTGGGGTTTGGGAATGAGTATGGATAGTTTTGGTGGTGGAAGTGGAATATGTTTGAGATGTTGAGGATGATGAAGATGATGAATATGGTGGAGATGAAAGTGGCTTTCCTCCATTACCCTTTGAATCCTTCTTATCATATTTTTTATCTCTTGAGCTTCCTTCTCCATGTGGAGGCTTATAACTCTCTCCAACCATTCTAGTGTTCCTCTCTTCATAGAGGACTCTAACCATATCAGTCAATTCATAGAAAGATTTCTTGAATGCTTCCTCTTCTGAAAGACCTTCAGTCTCTCTTGCTCCTAACATGATGGTTGTGGATTCAGGCTCAGTTTCTAGTACTGCTTGTACCTCTTCAATCTCAATTGAAGGAAAAACTTGAGGTGTTTCAAGTGCAGCTGGAATTGGACTTTGAGTGGATATTGTGGCCTTGTGACTCTCCTTCTTATGGGCATTACCTCAGGAGTTGCAACCAATAGTTTCCCTTCTCCTCTCTCCAACTTTAACCTTGTAAGCATCACAATTTTGCAACCATTAAAACCCTCATTGCACAAAACTCAAGCAATCAAACAAATAAACATTTTCTCTGATACCAACTTGATCTCTTATTGAATATTAGTTTTGTCGTGCTAATTTCAATTGCAGATTTATAAACAAATGCTTGTCCATTGCTTCTTATGGTGTTTGTGATTGTAAACAGGTAAATTTTTATCAAGTTTTAAGTGGAAGACATGAAAAAAATAGCATTAAAAACAAGTGCTATACAATAGCCATTCAAAGTACAACAAACCATAAATTTGAACACTTAACATAGTGTTTTGATGAAGGATTTCACCCCTCCTGGGTTACATCTCCTTGGTTCAGCTTCCATGGCTTGGGCCTCTGTATTAGCTCAATATGGAAAAAATGTTGTTTACAAAGCTCTACTGCTCCTGAAACCTATTCCAATGTGTTTAGAATGTCGAAATTAGCTAGGAACACCTTTTCTTGAGCTCAATTTGGTCGAAAAATGCTCCAGTTATGACTGAAACAGTTTTTCCCTAGAAATGCTCCTCCAAAACTGGAGGAACTCCAATTAAGCCCGCTAAAATTGGTGGAACCTCCGAATTTATCGGATCTGCTAAACATGCCGCCAACCTAATCTTGAGCTTAATTAATGATAAATGGCATTTAATTATTAATAAACTGCTAATTAGTGCGCAATTACCGCACGGTTAACTAACTGTTTATCTGCGGTTTTCAGAGTGGTCACATGCTTATATTAAATGTTAGGGTTGGTTGGGTTGTGTTGTCTACTAGAACTAACTGACCGCACTTTAACCATTTTCTATCACCGTTGCACATTCACATGTTGCATAACCGTGAGGGTTAAGGTTTTTGGAGCCGTCGGATGTTAGCCATTTGATGTCACTGTTGGCACATTCACATGGGGAGGGCTGGCCCTCCTAACCGCCAACCCAAACTTTAATACATTTCAAATATGCATTGTGTGCTATATATGTTAAGAGCCAATGTATAGCGGAGATGGTTAGGTGCTTTTATCTGTGGAGAGGAGGTCGCAGGGTCGAACCCGGGTTCTCCATAAAATTTTGGTCCACTGCGCCAAGCCTAGTTGTTCAAGGAGAGACACGTGGTGGCCTCCAGGCTTGCCACTTGTCCCCTCCTCATTGGACCATATTCAACCTATGAAAACACGCCACGTTCCAAAATTGATAACCAATCACAATGTGACACTTGTCACAACCTTACTGGATGTTGATCGTCCGTTGACTCTGCCTAGTCACCTGCCACGTCAGCAGTATAGATTGCTGACTGTGCAGTGACTAGGCATTTTTTTTTGCAAAATTTCTTTTGTTTGGAAAATTATATAGAACTCAATAACTTCCTCATATGAACTCAGTTTTCAGTGAAATGAGTTGCGTTAGGATCATTTTTCCGAGACAGACACGGTTGTTCAGGGTCTGATCCATTCTGAGAACTTTGACTTTTGAGCTAAATACTTAGCACCTGATCACTCCACTTGTATTTCTTCATTGCAAATTGTACAAATCACTTTGGAGAAAAAATTACTCCTAGTTTCTATTTGAGATACTCAAATGTCTCTTTGGGAAGTGGTTTGGTGAAGATGTTTGCAATTTGAAATTTTTTTTAGTCATTGTGTTACCCACCATTTTGTCGGTGATATCCCTAGGATAATTGTTTTCTCCAAGATGGTCCTCAGCTGGTAGCCAACAACCCCTTGCAACCACCAACTAGCTCATTCTGTCATTTCTCCTCCACCTGAGGTAGCCATGTGGTCCCTCACCCATCTTCCATGATTTTATGTTTGAAGGTGGGCCTCTTGAACCTACAGGTATGCATTGTAATTTGATAATTGAGTATTGTAGTTTCCTTATGTGTAATGACCCACCTAGAACTATAAATAAAATACAAGTATTAGCATACATACGAGACCTCCATACGATAGCTACATATGCATGGACCCGTATGTATTGCACTATATATATGATAAATCCTCAAACGAACAGAAAATGTTACTTTTAATTTTAAATTTTAATTTGTAAATTAAAATTTATAAAATTAATAAAATTAATTAATTAAAATTATAAATTAAATAAATTAAATAAATTCATTAAAATAATAAATAAACTTTATCAAATCAAATTTTCATATTCGAATAAAATCAACAAATCAAATAAGATTTGGTTTTATAAAATTACACGTATCAAAATAATGACACGGAGATGGGAGGAAGGCGGTGGATGGGGAATTAAAAAGAAGGAAGGAAATCTTGAGAAGGGGGAGGAAAGACGGAGAAAATTTTCAAAAACTTAACACAGAGATACAGACACTCTGGAAGTTTTGAGTCTTGATTGTACTGGAGTTTTTGGGCATAGGGGATTAGATTGCTTCAACTGGAAAGCATTCTGAAACTATGTACCCAGGTTGTACTCAGTTTGGTAGGGTGGTTTTTAGGCCGTTTTGGTAACACAACTAGAACAGAATTGAAGCCAGAATAAGAATTGTAGTCAGAATAAGAACTAGAGCAAAACAATTTGCAGTAGAGCTTCGTAGCAGAGCAGACAGATTGGTATTCATTAAATAAGTGAATTTAAATTCTTTAAATTATGTGCTTAAATTACATATTCAGGTATTTAAATTTTGTGGTTCTTACATTATGTTGGACACTTCTAAGCATGGATTAATGGGGGGATTCATCGGAAAGAATGGGTTATGTCTGTGCTCTTGTCCCCTTTTGGATGTTAAACCTTGTATTATAGTCTCGTGGGATTTCTTTTACTGACCAATTGTCTTTAGGGATGTTATTTCACGAGAAACCTTGATTTTGGTTGCGTGGTCCCTCTTCCCCATTCGCATATATTGTGAAAATTCCTAAACCAGAATCCCTACTGCGGCAACTAATGATATTTCTCCTATTTGTTAATTTCCCTTAAACAAATTACTTGCAGTTTACTATGGGAAATATCTAAATACATACACTGTAGTCTTCACTTAATTAAATATAATGTAGAAACAAGAAACTGGGAAAGAAAGAAAATACAACACAATGACACTGTTGTTTTTGGACAAATGTCCCCGGAAAAACCCAATATAGGAAAATCAGTGCAACAGATCTAAGGGTCTTATTATTATGCAGTAGTAATTCTAAGTA
Source organism: Pinus tabuliformis (assembly GCA_031772625.1). NCBI lineage: Eukaryota > Viridiplantae > Streptophyta > Pinopsida > Pinales > Pinaceae > Pinus > Pinus tabuliformis. The sequence continues at coordinate 627,640,067 of CM062811.1, forward strand.
CAATTCCTTGGATGCTCAACTAGCAATCTGATACAAAGAGAAACTGGACAAAACACATAGTGAGAATCTCTCACCCAATCACTGAAAGAATTCGAGTCTGATCATGCTAGATTAGAGCCTCTGCATCCCCTCTGCGTGGCCTCTGCACAAAACTGCGTAAGCCTCACGCTGTCTCCATGTCACCCCTGTTGGGAATCACGCTGCTCTTCCTTTTGATCCTCTGCTTGCTGGAAATTCTGAATTTCTACTTCCCGGTCTCACACCCTGGCTCCCAACTTCTGAAACTTGATTTCCTCAGTAGGAATTCGATCTCCCTCTAAGGCTTGCACTTCCACTACATCAACTATGCATGGGCTAGTGTCTACCTCTCTCTGGACGTCGTTTTTCCCTTTCTGCCTTGTACTCTCCGGACTAGGAAAACTTCCCTCTTTAGGATACTATCTCTGCCCCTCATTGCAAAAGATCACTTCGATCACTCCTTTAGAAACTGTTGCACTTCTCTCTCTGAGAAATTCGATCTTCTTGATCTCTCAGTGTGTTTTCCAAATGATCTTCAAGCCTCCTTAAATAATCTTCTCGTTGACATTCAATGGCCCAGATTAGAAGTTAATCAATCGCTAAGATCATTTCTTCTTGATCCTTGTCTTCTTCTAGAAGTTACACCCATAGTTAGATTAATACCCATTAATTATTTTAATTTCTGAAGTTTAGACTTAGGGACCCATTAAAAATGATTAATTATTTTAATACAACTGTCTTTGGGTGGAATTTCCCAAAACGCTTTCTGGGTTCTTTGGAATACATGTGCCCAAGCCTCCCTACAAAATTTGAGACTTATAGCACATCTGATTCTACCAAAACTCAACAATCCCTCTTAGCAAGGAATGTGCTCTAGCAATGCCTCCCACTGTAGCATCACTGTGACTTCATAACATTGTCCTCTGCGCTGCTGATTTTTGACATGCTATCCATCAACTACTGCGTTGTTGTTGCAACTGTACTATTTCTCACACTACCATTGTCAACACTGCATCCGTACTATAGCTCCGTTTGAATTTATGCATTTGTGCTACTGCTGGCACTACCACTGCCACTGCCAACTGCCCCTGCACTACAAACCACTGCTACTACTTCATCAACAACATAAAAACATCCCAAATTATTGAACAAGTGTTCAACATAGATGCATCTCGATGCTTAATATCTGACTGCTGCTAGTCTCACGCTATCCCTTTGAAGCCACTGCATTGTTGTTGCTATTGCATTGTGCCTCCCTGCACTGCTACAACTCTACACTATGTTTCTCAAACTTGGTGTTCTAGCCACTGCATTTCTCGCTCCAATGCTCTTCTACACCAATCAACACTGGTCCACCCTGCTACTTCTGATTTGGGCTCTCATAGCAAGGAATTTATCCGAGAGGTGGGCTCCTCAAGGATCCTTCCCATCTTTAGCTCTTTCGAACTACAACTCTAAATCAGCCCACCTCCCTCCTAGAGGTATCTCGGTTATCATGGCAAACTCCTCCTCTTCGATCTTTGTGAGTGCAACCTTCAGATCGTGTTTCTCATCTTTGTCCTTCTTCCTGAGAGGACACTGTGTTGCGTAGTGACCCATTTCACCACACCTGAAGCATTTGATCTTCGAGACATCCTTCTTCCACCTCTGTTGCCCCTTGGATGCAAGGGTTACATTCTCTTCCTCCTCCTTGGGCTTCGACCCACTGTTGCTACTTCCATCAAGCTTACACTTGACTAGATCTCTCCTCAGCTCTTCTTTCTTGAGAGTTTCCCACATACTATCCCAGTCTGGCAAAGATGTCATGTCCAGGATGCTCTGGCCAAAGACTTTCCATTCTTCTGAGACTGAGTTTAGGGCCAGTCTCACCATCTTGGAACCTTAAGGTGTAGATCCCACAGCTACTAACTCGTCCCGAGCCTCCTGAAGTTTCGTGAGGAATGGATCAATGCACTCCCCCTTTTGCATCTGTGCAAATCTTAGTTTCTGCTCTAAGTACATCTTTCGTAGGGAAAATTTTAGGGGCTAGTATTCGGAGGTGGGCTCATTTTCCATGTTTTTTCTAAAAAGGGGATTGTCAATTTCCATTTTTTCTAAAAATAATTCACCTAAATTTTATAGTATAAAATGATTTGACCTTGAAAATCACCAAAATTTTATATAGACTAATATAAAGTAATTATAAATATAAATATTTAAATGAAAAAAAATATTAGACGTTTTACAATTTGCATATTAGGGACTAGTATTATTCACCAAAGTTTCTAAACTTTAAAATAAACTTCCATCATTAAAATTTTCCCTAATCTTCTGCTGATCGGAAGATCCTTGATAAATCGTTGTCAAGGCATCCCACATCTCCTTAGTAGTCCCTCTGCTAGAGATGTGACAGACTACACAATCCTTTACTCAATCAAGGATCATCCTCTTGGCCTTCGCTATTTCTCCCTTGTACTTCTTCACCTGATCTGGATCTGCGAGCTCAAGCACCATGTTGTCGACTTCGACATAGACCTTAAGAAAATGCTCATCTAGAAGGCATGACATCCTTGCCTTCTAGATCACATAGTTGGATGCCCCATCCAACCTGTCCTAATCTCTTAGTCCACTGGTTGCCATCTCTACCACGGAAATATCGAATTGCTCCTCTCTGTTTCTTACTGTTGCTACTCAGCTAATAAGAAAACGAACTTCTTGGTGGAAAGTCTACTGAGGAAAAATTCCCTCACTGTGCTTCTCCTCTCTCTTCTGACGTCTTTTATCCCAACAATCTATCCGCTAAAAAATGCATCCCTCCAGCTCTTTCCTCATGTTGAGGCTCTGTGTTGCTCCCTATGTCATGGCAGAATTTTGATTTGGAAGCACTCCCTCTCTCTTGACTCACTCAGAGAGAGATTTTCCTCAAAAATTTAGCCCTCCTGGCTTGGACTGCACAATCCCTCAGAGGATTCGAACTGCTGCCTCCTGCAGCTATTTTGATCTCCTTAATCCCTACTGCAGCGACTGATGATATTTATCCTATTTTTTAATTTGCTTTAAACAAATTACTTGCAGTTTACTACGGAAAATATCGAAATACATACACTATAGCCTTCACTTAATTAAATATAATGCAGAAACAAGAAACTAAGCAAGAAAGAAAATAAAACACAATGACACTGTTGTTTTTGGACAAATGTCCCTGGAAAAACCCAATGCGGGAAAACCGGTGCAACAGATCTAAGGGTTTTATTATTATGCAGTTGTAATTCTAAGTACAATTCCTTGGATGCTCAACTAGCAATTTGATACAGAGAGAAACTAGACAAAACACATAATGAGATGCTCTCACCCTATCACTAGAAGAATTTGAGTCTAATCATGCTGGACTGGAGCCTCTATTGATTTGGGTTAGCATCGGATGTGCTCTAGCCACGAAATTTGGTGGAGAGATTGGGGCACATGAGATCTCCAATACCCATAAAGAGTTTGGGCAGATTCTAAACAGATCAGGAGATATTAAAATAATTAATATTTTTAATGGAGTCCCTAAGTCTAAACTTAGGGAAAATAAAATATTAATGTGTATTAATATGAATCTGTGTTAGAGTAGTCCAAAAGACATGGATCAATCCAGATCTAATATTAGCCATTGATTAGGGACTTAATCTCGGCTGTTGAGGTGTCAATAGGAAAAGTCTAAGAGGAGGCTTGAGGGTCACTTGGAGAATACACCAGAGTGATCAGTGATTCTATTCTCTAGAGAGGGGTTTGGTAAGAGAGATAGAATTAGTGATCGGGAGAGCAGCTGAGGGGCATTGAGTACAAAGAAACAGAGAAGGCAAAGATTATGTCGGGAGAGTAGCACAACAGCCAAGGAGAGTGACGCGGAGCTAGCAAGGGCTCACGCAGAGGCAGCCAAGTGTTGCGCAGAGCACCAGAGAGGCCAGCGTGTCTGACGCAGGACCTCCTGGGGCTGACACAGGCCAAGATAGGCTGACGCAGGGCCAGCGTGAGACATAGAGGGGTTGACGTAGTCCAAATTGGGCAAACGCTGGGGTTGCAGAGCAATTTTGTGCTGAGGAGCTGCCAGAAGGATTTTCCAGGGTTTCAGCCAAGAGATTTCTCTCAAATTGTGAGGTATAGATGCTAAGGAAATTCTCTATTGTGTAGGCCAATTTTGGCACCCAGATTGTACTTTGATATTTCTTAATAAGAAAACCCTCAGATAGCTGCATCAGTTTTCTCGCATTGGGTTTTTCCGGGGACATTGGTCAAAAATAATGGTGTCATGTGGTGTGTTTGTTCTTGTTTCTTTTAGTTGTTGATCTGTAATATGTTGAGCATGTATTGGTGTTTATTTTCAGTATTTACTTTGTAAATGACTTGTTAAAGAAAAATAACAAGTAGGTAGGAATAAATCAGAAAAAGTGCATGAAGGGTTTCTAAACTAAGTAAACTTAGAAACTTCATCATGGTATCAGAGCATGATTGCAGATCAAAGGAGGACTAAGAGACATCAGTCGACCAGAGCAATAGCAGCAGAAAATATTTTTCCCGAGGTGATAGAAGTTGTTTCTAGCATCGCACAAGCCAAGAAGTGTGACGCAGAGCTAGCCAGACCCACGTAGAATAATCCGAGAGCTGCTCAGAGCACTAGAGAGGCCAGTGTTGCTGACGCAGAGGGCGAGAGGGTTGACATAGATCCATCTGGGGTGACACAGAGCCAATGTGAGGCAGAAAGGGGCTGATGCAGTTCACAAAGAGGTAGTTGCTGGAGTCTAGAAGGCTGCAGAAATATTGCAGAGTGCAGCTGGTGAGGTATTGTAGTCAGAAAAATACATGATAAAGCAGGGCCATAAGAGTTGTTACCGAGGGTTTCTAGCTGAGGACCCTGGATCAACAGTGCAGTTGCACAAGACGATTAGAATAGGGGGCATCTCGACAAGCGGTAGAAGGATCTCCAGGAGGGAAATTAGGACTCAGAGGGAGTCTAGAAGAGAACTTCCAGACAAGAAGTAGAGACTCAGAGGAGTCAAACAAGAACTTCCAGGAGGGAAGTAGAGGATCGTCATGGCACTACACGGGGTAAGAGACCAGGATAGATTGGACGGAGCATCAAACTTTGCAATTTGGAAGGTCAAAATCTTATCAGTGCTTGACAAGAATCATGTCAAGAACTTTGCCTTGAAGGTTATAGCTATCCCAATCGAACCCAATGACAATGACAAGTACGAAGAGGTGATGGCGAGGGCCAAGTGCATTATCCTTGACAGGGTCAAGGATCATGTGGTACCACATATTGCCGAGAAGGAAACAGCAGTTGAGATGTGGCAGGCTCTCAAGAACCTATACCAGCATACTTCTATGCAGAGAAGAATGCTGCTTGAGAACCAGATAAGGTCGTATCAGATGAAGAAGGGTCAATCGATTGACACCTTCCTCGAAGGACTGAATGAGATTAGAGACCAGTTGATTGCTATAGGAGTGAAACCGGATCGAGAAATTATGGTGAGGACAACCCTAAATGTTGTCTCAGAAGATTGGGAAGTGTTTGTCTAGAGTATCCTGGGCAGAGGGACTCTCCCACCTTGGGACGAGATGTGGGTAGATCTTTGCTAGGAAGAGATCAGGCCAGTCGAAGACAGGTAGCAGCAGCAATGGGATCAAGGTAAATCAGGAGGCGGAGGATGTGGCCCTAGCATCTGAGGGAAAGCAAGAGAAGCAGAAGAAGAAAGATCTCTTCAAGATCAAGTGCTTCCATTGTGGGGAGATGGGTCATTATGCAACCTAGTGCCCAAGGAAGAGGAGTAAGGGAGAGTCTTCCGAGACTAAGGCAGCGCCAACATGGGTAGAGAAGGAAGTTTTGATAGACGATGATTGTGCCATGAGTGCACACGCAACACTTGAGTAGAAGTGGGGAGACATCGAGTTGTAGTCAGGCAGACTACAGGCAATGAGGGGTAGGACCCTTGAGGTACCCAGCCTCTTGGATTAGACCTTGCTACGGGAGCCCCAAAGAGGAGTAGCAGGACTGACTGAGTGGGTAGAGATGAATGCAGATGGAGCGGCAGAGAGAGCTATGGTGCAGGAGTCCCAAGACAACACGAGGCTAGCAGGTTATAGCAGTATGAGAGGCACAAGAGTGTTTCACCAGTGTAGGAAGACACAAAGATGTTTGAAACTGTGCGAGATGCAGGGAGTTGTTGCAACAACGCAGAGGTCAAAAAGGGAGCACTTGTCAGCGGTAAAGGGAGCTTTAGCATCAGTGGGTGTCTCTAGCCCAATAGGGAGGTCAGTTGGGAGATCAGTTACTTACATTTTAGTAACTAAGTTGCAGTGCAGTAGTGGGCAGCACGATGCAACATGATGAGAGGAGGTGCAGTGCAGATGCAGTGTTGGGAGGAAGGACCAGCAACAGCATGGATGCAGAGGGAGCTGTCGTACAGATGTAGTAGTGGAAGTGGTAGAACCATGGGCAACAATAAGGATGCAACGGTGCAGAGGATGTTCGGCAAGAAGGCCTAGCATCAACATAGGTACTGATGTCAGATGATCAGAGTAATACTCAGTGAGGAGTATTGCTAAGAGCATAGTCCTCACAAAGAGGGAGTGTTGATTTGGGGTAACATCGGATGTGCTCTAGCCACGAAATTTGGTGGAGAGGTTGGGGCACATGATATCTCCAATACACAGAAAGGGTTTGGGAAGATTCTAAATAGATCAGGAGATATTAAAATAATTAATATTTTTAATGGAGTCCTTAAGTCTAAACTTAGGGAAAATAAAATATTAGTGTGTATTAATATGAATTTGTGTTAGAGTGGTACAAAAGACATGGATCAAGCTAGATCTAATCTTAGCCTTTGATTAGGGACTTAATCTTGGCCATTGAGATGTCAACAGGAAAAGTATAAGAGGAGGCTTGAGGGTCACTTAGAGAATACACCAGAGTGATCAGTCATTCTATTCTCTAGAGCGGGGTTTGGTAAGAGAGATAGAATCAGTGATCGAGAGAGAAGCTAAGGGGCATTGAGTACAGAGAAACAGAGAAGGCAGAGATTGTGCTAGGAGAGCAGCACAACAGCCAAGGAGAGTGATGCAGAGCCAACAAGGGCTCACGCAGGGCCATGCAGAGGCAGCCAATTGTTGTGTAGAGCACTAGAGAGGCCAGCGTGTCTGACGAAGAGGCCCTGAAAGCTGACGCAGGGCCTCCTGGGGCTAACGCAGGGCCAACATGAGACAAAGAGGGGTTGACGTAGTCCAGATTGGGTAGACGCTGGGGTTGGAGAGCGTTTTGTGCTGAGGAGCTGCTAGAAGGATTTTCTGGGGTTTCAGCCAGGAGATTTCTCTCAAACTGTGAGGTATAGCTGCTAAGGAAATTCTCTGTTGGGTAGGTCAATTTCGGCACCCATATTGTACTCTTATATTGCTTAAATAGAAATCCCTCAGATAGTTGCACCGGTTTTCCCGCATTGGGTTTTTCCAGGGACATTGGTCCAAAAATAATGGTGTCATGTGGTGTGTTTGTTCTTGTTTCTTTTAGTTGTTGATCTGTAATATGTTGAGCGTGTACTAGTGTTTATTTTTAGTATTTACTTTGTAAATAACTTGTTAAAGAAAAATAACAAGTAGGTAGGAATAAATCAGAAAAAGTGCATGAAGGGTTTCTAAACTAAGTAAAATTAGAAACTTCAACAGCCTTTGCATGGCCTCTGCATGGCCTTTGCGCAGAACTATGTAAGCCTCACACTATCTCTGCATCACCCCTACTGGGAATCACCCTGCTCTTCCTTCTGAGCCTCTCTTGGTTGGAAAATCTGAATTTCTGCCTCCTGGTCTCACACCCTGGCTCTCCACTTCTGAAACCTGATTTCCTCAGCAGGAATACAATCTCCGTCTAAGGCTTTCACTGCCACTGTGTCAGCTCTGCGTGGGCCAGCATCTGCCTCTCTTTGGATGTCATTCTGCCCTCTCTGCCTTATACTCTCTGGCCCAGGAAAACTTCCCTCTTCTGGATACTATCTGTAATGACCCATCCTGAATTTTGGATAGAATAAGAGTATTAGCATGCGTACGAGGCATGCATATGATAGCTACATATGCATGCATCACATGCATTGCACTAGTATACTTACTAATTGATTATGAATGATGTCTAAATAAAGGATAAACAAATTAATTATTTAAAGAAAAATATACTAGATTGAATACCTAAACCATTAAGAAGGTAGATCTTGTCCTAGACATGACACTCTAAAAAAAATAGTAAATATCTCTTTATTATTTTAGTTATTAAATAGTATTAATACTTATCATTTTGATGCTAAATTATTCTTATTAATAACCCATGTCATTAATGTACATAAATTATTGTTTGAAATAATCATATAATTAACCAAAAGCTTATTTAAATGATATTTTAATTTAATTAAAATAAATAAATTAATTCATCCATATGTTAAAATAAAGCAATTTAAAAAAAATAAAACAAATTAATTAAAATAGAAATGTAATAAAATAAAATATTGCTAATTCCTAAATCTATAAAAGAACCATTCAGAGCTTCATTTAAAAGAAGAATATAACTGCCTCTAGCCAAAAAAAATAAAAATAAAGAAAGGTCCAGAATGTATGAGGATGGCAGTGGAAGGAAGCATGAGTCAGTGGAAGGGAGGAGGAGGCTGACAACAAGGTGGTTGGAAGGCGGTGGATTTAAACATATAAGGAATGAAGGAGGGCTGAAGAAAAACACACACCATTTTGTTTCAAACTGTGGGAAATTCATTATGAGTTGGAAAGAGACAGAGGAGGAAGTTCTAACAGAGTCACAAACATTGAGCTTGATTGTTCTTGGGGTTTTGGGCATGGGGGCTAGAAGACTTGTCTTCTAGATCTGGGGACCGTATAGGTAGACCCCAGATAGGCTGGGAGGAAAATGGCGGTTTGGTAATTGCAGCAGCGGGAACAACACTCAAAAACATCTTCAACTGATTTCCAGCGGGAGCAGGAGTTGCGACAGAGCAGACAGGTTGGTACTCAATAGAAGAATGGATAAATTTTGTATTAAAATTTTATATTTGTGAGTAGAAATATTGTTAAACTCTGTTAAATTTTGAATGTAAGGCTTCACAATTTTTTTGAACATGAATTTGATGGACCATGTTAAATTCTGAATTTAGGGCCCTTACATTATCTTTGCCCCTCACTGCAAAACATCACTTCGATCACTCATTTAGCAACTGTTGCGCTGCCCTCTCTGAGAAATTCGATCTTCTTGATCTCTCTCAGTGTATTTTCCAAATGACCCTCAAGCCTCCTTAAATAATCTTCTCATTGACATTCAACGACCCATATTAGAAGCTAATCAATGGCTAAGATCATTTTTGCTTGATCCTCATCTTCTTCTAGAAGTTACACCTACAGTTAGATTACTCATTAATTATTTTAATTTCCTAAGTTTAAACTTAGGGACCCATTATGGAAGGGCAGACCAATATGAAGTCCCCACTTGTGGTCCATGGTTTGTAAGCTCTTTTACTTAGTTTCCACTTGTTGTACTGGAAGGCTAGGGGAAGCATTAGATCTTATGTAGGATTGCAGGTGGTCTCCATCTTGGGTTTGGTCTCCCTATACAAAGTTCTAACCCTCTAGAAAGCTACATTGGCACAAGTAGGATGTGTGTTGAGAACCATGGGCCTCCATAGCAATAGACAAAACTCCATGCATTCCCAAGGATGTTCATAGATTGCTTGAGATTCACTTATTGGACAAGGAAGATGCACCTGGTTCACCTTTGCCCCACCAACCCCACAGACGTACCATGCACTTGGCACTTGACCCAGGACTTGTAGGATGATGTGGCATCACCTACACCATCATTAGAGCCCTTACAAATGATCTATAGAAATCTTTGACTCATTTGTAGACGGATGGGGTTATTGCTCTATCCCCACACCCACTAGGAGCACCATATGTTTATTTTTTGGAGAACAACAGGCCAACCCCTTGTCCATCAATTTGAGGGTCCTATTCTTCATTATGGCATCTATGGACCTCATCATGCCTCTTGGAGGGCCCTACAACATGTATTATTTATCATTTCATGTCTTAAGAGTCTTATTATTTCAATTGTGAGCTAGGTTCGTGGGCTTGTCACCAAAAGTTAGGTTATTAGCACATTATTTTATTTTTGGGGCTTATGTAGGCCTTAGAGAATAATTTGAACTCATTAGTGTATACATACAAGTGAGATGAGTTCATTTGTTCATCATCACTTTGGATTGGATCTCTCCTCTTGAGAGAATTTTGCACTTCTTTTTGGAGTATGAATTTGAGCTTTATGGATGAATTTTGATGTTTGGATTTGGTTTATCTTATCTTGGAGATTCTCGATTGTCAAATTGTTGATGGTTGGATATGTTCAATTACATGTAAGTAAAATATTTTAACACTATTCTGGTTTTACTTTGTCTTGTACATTGGATTGGGAATTTCATTATTTTTAAGGCTAATTTTTGCATGCATTTACTGCTTAAATTGTGGACTTTTGTCTCTATATAGCATCTCTCAGTGCACGGGCCATGTAATTTTGAATGAAATTTCCTATGGATAATTCTATCACTGAATTCATCTTGATAATCCATCACTTTTTGAAAATCGAAGTATAAAGTTGTAAGGTTGCTTCCCCTTGCCCTAGAAGACAATCAAAGTAGTCTTAAGGCCTCCTTGATCATGAAACAAGGTCCTGATTCTTATTTATCCTAGACTCAATTATCCCAAGAATAAGACACTAATTTACCAAGAGGTGGTCACTCAAAAAATCAATTCCTTTTCATCTTGTTCTAGGTCTAGGCAAGTTGGGTCACCTAGGGCATCACTTTACCGATGAAGTAGCCCTCCAAAAATTTTGATCCCCTAGCCCCTCCTGCACTGGTGTGTCCTCAATGCCTCCTCCAATTTTGAAGTGATTCTGATGGTGGAGTTGTGAGATAACCCAAGCCCTAACTCTGAGATCAAACTTTGCCCTAGTGTTCCCAAGGCTACTGCCTCATAGGATCAATTTGACACCTTTAATTGAAAATTATTGCTTTGATATTTTCCCCTTCCTTGTCTAGGTTAAGAACATCATTGGTTGCTATATTCTTCCCCCTTAACCTAGGTCGGGTCCACTTGGTCTCGTGTGGCCCCTGTTACTGCTCAAACTATTAGGGGTCCTAGAAGGGAAACTTCTAGGTCAAGGGCAACAATGAAGAAATAGCCCACTATCACTTCAACTAAAGCTCCCTACTCTTTATGAACCTTCACCGATGAAAGGAGACCCGATATGAAGGGAATCACCTAGATAAATGGGTCAATAAAGGGAAAAGAGTGATTCCTGAAAAGGCCTATTCACAAGACAGGCTCAATAAATGGCTTGCTTGCCCAAGAGGAAAGATGAAAGGCTCTCTAAGAAGGTCCAAGAGGGTCTTAGGGGCTAGGTTTTGCAAATAAGCTTTGTAAAGGAGGGATCTAGTCCTAAAAACCCTTTTGAAGACTTGGTTTCCAAATGGTCTTTGTGAGAGTATCTTTGAAAAGTTGCGGGACCACATGGGACCAAGTGGACCCAAAATTAGGTTAAGTAAGATGGATTGGTCACTCAAAGAGGGGCTTGAATTAATTATGGAAGCGAACAGGATCAATGGATAAATCTTTTTTGAATAGAATGCAATGATCCAAATGAGGTCACTAGCTAAGGGAAACCTAGGGCAAGGAACGACTGTCGCGCTAGGGGTTGCAATAGCTCAATATCCCACTATCAAAATCTAATAAAATTTGGAGGGATTCTTGAGGACACACCAGTGTAGTTGTGGATCAAAAATCAAAGTATTTGGATGGCTAGATTGTGAGATATTTGATGCCATAGGTGACCTATGGGGCTAGACCTAGAAAGAAGAGGAGAAGGTGAAGAAAAATAAGTTTTAGGGTGATCACCTATGGTAGATCAATGCCTAATCCTTTGGGGATATTGGATTCAAGAATGATTATGAATTCCAATTTGATTTTTTTGGTCAAAGAGGACTTAAAGTCAACTTCACTTAGCACTAGGGCAAAGGAGAGCAACTTCAAAGACTTTATACTTCATTTTGCAAAATAGATGGTTTATCAAGATAAATTTCAACCATGAAATATCCATAGGAACATTCACTCATCATATATGGCCCATAAATGAAGCATCACTATCTAGAAACAAAATTTCCACAACGTCGCAATAATAGATGCAGCAAATTAGCCCTTAGAATAGCGAAATCCAAACAACAATGTATGTGACAAAAATAGAGCAAAGAATAGCATTAAAATTGCACTTACATGTATTAGAGTATATCCAACCATAAAAAAATTTCCAAACAAGAAGCTCCAAGACAAGAGAAAATGATTCAAACATCAAAATTCATTCCATTCTCGAAAATTCCATCCATTAAGAATGATAGCGAATTTCTCTAAAGAGATACAAGTCCAACCAAGTGATGATGCTAAAATGAATTCACATGACTTGTATTTATACACTTCTAATGAGTTTGATTTAGCTAATTAGGCCTACATTAGCCCCTACAATAAAATAATGTGAAAATAACTAACTTTTGGTGACAAGCCCACCAAAATAGTTCATAAACAAAAGAATAAGCCTCTCAAGAGGTTGAATAATGAAAAGTGCATGTCATTGGGCCTTGGAGGAGGCCTAATGGAGTCCATATGTGCCATAATGTGTATCTGAACTTTGAAAAGTAGTGGACAAGGGGTTGGCCCCTTGTAATAACATGTGGTGCTCCAAATGACATGTGGGGGCACATGTGTCCTCATGGGTCTCCAAACAAATCAAATATGTTTGTAGATCACCTGCAAGGGCTAGGATGATGTAGGTGATGCCACATCATCATGCAAGTACTGGATTATCTGCCAAGCATATGGTGCAACTGTAGGGCTAGTTGGGCATGATGGATTAGGTGCATCTTCCTCGTCCAATAAGTGAACCACGAGCAATCTCTGAATAGATGTGGGGATCCATGGAGTGTTGTTTGTTGTTGTGGAGGCCCGTGGCTCTCTACACACCCTACATTTTCCAATGTGGCCCTCCGGGGTCAGGAACCCGTATAGGGAGACCAAACCCAAATGGAAACCACTTGCAATCCTGCATAAGATCTAATGTGTCCCTGTGCCTTTCAGTATACCAAGTCATTAAAGAAATCAAGTAAAAGAGTTCATAAACCATGGATAACAAGTGAGCACTTCATAATGGCATGCCCTTCCATAGTGGGCTTTGGCATGTGCTAATGTCTCCCAGCTCTAAATAGGGTTAACCAGGCATCCCATTAGGTGGTTTGTACCTCTAAAGGGGGTGGTATGTTCGTGGTACATCCTTCAATTGGTGGTGGCATGTGGCATAATGATGGAATGGAGTAAGGAATGAAAAGGGGCAACCTGGATCACATGCCATGGTACAAGGGTAGTTAATAAAATGAAAGCCCACTCTTAGGTAATTAATGTGTAGGAGGGAGAAATCGTGGTGCATGAGTTACCCCGACCTTGATTTTTCCACCCTCCTTCATTTGCCTTTTTCCTTTTTATGATTTTCTTTGGTTAACTGCTCAAGGCTCTAGGTAATGAGAGCATGATGCATAAAGTATAGCAATGGATACCCCCTTATAAGATGGGGCAGTTCATCGCCCACCAGGGGTTGGGACAATCATGGGTTCCTGAATGATAAAGGAGGCTTATCAAGGGTCGTGTACGAACCGGGGTGATGGCCATTCCTCATGTCATAAATTTTTCCCACATGCTAAATGCTTTTGTCCTAGCCATATTTTTCATTGTGTGGTACAGTTTCCTATTGAATGTGGCCAATTACATTTTTTCTTTTTCTTTTTCTTTTAGCTGCATCAACCTCTGGGCATCATTCCATGCCCGACCCAAGATGTGGGGCAAGGGGAGGGGGGTGGCTGATGTTGATTTTGGGTAGCATCGGATGTTCTCTAGCCATGAAAATTGGTGGCAAGGCTAAGGCACATAATATCTCCAAGACCTAGAAATAGTTTGGGGAAATTCCACCAAGTTAGAGAGATATTAAAATAATTAATATTTTTAATGGGGTTCCTAAGTCTAAACCTAGGAAAATAAAATATTAATGGGTATTAATATAAAACTAGTGAGAATGTTTTAAATGACATGGATCAAGCCAAATCTAATCTTATCCATTGATTAGGGACTTAATCTCAGTCGTTGAAGACTCAATAGGAAAAGTATAATAGGAGGCTTGAGGGTCAGTTGGAGACACACCAAGTTGATTAGTGAGTTCGATTTTCTGGGGCAAGGTTTGCTCATAGTGATCTGTTGCAGCAAGGGGTAGTGCGACAGGAGGCCAAGAATACATAGCAGAGAGGCAGAGATAGTGTCAGAGAGATAGCACAGAGCCTTGGAAGGATGACGCAGAGGCTACCAGGACTGATGCAAAGGCTAAGGAGGTCAGCGCAAGTGACGCAGAGGGCCAAGAGGCTGACGCACAAAGCGCAAAGGGTTGCAGAGCTAATGCTGGGCTGAAGAGGCAGTGCTGAGGAGTTTTCGTGGGGCAGACTGAGAGCTAAGAGGCAGACACAAAGCAGAAAAGGGTGACGTAGTTCCAGAGAGAAGCTTGGAGAAACTTTTATTGTCCAGCTAGGAATTGTCGAAGTTGCTGTGGATCAATCATCCAGTTGCTGATCAGTCGGAATATCTGTCCCTGATGAGAGGTACTTCTTCCAAGGAAAATCTCTGAAGGGTGAGCCATTTCTGGCACCCTAGTTGTATTCAGAAACTACATAATAATAAAACCCTCATATTTGTTGCACCGGTTTTCCCGCATTGGGTTTTTCTAGGGACAATTGTCCAAAAATAATGGTGTCCCTTGTGTGATTGTCTCAATTGATTCAGTTTTCGATCTGTATATGTGTGAAGGTCTCATTTGTGTTTATTTCAGTATTTATATTTATAAATAACTTGTTAATGGAAAGAACAAATAGGAGATAATAAACCAGATAATGTAGTAGGGATTTCTAATGTGTCAGACTTAGAAATTTCAACAACTGACCCTATGTGGATCTAGTGGAGGAATGTGGACCCAGGTGGGAGGAGAGATGATTGGGGGTGTATTGAGCGGAAGGCAAGTAATATATGTGAATCAGGGAGAAGGACCACGCAACCAAAATTACGATTTCCCATGTAGTACCATATCTAAAACCAATAGGCCAATAAAAGAGATCCCACTGGACTAGGGTGCAAGGTTAACATCCCAAAAGAGACCTAGGGGACAAGAGCATAGACCTAGACTACTCTTTCTGCTAAATCCCCCTCCCCCATTAATCCATGCCCAAAGTTTCCATGATAAATAAACTAGAATACTCAATTACCAAATAATAAGGCATACCTTTAGGTTTGGGAGGCCCACCTTCAAACATATGATCATGACAGATGGGTGAGGGACCACATGGCTAGCTCAGGTGGCAAAGAAATGGCAAATTGAGCTAGTTGGTGGTTGCGAGGGGCTTCTAGCTGTCGGCTGAGGACCATCACGGAGAAAAAATTTCTCCTAGGGATATCGCCCACAAAATGGTGGGTAACAGTCCCATACCTTTGAAAGGTCAATTCTTCAAGAACCATTTGGGAAGTCAAGTTCAATAGGGAATTTTAGATTTGGAAACTCCTTCATAACGCATATTCCTCTAAACCTAACCCTCAAGTCCTCATCTCCTTCTCCTAGAAATCTTCATACCTTGCTTAACAAGCAAGTACTCTATTATTAACCCCCTTCTAGGAAAAGGATCATTAAGGTCACTTCACATCCATTGGTTGATTCATTCTTCACAAGTGACTTTCTATATACTGAATATCTTCCCATCAGTGAAATTCCATAAAGAGTAGGGAGTCTTAGCTGAGGTGACAGTGGGCTAATCCTCCATCGTTGCCCTTTGATCTAGCAGGTGTCCCTTTAGGTGTTGCTTTTATTCCCCCTACTAGTTTGAACAATAACATTTTGGCATCGTTTTCGGGACACAAAACATGTGTTTTGTTCCCCATACGACATATTGACATATTATTATTGGAAAATCCATTGGAAGATTGAAGCCCTAGTTCTTTATTAAGCTTTAAATTTAATGCTTGTAGGGTGAAGCAAGCATCTATCAAGGCACTTTAATTCACCTTGGCGACTCCATTTCAATCCTAATATGCAAGGTCATAGAAAATAGACTATAGTAAAAGAAATATTGATCTTGATCCTACATTTGCAAAACTCACTGACTAAGACATTCAAGAACTGCAAAAGAATGGGAATAAATATGTAAAATCTTATCAAAATGCATTGGAAGGTATGGATATGGAACTCATGCTCGGGTTTTATAGATAACAACAAGTGCAACTCAACATAATGAGGGATTTTTATAAGGAGGGTCCTAATCACCTCTTTGACCTTGCTCGCCTAACCTACACTCTAAATATTCTAACATAATCAATGATAAATGTCATAGTCAACCCCAAAGTCCCACAATGGGAAATCAATTGGATGACATTGAAGAAAGCTCAAGTGTGGATGAGGATGATGAGAAAATGTCAGTTATAGAATTGGAAGACTATGGTGATGAGAAGAGGAACACCTCCTCTGATGATGAAGAGTTGGATCCTCTAAGCCTCCAAATCACACAAGAAAGAATGGATGAATATAGTAGGTCATGTAGGGAGGTAGTAAGGGAATACAATTCTAATGAAGTTTTCTCCTATTTATATTATGAAGAGGTGAAGCTTCATAAGATGAAATGTGAATATAAAGACAACCCTACTAATGTTCTCCTCTTAGAAGCATATTACCAAAATCATGTAACAAATACCTTAGCCATTGTTCTTCAAGAGAAGAGAGAAGAGAGGTCTCATTTGTCAACCAACCATGATGAAGATAACCTTGAGGATATCGATGATGTGTAGGAAGATAAGTCCTTCTTGGGGCCACAGTATGGATAGAATGATTTTGAGAGCACATGTGTTGAGGAGAATGAGGCTATGGAAAGTAAGGATGAGAATGGCCTTATTTTTCTCAAGGTTATCACTCCGGATGACTCTCCTTTTGAGAACCTTGAGGAAGGTGATCTCATGAGCTGCTTGGAATATGACATTGGAGATTATTTCCACATTAAAAAGGAGAAATGGGAGATTTTTGGGCCTCAATTTGATTGTGCTCCCATTTATGATACTAACAAAGAAGATGAGACTGAGATTGGTTTTTCCTTTGTCCTAAGCATTACTTGTGATGATAAATCCATTGATACCCTTAGGAAGGAGAATTATTATTTTCCCTTGCATGAAGAAGGACAATTGGAAATTGGAAGTGATTGATTCTCCTTTTAATGAAAGCCCAATCTTTGATGCTTATAATGAGGAAGGCAATGAATTTTACCTACCCACCTTATGATTATGTATTCAAATCACTTGAGCCTTTAGATTATGGGGAAGGACAAATCATTGAATATGACACTTCACCCTCCCCTCTGCCTTTCCCCCTTGTTCATCACCTTGAGTCTTCCTCAAGTGAGTCCCTCGTCCCCTTTGGTATGACCTTGAGTGACCATGCCCCTTTCCCCTTATCGAATATGGTATCAAGGAAGAACCCTTCATTGAATATACTTTATCCCCTTTGACTCACCCTCAAGGTTTTGATCACTCCATGACCTCCCTTCTCCAATGTGACCATCACCTTGCCAACATGCCAAGATAACAAATGGGTTCTCCCTACTCCTCTATAAGCGTGACCTGTCACTGGTGTGATCCAGAACTTTGGTGGGAATATGGAAATGGGGGTGAGTCCAATCACTAGACCCACCATCCTACTAGTACCATGACTGACCCAATCCATGGAGTGTTGGGGAGTCCCACTTGGATCCCAATGATGATCCATCCCACGAGCCCCTCAGGGAAACCATGACCCTTTTTGGACTATGCTCCTGACCATGTATGTATCCAAAATCCTAGCCAACCCTACTAGGTACCAACTCAATACCTCTTGCCACCCAACCCCATGAGAGGGATCAAATTCAAGATCCCTTGAGTACGTAGAAAATCCATCATGCAAGTGTTGCACCCTACGCAACTCATGTTTCCTCGTCTCACTACCCTAGTCAACATATACAATATGTCTAGGTAACTCAGCCACTCTTCCTCCAATGTGCACAAGCAATCTAACAATACTACAAGCCCCATCTACGTAAGCCTGAAGAGAGCTACTGACTGGAAGTAATGCAACTATGTTGGTTGTCTGTGCATCTATCTTCTCCTTGTTGATGCCAGGCCCAAAAGATGACTACCCATCCTCCTCCATCATGGGCTCGATAGGAGTCCCTAGCTGCCCCACCATAGGTAGCTCCTCAAGAATAACATCCTCATCTATCTCACACCCCTCAAGGTGCTCTCCATACTATTGTAGGTAGCTATTGTCTGGGAACTTTGTCACAAATTTGGGTACCTCTATGCATATTAGCACATTATCAATGGATGGTCCTATGGATGTGTGCTCAATTGTATCCACTAATGTGTTAATTGAGGCTACCAAAGGAAACTCCCACAAGAGTGGTTCCTGTGTCACACTACGTGTATCTATATTCTCTTCACACTCATGTGTGTCCTCTGCCTCATGCTCAACCTCCTCCTCAAGCTCATGATACCTAAAGCCAGGTCTCCACTAGCATAAGTGTCTCCTAGTCTCAGCCTCTAACTTCCCTCCTCTACATGATGATCCAACCCCTGAAATATGCTTCTCCTTCTCCGGTTCATCCAGAAAATGAGGCATGGTAGGAAAATCAGACTGGCCATACGTATGGGTGTTGTATTGTTGGGATGTGCATGCATGTTCTTGACTTCTCTGTTGGTTATGTATCATTTGTTGCATCCCCTCTAGAATCTTTTGGTTCTGCCTCATCAACTCCTCCATGATATTGCTAGCCTCCCCATAGCTCGCCAAGATCATGCTCTGATACCACTGAAGTATTCCTAGTGGGAAATATTAAGTGATAATAGCAAATAAAGTATAAAGATGTAATCATAAAACTAACACACCAACATAATGATAAATTGCACGAGAAATTGAACCAAGAGCTTAGCCATTTATTAACTGAGAAAACAAGGTACATATAAATGAAGAAGAGGAAACTGGGCCTTCTATAGAAATATAGTTAAGTCCTGGGTGAAAATGGAGATGCACAGTGCTGGAAACTGCTCTCCCAAATCTTTGTGTTGACCCAGTAAATTCTACTATTGCTGGCTGGAAAGGAATTAGTGTTTCAAGCCTCTAAACTTCTCAGAAAATTTGAGGAATTTTACTGGATCCTCCTCACAAGGAACCCAGAGACCCAAGTGGTGGAAATGGTCCTAGAATAAATTGTGTCCTCCTCCAACAATTTTTGTTGCCGACTGCTGAGTGGAACTAGGAATTCTACCATTAGGTTCGCTCAAAACATTCTGCAAAATTAAATCTAGCCTCCTCTCACAAAACACACAAAATCCAAAAAAAGGTTTGGGCTGAGTCCAACGTGCCCCGGTGACCCCAATTTATGCATGTACGTCTAACTGGCTAGAAAAACTAGTTGTAGATGAACTCTGCTATAAAAATGTCCAAATATCTTCTCCTTCCCACCGGATTACTTCCTCCCAAAAGTTCCCTTATTCCTTCATAGCCACACCATAGATTCTCCTTGCCCAAGTGATTGTGCAACAATGCGCAGTGAGCCCCTGCACAAGCCAAGAATTGGAGCATCTCAACTCTCCCAAACACCTCACCAACATACCTGCAAATTGACAAGAAACTACCTCCCTCTTTGTGGAAGGATTCTCTATTAATTGGTTGGTCCATATTTCCATTTTTGTTGTCCCTCCCAAGAGCCACAAATTTCTCTCCTGAGTCTAAGGAAAACTCACTATATTTAAAGGAAATGACTGTAAATGTGCTCCCCAATTGCCTCACTAGGGAGACACTTAAAGTTCTCCGAAATGAGGGTAGAATTCTCGATCGAGAATTCCTTGTGCTGAACAACATGATTGTCATGGCTAAGCAGATCAAGAGAACTAATGTTAAATTGTAAAATGATCAAAGGTACCAAATGGAGGCATCCAAGCTCTATTTATAATTTTTGGACTGTTCTCCCTTAGTCATCCCCACTTACCACTAATTCGCACCCCTTCCTCTCTCTATCTCTCTTCTCACTAGTGTGAATTGCTCCATTGGGTCAAATTTCCCTCTCTTGTGGCCCCCAAATTCCACTAGAGCTATAATTTTCTACTTCTCCTAAGTCTGATACGCCAAAAATGTATCCAATGCTCAAATTACAAAATTGTGCTATATTTAGCACCTCCTCAATAAAATCCATTAATCCCATCAAATGAAAATCAAAATTGGGGATATTACAGCCCTCCCCACCAAAAATTTCCTGTCCTCAAGTAATTCTTGAACAGGCACCCTCACTAACTATTGATCCCCACTGTCACTTTGTCATGTACCTTCTTAAACACATTAGTAATAGGGTGTTGCTACACAATTTTGCACATTTTTTACTAAGGAAGAGGGCCCCACACTTTCGACATAGGGATTTAGGGGCCAAATCGACATTATTTAGCTGCTAATGGAATGTGAGGGCCACCCACATAGAAGTTCGAATCAGCCATTCGATATGCTTGGAGGGAAAATCGAATGGGTGGATGGAAGGGCCCACATGAGGCTAAGGGGGCCCAAGGAGTTACAAAGATAGATCAACTCTCATTTTGTTCTCATTCTGAATATTTGACAAACAAACTCACTCTTGTACGCTCTGCTGCCTAGCAAGTCTACCAGCTGTTTAGCCACGAGTCTTCTGCAGGGAAGATTCAACCTCTACTTCGGGTGACCATCCGTGCTTTCCCTAGGTAGGTTGTTCCACAGATATTGCAGGATTTTTCAGCAATGATTCACAGCTTAGCCAGCCACGCAAAGGAAGGGACTATGTGTTTTCTGGGCAGCCAGAAATACACAGAGGTTGATTTAGCTAGCCAAGAGGCCCCTTACTTCTTGGCAGTTTTTGGGAGCAAGGAAGGTGGAGGACTGAGGGTATTTTATCAGTGTTTTGCAGCCAACCAGCTAGTACATGCAGCAAGATACATTTCTAGGCAGGGAGGCTGTGCAGTGGCCTTTAGCAGCGAATTCGTGGGGCTTGATTGAGTAGCCATCAGGGCCAAGGACCATTTGGGAAGAAAGGGATCAGATAGTACAGGGGAAAGCATCATTTGAGAGGTGTTTCCAGGTGGATTTGCAGGATGTTTCCTACAAATCAAGTTTGGTAGCAATAGTCGGAGAAGATCTCCCAAGAGGCCGAAAGTCCAAAGTCAAAATCAGATAAATTCACTTCTAGGTTTTGTCCAAGTAGTCCAAGGCTAAAAGGACATAATTTTATGGGTAGTTTTTGGGCACTTTCTAGCAAGCCAAAAGTCAGCGGATGTAGCCAGAGAGCTACTCCCAAGAGGCTGAAAATCCAAAGTCAAAATCAGAGAAATTCCCTTCTGGGTTTTTCTGGGTTTTGTCCAAGGAGTTTAAAGTGTAAAAGGCAAAATTTTCTAGGTAGTTTTTGGGCACTTTCTAGTAGGTTGAAAGTTAGTAGTTGTAGCTGGAGAGCAGCTCCCAAGAGGTCAAAAATTCAAAGTCAAAATCAGAGAAATTCCCTTCTGGGTTCATCTGGGTTTTGTCCAAGGAGTCTAAGGCAAAAAAGGAAGAATTTTTTGGGCAATTTTTGGGCACTTTCTAGGAGGTTGAAGTTAGAAGATCAATAGTTTACTAGGATAGCGCAGAGCATAATAGAGTAGCAACTGAACAACCATTTGTTATACAACAAAATGACCTCCTCATCAACTCAGAGGGGAAAGACAGGATGACTGAAGCAAGACCACAATTACAGGCCTTGATTCCACACTAACGCTGGTTGCACACTGAAAACCTGTTTTATAAAGATTGTTACCAAGCCTAAGGGTGCGTTAGTGACCCTACTAACTCAAGTTGTTAGGCAGGGGATAGCGTTAGTGAAACTAGATGCAGTTCCAAGGGTCAAAGGAATGAATTGACTCACAAATTTCTAGATATTTGTTCCTAAAAATACTTAAGAAAAGTAAGGAAACATCCAAATTCGAGATATTTGAAGAATTTCTAATCTGAGAAAAAGAGGCAAATGGGAGAGAGCTGAAAAGCATGGCAAGTTCATTTCTTTTGCCCTAGTGAACTCAAGGAGGGGCTTGGAAACCCTAACTCAATAGTTATATAAGCAAGGTGAGTGTTATTGTGAAAGAGGTCAGAGCATTTGAAAGGATAGCCTACTTAGCTATTGAGAACTATCTCATATCTGAAGAAGTGAGTTAGAAGGGAGAGAGAGAGAGAAGCGGAAGGGACAAAGGAAGACTGATACAACAGATGGTTGTAATCACTCTTCCATTATTAATATAGAACTACAGTTGTGTTCCCTACTCCATGGTGTCGGTAACATAGTTCATTAAGTTGTTCAGTCGATACTTGTTTATATGAGTAGTTTAGTTGTATGCAAATATATGTTCATTGTGTATTCATATATTGGTTTTCAAGGTTGTATGCAGTGATTGTGTTTGCCTTTCCTTTGTGCAAGAATTGAATTGGAGCCGACTTTGAGGGAGTTCTTCTTAGCTGCATTGTGATCTCCAAACAAATCTAGAAGGAGACTTGAGGTAATACTCTTTCCATACTTTGTTAATTGATATTTGTCTATGAACATGTGTATAACTTGGTAGCATCTGCAGATAATCTTACAATTTGTCGAAGGTCCCAGGAAGGCCTTTGAGGGTAGTTTTCATTCTCCATACACCTGCATTTTACCCCATAGCAGAATTGGCTACTTTGCTGGGGACTATACATCTAGTTCCTGGTTTACCCAGACTATTCTATGTTTTCTCCTCCTTCTAAAGAGCTCCCTATACTTCTTCAAGTCCTTTTCTGACCCACCAAGAATCTTGCAGCATCTTGCTTGTATACATTCATCTCAAAATTTGATCCTGAAAGCCCTCTTTTTGACTGATTTCCCACACTAACACAGGTTAGTAGGCTACACAGAGCTTTATAAAGCACTGTCCCTGTTCACAGGGAGTGTTAGTGGGCCTACTAACTCTCTGTAGCCACTGTTATAGAGCGTTAGTCTCCCAATACCTTGATTTTCAGCAGTGTTTGTGGACCAAAAGGGATAGGAAATCTTCTCATGGGCTGAAATAAGATCTGTAACTGTATTTTGTCAGCAAAATTGGTGTCCTAGAAATTTATTTTTAGGAAAAAAAATTGTTTTTTCTCTCTTAAAAACATTTTTTTGAAATAAAGACTCACCATTTTTATTCATCCTTTTGTTTAACTGGTTATAAGTTGCTTCATTTTGGTTTCAAGTAGTTGTTAGGAAACATTGGAAAAGAATCTTTTGGTTATGCATGTGTTGTAAGACTAAAGATGCATGGAAGAAACTATGAATATGTGAAAAATATGAATATGTAGAATACAACTTGTTTGCATCAAATTGAATTTTTTTTTCAAAGCATTGTTTTTGCATGATTTATTGAGTTAAGAGTCTCATCATATTTCATACGTCAACTCCCCTACCGAAGAAAATAATCAAGTACACATAAAAATTACCTAAAATCAATCAATAACTCTTTATTTGAGCAAACAAACATTAGTTAGGCTAGTATCTTGGGATAAGCATGTGAGTGAACTGCCCAAGGTAAAAAACCAAACTAGTGTCATTAAAAGAGAGAAAATTCCTTCTGCACTCATACTACCGAGACCACTCGAGTAAAAGCGGAGTGAAATATGAGACAACATCAGACTGTAAGTGAAGGTAGCCCGCCTTCTCTTACAAATCCTTTGGGTATTCTGTGTATTGGGGGTCCCTTCAGGGATTTCGGAACTGAGTCGGGGACTCAGGTATCCTGCCCACACAACGTGCTGTCTATGACTATGTCCCCCCCGGTGGTGTCTATGATCTGAGGTATCTTTAGTGGCCAAACTTATAGGGACTTACACAAGGTGACTGGGACAGGCTATCCTGGTACCTAACATGGATGGATCTACTCTGTCTTCAGTTTTTGGGAGGGTGCTCGTCTTCACGAGAGTACTTGGCCCCTCAATCTGAGGTTCGAGCGAAGCTCTAGAGTAATCGTAACTGTACATCTGGCCATCCTTCTCTATTATTCATTGAGATACTAGGTTTCATCTTCGGTGATCGGTGCTTATCAGACAAGGCAATTTCCCTCTATTTGCTAATTGATCCATTTAGTGTATTTTTATATATATTTTAGGTACCTGAGTGCTATCATTTTGAGACTTTAAACGAATATCACAATAAAATTTATTGATAAAAATTAACAGTCACCGTGGCTACATCTGGCCCTCGTCGTCACTCCAGATGATTGTTAGGACTTCCTCCACTCATTGTGGAAGATCCGCCGAGTTCCACTGAACCGGATTCCCCATCTTCGGGGGATCAGTCTCCTAGATCTCACACGAGATCTGTTTGGACAACCGACGATTCAAGTTTGCCGGAGGATTTCTTTACCGAAGGATTCCTTCCTTCCTTTAACACTCTGCTCACGAATCTGTTGGAACCTGTCTTGGCTCCCGTGGTACTTGTACTTCTTGCTTCGATAGTTGGAACATTTCCATCTATCTTGTCGATGACTAACGGGTTGTAGAACTTTGTGGACGCTTTCGGTCCTCCACCACTTCCCCAGTCGACAGTCATCACAACACCGTTGATGGCGAACCCTGCTATCCCATTTGTCCCAGGTACAACCACTCACATGACACCATATACGAGTGGAACCCAGCCGATGCCGGGTCCCACCCCTTTAGTGTCAAACTGCATACCTTTGACAAGTTCCACATACAACGCTCCCTATAACGCTCAATGTGGCACTATGGGTGCAGTTCCCATATACCAACAATATGGTCGGCCACCAATGTACAATTCAAACCCCAAGATTCATATACCTAGGGGGGTTCCCAATATGCACATGTCGGTAGGGAATGTAACAGTTCCCCCTCCATTCTCAGGCATTCATGGCTAGTCGCTAATTGACATGAGCATTCCCTCTATCACTAAAGGAAAAATTGTTAGTTCTATGATGGGCGGGAATCCCCAAGGGGTTCCCAACCAATCCATGGGGGCACCCTACTCACACATGAGTCAAGGGGACACCGCCTATCCTAGGGGAAATTCTGTACCCCAGTACCAAAATCATCATGGAAATCCACTCTACAACACCATAACTCAAAGAAAATGCTACACCATGCAACCCATGTACAATATTGGGAGCCAAACGATGGGAGGAGCGCAAAGCTCCTTAAGTCATCCATCATCACCATGGTCCGAGTTGGGGGCACCAAACAATCTGCCTTTTTTGGCAACATTGGATATACCCGACTTATACAAATTGACGAATGGCCCCATCTATCACAACTTACAATGGCTACCGATCCCACATAAGATACCAACGGACATCCCAAAGTTCGATGGGAAACAAGGGGAGGATCCAGGCACCCATATCACCACCTACCATCTTTCGAGTGTTTCTAACTCCATGGTGGATGATAGTGTCCGGTTACATCTTTTTCCCCGCATCGTCACTGGCAATGCAGCTAAATCTTATATTGAGTTACCACACACATCAGTAAACACCTTCGATGCTTTAGCGATGGAATTCCTAAAGCACTTACATCTACCCATCCACTATGAGATGGGAGAGAGCTCCTCACTTCATTTTGTCAGGATACTGCCACCCACATCTTTGATCATATACATGAATGGAGATGTAGGTGGAGGTTATTCAAAGCTCCCCTCCCAAACTTTCTCTTAACATACTGGTTTTGCAGGTCCTTACTCCCGCAAATCGCTATAGATGTCGCTCTAGGTGGTGCGGTCACAAAAGACCAATCCATACGTCATGCCCAGCACTTAGATCTGATATATTCACAGTCTGGAACTCTTTACAACATAATCCCCAATGCCCCTGGCAACCCCAATAATTCCACTACTACCAAATCAACTGCTCTTCCTACCACTGAGATAAACTCTGTGCAGTCTACACAAAATCTCGGTGGTAAGAAAAAGAAGAATAAGAAAAAGACCACTCCTTCTGAAGAGCAGTCAATAAAGTAGCAAAACCCAAAACAGAAGGCCACTGCGCCTCCTGACAAGGAAAAGGATAAACCTACCATATTTCCTTGCAAAATCTATGCTGAAGACCACATGACCTATTGTTGTCTGCGTCTTCAGGAGTGCACAGAATACATTGCTCAAAAGGATACTGGTAGGACCACCGCTGTCCTGAATATTCCTTTCCCCACTTAGTAGTAGCAAAACCTTATTGCAAACCAACTGCAACCCCCACAAGGGGGCAACGATGGTTCACAACATCCTTCAGCTGGTGAAGGATCTTCTACTGTTTACACATTTGAAATGGTAGATCTACAAACAAGAGCCAAATCTTATGGAGCTCCTGTTGCTCATGCAACAGAACCTTCCTCAAGTCCAAACCCACTGCCGCCCAATGATTTGCATATCAAAAGGTTGGTTGCGGACCTTGTAATTCGACCCCCAAAATGGGACTTCGACGCACAACGCACAATACATCTGCACGTGCCACCCAACACTACAACATTGTAGAAGATTTGGCACAAGCGTCGTTGGCTATGTCGACGCTTGAAGTATTACAAACATGCCCAACACAATGGAAAGCTTTGCTTTCGACTATTGGTGGTATTGACCCAAAGGATTCCATGCTTGCTATTTTCAACATGGACAAGTGTAAACCTCCCCTTTCTCACCAGATTGCATTCCAGGTGCATATAACTTCGAAAGGTAAAGGTATACACAGAACTGTCATCGATGAAGGTGCTTCTACCTGCATCATGTCAGCTTTATGTTGGCTCGTCTTGGGTTCTCCAACCCTATCCATACTGTTGAACTCCCTTAAATATTTCGACGGCCACACCTTTATCACAAAAGGATACCTAGCCATTTTCCCCATCACTTTGTCTGGGAAAATCGTAACGGTGGACATAGAAGTCGTAGACAAAAGAACTCGACTATAATCTCTTGCTGGGTCGCAGTGGACATATGCCATGACGGCCGTCGTATCTACTATCTTTCGTATTATCCTATTTCCATTGGATGGGTAGATAATTATGGTAGATCAGTTGTCTTTCTGCACCCGTGATTATTCACCATTACCAAGTGGCTCTGTACCCCTAGTAGGAGGCGGAACTAACTGTTATGTCAATTTAGGTACCAATCTTTTGAAGGCTTCTTCCCTCATGGGTTATTT
This sequence comes from Pinus tabuliformis, assembly GCA_031772625.1. Classification (NCBI taxonomy): domain Eukaryota; kingdom Viridiplantae; phylum Streptophyta; class Pinopsida; order Pinales; family Pinaceae; genus Pinus; species Pinus tabuliformis. Next base: position 627,667,463 of record CM062811.1, read on the forward strand.
CCCTCTTCAGCCACCGAAGGTTTCACAGATGGTCAATATGCTTTCTTCTATTCCTCATGAACATAGATCCATTGATCCTACCAGCTCCTTCAGACATTGACACATACAGAGAATAAATGCTATTGTCACCAGCTGAATTGGCCTACCAAGGCATTCAAATTGCATCTGAATCTCTGGTCACTTTGGTTTCGGCCAGCGGTACCATTGCCCCTCCCATAACCGCTCCTTTTTTCGATCCACTCAATCAAGTCCCACCTATGGACGAAGCTATTAGAGAGATCACGAGCTTAGAAGAGCAACCTTGGGAGGAATCACACCATCGTGTTTTGATATCTGATTCAGACATGATGCCTCCTCAAAACCTGTCACTTGACACACCAGAAATAGTTTTCTCACCATATACGACTATCCACACTTTGGACTCAGAAGGAAATAGGGGCAATATTTCAAAAACATTGCTCACTGATATTTCTATCATGACAGGCCTCGTGGAAAACATATAGATTGGAGCCAATCACAATCCTGAGGAAATTGTGAGCTTCGCCTACCCGTTTAGGGACTTCCACGATGTTTTTCCTTGGTCTTATGAGGAAATTCATGGCATAGACCCTTCTAATGTCAAGCATGAGATCAAGCAAGATCGAGCATTCTTTTTATGGTATTTTTCTTTCTCATTAATCCGAAAAACCTCGAGTCTCCTTCTTTGGGCTTGTTAAACTACTACAACGAAGATTAGAGCACTTTTTGAGATATTTTATTGCTCTTTAAAAAATAGAAACATCTTTGAGTTTTCATCATTGCACTCGTTAAATCTATACGATGATGCTCTGAGAAACTCTTTTTTGATCTTTTTCTAGCTCATTAAACTAAAAAAGACCAAGGGAGCACTCTTTTAAGGCACTTTTTTCTCGCTCTTTAAATTGAAAAAATCTTGAGCTTTGTCTTTAGGCTCGTTAAACTTTATAAAGATGACTTGAGCATTCTTTTAGGTACTTTTCTCGCTCATTAAACTGAAAAATCCTGATTTTTTGTCACTGGGCTTGCTAAAAATATACGACAGAAGCAAGAGCACTTTGTTTTTTGGGACCGTTTCTCGCTCTTAAATCTAAAAATCCCTGAGTTTTTCCCCTCCTTCAAGCTCGTTAAATCTATGAAGAAGGAATGAGCCGTTCTTTTACCTCTTTTTCTCGCTCACTAATATGAAAAAGATACCCTGGGTTTTCTTCATTTGACTCATTAAAAATTTTGATGAAGGTATTGAGTTTGTTGTCGTGTGACTCATTAAAAATTCACGATGAAAAACGAGTTTAGTCCGTCTCCTCATACTCGTAACAAAATGAGTTCGACATCTATTGAACATAGGTTTCTCTTTATCCGGATTCAATAGATTAACTAATAGAAAAGTAACCGATCCGGGTATACTATTAACCTTTTGTCGCACCCGGTTAACAACTATGACAAAGGGACCACCATGGAGTTGCTCTTTACGATCTTTTCAGACTCTCTAAATATGAAAAGACCATTGAGTTGTCTAGTCTGGACTCTTTAAATTACACAGATAAGATATAGATTCACTCCTTTTACGATACTTTTCAGAGTCTTAAAACATGAAAAAATTGACGAGTTCGCCTGTCTGGACTCATTAAACTAATCAGATAGGGCAAAGAGTCATTCTTTTTGCGGTCCTTTTCAGACTTTTTAAATATGAAAATATCGATGAGTTTACCCGTATGGACTCATTAAATTAATCAGATGGGGAAAGTGGACAATACAATTTCTTTCAGTATTAGAAAGCGTGGTTTGGCAGCAGTCGTTCCCTTGAACATGGCACTCCCTCAGATAAACCTTCCTTGTGATGGCCTTTCAATATGAATCCTACCATCCTATGAGTTTAGCCTAAATACCCTGATGTAATTGCTTCTCTGTATCTTAACACTCTATAGTGTTCATGAGTCTACTGCTGCATGGTTAAAACCATTTTTGTGCCTTCTATTGTTCAAGGGTTAACCTTTTGTTTCCTTCATCAACCCATCAAGCATATCCTTCCATCATGCCCTCCGTTGTTTAGACCAAAATGCTCAAAATATTCATCAAAAAACAAAATCATTCTTGTCCTTTTTCGTGTTGATTGAGGTAGGACACATTATTTCCTACCCTTCGACAGGTTTCTTCCTATCGACTTCAACACTCTCTACGAAGATAACCCAGAACCACATTCAGTGCCTTGGTACTTGCAGACATTAGTGGTAGTTTACCTTGTGTTTGATCATGGGTCCTCATTATTGGCTCCTGGCTGAGCGATTCTACGGGTGTTCGACGACAAAGACATCTTTCACACTCGTTAGATTGCACTGTGCATCTTGGAGACCATCACCATTATCGGTGGCCTTCCTCGCATTTGTTAACGGTCTCCATTATTGACTGGTAATCAGATGATTTCGTGCATGTTCGACGTCAACGAATATTTTCACATGTATCGATCTATGCTGTTCAGTGAAGCGGAAATCAAGACCTTGGGTAGAGGCTTGCATCATTCAGCCTTGTTTCCTCTCCCAAGCTGTGGATATTGTTTTTTGGAGACAACTATTTTAGGATGATCCTATTATGACACTGGACCTGCATTGTGCTTATCAGCGGCGAGTATCGTCATATCTCTTTGGAGGAAATCACTCTGACATAGCTACTGAGCATGGGAATACCCGACTTAGGACATGATTTTAGAAGTTTTATATATATGTGTTGTATCAGGTTTCCTTGGCCGCCCGAAGCTTCTCTCTCTCATTTTGACAGAAAAATTACAATTTAAGTAAAGTATTTCGGCCATCGTCGCAACCTCTGATCTCATACTTTAGGGGGCATCTGTTATACAACAAAATGACCTCCTCATCAACTTAGAGGGGAAAGACAGGATGACTGAAGCAAAGACCACAATTACAGGCCTTGATTCCACACTAACGCTAGTTGCACACTGAAAACCTGCTTTATAAAGCTTGTTACCAAGCCTAAGGGTGCGTTAGTGACCCTACTAACTCAAGTTGTTAGGCAAGGGACATCGTTAGTGAAACTAGATGCAGTTCCAAGGGTCAAAGGAACAAATTGACTCACAAATATCTAGATATTTGTTCCTAAAAATACTCAAGAAAAGCAAGGAAACATCCAAATTCAAGATATTTGGAGGATTTCTAATCTGAGAAAAGGAGGCAAATGGGAAAGAGTTGAAAAGCATGGCAAGTTCATTGCTTTTGCCCTAGTGAACTCAAGGAGGAGCTTGGAAACCCTAACTCAATTGCTATATAAGCAAGGTGAGGGTTATTGTGAAAGAGGTCAGAGCATTTGAAAGGATAGCCTACTTAGCTATTGAGAACTATCTCATATCTGAAGAAGTGAGCTAGAAGGGAGAGAGAGAGAGAAGCGGAAGGGGCAAAGGAAGACTGATACAACAGATGGTTGTAATCACTCTTCCGTTATTAATATAGAACTGCAGTTGTGTTCCCTACTCCATGGTGTCGGTAACATAGTTCATTAAGTTGTTCAGTCGATACTTGTTTATATGAGTAGTTTAGTTGTATGCAAATATATGTTCGTTGTGTATTCATATATTGGTTTTCAAGGTTGTATGCAGTGATTGTGTTTTCCTTTCCTTTGTGTAGGAATTGATTTGGAGCCGGATTTGAGGGAGTTCTTCTTGGCTGCATTATGATCTCCAAACAAATCTAGAAGGAGACTTGAGGTAATACTCTTTCCATACTTTGTTAATTGATATTTTTCTATGAACATGTGTATAACTTGGTAGCATCTGCAGATAATCTTACAGTATGTCGAAGGTCCCGGTAAGGCCTTTGAGGGTAGTTTTCATTCTCCATACACCGTGCATTTTACTCCATAGCACCATCTTTCCAGCTATTCTACCATCTGGGTTTGGTCCAACTTGTCCTTGAGACAAGCCTAGGTGCACTACTCCATTTATATATTGTACTCATGCTCTCATATTTCATAATATATGGCTTAGCAGTTCCAGTATTACAACGTTTCATGGGTGTTTGCTAAATGTTTTTAATTTTCCACTTTTGCAGTGTTTGTTTAATTGGTTTATCACTTAAATTCTTGTTTAGGAACATTACAGTGGTATCAGATCATGATCTTGGCCCAGCTGTGGGTAACCAGTAAGATCATGGGAGATTTGGGCATGTATGCACAGTGACGAGTTACACCGTACACTACCCATGGCTCAAGGGAGATTTAGTGTGTAGGGATTCTGGGGTGGAATCTGCAGGAGTGATGAGAGGTTGGCATAGTTGAGGATGGTATCAAACCAGATCCATCCTTGTCCTTACAATATAGACACTATAGGGGCACAAGCCATGGGAGTACAACCACCTACACTATGTGGGGAAATCCGATAGAATCAGGGCACCAGATCTCCTAGAAAGGAGTAGGCAGGCTAGAGATAGTTAGAGGATGAGTCAAGGAGATGATTTTTCTAGTGGAGACCTGGTCTTAGACATCAGGGGCCTGAGGAGGGGATTGAACATGAGGTAGAGGACACGCGGGAGTGTGAGGATCACATTGGTATACCCAGTGTGGCACAAGAGTCACCATTGTTGGAGGCCTCTTTGATAGCACTAGTTGACACCTTGGGGGAGAAAGTAGAGCATACACCCATAGGACCATCCATTGATGAGGTGTCAGGAAACATCCCCAATGTTGATGAGGATTCAATAGATACAGAGGCATCGAGATATATGACACAATTGTCAGGGAAAAATCACCTATATCTGACTGATGAGCATGCCTTGCATGTTGGGTTGTCTAGGGAGGAGCAGTTGGAGGCTCATGTCAAGCCCATGATGGAGGAGGATGTGAAAACATCCATTGGGCTAGCCAGTGATAAGGGGCAACATAGAGACCACACGTTGGGATTTCAACACAGTTTGCTTCAAAGGCACACTGATAGAATCTACAACGTTATCACAACGTTATTATCCCATCCTTGTGCATTGGATTGAGAGAGGCGGAGTTGTCTAGACATACCAAAGGGGATGACCAGGTTAGCAGCACTGTTGGGTCACCTTTACCCATTGGGGAGAGAGATACAGAGCTACCTAGTCAAATCTCATGTGTTGACCTGAGTAGTGGGATGAGACGGTCAGAGTTTCACAAGATGCAACATCCACATGTCAGGCTTGTTCTATATGCCATAGTTTGTGCATTCAATCCCTCTCTTGGTGTTGGATGGTAAGAGATTCTGAGTTGGTACCTGGTGGAGTGGGCTAGACTCATGGAGATGGTTGTAGTTCAGAGTAAAGCTCAGTGGGAGCTCTCAGAAATTGAGGGTGTTAGAGGCCCAAGTTGGCATTAGGATCCAGGCAGGGCTTCCTATCTGATATCAGACATGCGGGATGGCTATGATATTGATGAGGTAGTCAACCCCATGCCTAAGCACATGCATTCCTTAGGGGAGCTCCAGTTGATGCTAGTGGCCAGGTGGTTTGTTAGCAGAATCCATTGGGTGTTTTGGCATGTTGGTTGTGCATGGGGGCGCAGGATGATTAGCATTCTCTGGCAGGAGATGGTTCGAGGAGGTGGCATGGGTAGGTCACCAGACTAGATATTGTATGGAGACGATGTTATCCCATTGAGGTTTAGGACTCAGGGGTCACAGATGATCAACACAGTAGAGATATCCCCCTTATCAGGGGTGGAGTTAGGGTGCTTGGGTCTACCAGGGTGGACAAGGGGACATGATGCGTGTCATGGTGGGGTCACTATTAGAGTGGCGTGCAAGATACCATAAGTTACATGATGGTATGATAGTAGGCAGTGGTACATAAGACTACACATAGTCAAGTTGTGGCGTCCAGTGTTATATAGAGGGATGTGGCCTGATGCATACAGACCTAATTCTAGGCCATATCACCTAGTGGTGTGCAGGGCTATGCAGCGAGGAGCAGTGGTCTACAAAGGAGCATGGAGATACATGGTGGTATACCATAGCATGCTGGTTTACACTGTTGGGTAGGAGGAGTGACTCACATCACATTGAGGATGTACAGGGAGTGACAGGTGCAGTGACACAGGCAGGACACAGGATGGTATAGCCATAGTCGGGGGTATCTAGTGGCGTACAGGGATAGGTTGAGGCATACAGTGGCATTTCATGGAGTGCGGTGGTACTTGGTGGTATGCAGTGACACATGATGCAGTGCAGCAGGCTCTTGGAGCTTTGCTTCTAGGGAGACTTATGGACAGGGATAGTAGGCGTACCATTGGATGCAACTCACATAGGATCGATGAGGACACTGTCGAGCATTTGGCAACACCATGTTTAGTGGAGGCCTTGAGGGAGTTATCAGAAGATTTGAGGCAGAGAGAGGGTTGTCTGTAGGATTACTCTTCAGCATTCTGGCAGACTCTTGATCATACTCTTTGGGACATACCCACCCATCATCCTCTAGTGTTGATTACAGTCACAGAGAGTTTGGCTGTTTCAGTTTGAAACTCTCCATTCAGGCAACAGAGCATGGGGGACTCACCCTAGGCACTTGGATGAGACACCATGTGTCATGGGCTGAGAGGAGACTCTCTAATTGAGACACTTGGTAGGTGAAAGAGTTGACGGTTATAGACTTAGGGATGGAATGGTTGATTGTCGAGGTAGCATATGTTCCACCCCTAGGTTCACACTTGGGGAGGTGACCAAGAGGGAGTTACATGGTGCTTTTTTAGTTGGATAACTTGAGGTGTTAGGGGAGCATGAGTGTGGAGGATAGTACCCCTTATTGGCAAGATGATGCCTAGGCTTCTGGCAGTACTTGAGCACATCATCAAGAGCTGGGATAACAAATCTTGCTGTGTGATTTGGCAGGCACATAAAAACTGGATATTTGTGGCATGGGTTCTTGATGCTTAGTGCTTACCTATTGGATACCTACAGGAGGTAGAGATAGGGCACAAAGGGGTCCCAACAAATAGCAACATATCATAGCGACAGACAGAGAGGATTGGGGTTTGTGGACCTCTAGTGTGGTTATGGGATCCAGGGATCCAATGGAATTGTGGGATACTCCACTCCTCAGTGAGCATGGTCGGGATAACAAGCAGACAGATTCATTCACAGGCAGACACATGGGTGATCACCGAAGTCCTCACTATAGGACAAGGCAGATTGTTGCTTAGGATTTGGGCTAGCCATGGAGTGATAGGCGTTGGCACTGTTGAGTCACTTTGGCAAGATTGGCCTAGCCTCGATCATCGCATAGATTATGGCCGAGAGTTACAGGAGAGGACATTGTGGTATGAGCATGCTAGGTAGTCATTCATGACCAGAGTGTCACGATGTCAGCAGGATAGGTTCCTTCTGCGATGGGCAGGGGATTCTAGCATAACAGGGCTAAGCAGTTCAACTACCCATAGAGGTGAGTTGGTTTCTATAGGGGAGGGTCATGCAGATCTTCCATTTGGTTTTAGTGATTCATTGATGGTGTGGGGAACTTCACTGGTGTGGCAGGGTGATCGACAGGAGGAGATCAGGGGAGGCTCAGGTAGACGAGGGTTCAATTTCACCAGGATTAGATTGCATCTTCAAGAGTTTACTCTTGTAGTGCATGAGATGGACTATTCGTTAGAGAAACTTCATGAGGATTTGTGCAGAGTTTTACATCGTTAGGATGCTCTACTTATTGGTGATAGACACAAGGGTTATAATGTCCATAGCTAGCAGGATAGTGAGTGGAGCAAGGGGGGTTTCACGTTGATTAGGTTGGCTTGGGATCCTGGTATCGGGGGACTCCTTCACTATAGGATAATACAACGATTAGGGATGATCCAATGGCACATTTGGGACCCTGGTGAATTATGCAGTTATAGTGGGGGTCCACAGTCAAAGAAGGTGTTTGTTCAGGCATTGCTTGAGGACAAACGATGTTTGGTGCATTAGAAGAACTTGCTAGATGAGGATGCCACCTGGGAAGGTGAGAATATTTTGGAGCACACAAATTTGAGGTTGCTTGAGGGCAAGCAACATTTGGGAGGGGAAGATTGTCATGTCCCTTCTCAAACACATTAGTGACAGGGTGCTACTACACAATTTTGCATATTGTTTACTAACGAAGAGGGTCCCACACTTTTGACTTCGGGACTTGAAGGCCAAATCGATTTTATTTAGTTGCTAGTGGAATGTGGGGGCCACCCACATAGGTGTTTGAATTAGCCATTCGATATGCTTGGAGGGAAAATTGAATGGGTGGATGGAGGGGCCCACATGAGGCTAAGGGGGCCCAAGGAGTTATAAAGAGAGATCAACTCTCATTTTGCTCTCATTCTGAATATTTGAGAAACAAACTCACTCTTATACTCTCTGCTGCTTAGCGAGTCTACCAGTTGTTTAGCCACGAGTCTTTTGTAGGGAAGATTTAACCTCTACTTCGGGGGACCATCCGTGCCTGCCCTAGGGAGGCTGTTCCATAGAGATTGCAGGAGTTTCCAGCAGTGATTCACAACTCAGCCAGCCACGCAGAGGAAGGAACTACGTGTTTTCTGGGTAGCCAAAAATACGAGAGATTGATTTCGCCAGCCAAGAGGCCCCTCACTTGTTGGGAGTTTTTGGGAGCAAGGAAGGTGGAGGAATGAGGGTATTTTATCAATGTTTTGCAACCAGCTAGCCAGTACACACAACAATATATATTTTTGGGTAGGGAGACTGTGCAGTGACCTCCAGTAACAAATTCGTGGGGCTTGATTGAGTAGCCATTAGGGCCAAGGACCATCCGAGAAGCAAGGGATCAAATAGTATAGGGGAAAGAATCATTTGAGGGGTGTTTCCAGGTGCATTTGCAGGTTGTTTCCTGCAAATTGAATTTGGCAGCAGTGGCCAGAGAGCAGCTCCCAAGAGGCCAAAAATCCAAAGTCAAAATCAGAGAAATTCCCTCCTAGGTTTTTTTGGGTTTTGTCCAAGGAGTCTAAGGCTAAAAAGGCATAATTTTCTGGCCATCTTTTTGGCACTTTCCAGCAGGCTGAAAGTTAGCAGATGTAGCCGGAGAGTAGCTCTTAAGAGGCCGAAAATCCAAAGTCAAAATCAGAGAAAATTCTCTTCTGGGTTTCGTGCAAGGAGTCTAAGGTTAAAAGGGAAGAATTTTATGGGCAGTTTTTGGGCACTTTCCAACAAGATGAAAGTTAGTACATGTAGCTGGAGAGTAGCTCCCAAGAGGATGAAAATCCAAAGTCAAAATCAAAGAAATTCCCTTCTGGGTTTTCCTGGGTTTTGTCCAAGACGTCTAAGGCTAAAAGGGAAGAATCTTCTGGGCAGTTTTTGGGCACTTTCCAACAGACCAAAGTCAACAGATCAACAGTTTACTAGGACAACACAGAGCATAGTATAGTGGCAGCTGAACAACCATCTTTCCGACCATTCTACCACCTGGGTTTGGTCTAGCTTGTCCTTGAGACAAGCCCAGGTTCACTACTCCATTTATATATTGTGTTCATGCTCTCATATTTCATAATATATGGCTCAGTAGTTCCAGTATTATAGTGTTTCATGGGTGTTTGCTAAATGTTTCTAATTTTCCACTGTTGCACTATTTGTTTAATTGGAAACTTCTCTCCCAAATCTTTGGGTTGACCTAGTAAATTTTGGTAGTGCTGGCTAGAAAATAATTGGTGTTTTGAACCTCTAAACTTCTTATAAAATTCTAAGAAATTAGCTAGAGCCTCCTCACAAGGAACACATAATAACCCATAAAAATATCATAGACCCAAGTGGTGGAAATGGTCCCAGAATAAATTGCGTTCTCCTCCAACAAGTTTTGCTATTGACTGTTGAGTGGAACTAATAATTCTACCCTCAAGAGTGCTATAAAAATCTACAAAATGAATCTTAGCCTCCTCTCACAAAACCCACGAAAACTTAGAAAGGGTTTGGCCTAAGTCCAACATGCCCCAGTGACCCCAATTTGTGCATAGACCTCTTATTAGCTAGAGAAACTGGTTGTAGATGAAATCTACTACAAAATGCTCCAAATATCTTCTCCTTTCCACCAAGTTACTTCCTCCCAAATTTTCCCTTATTCCATCATAGCCACACCATAGATTCCCCTTGTCCAAGTGATTACATAACAATGCCCAGTGAGCCCCTGCGCATGCCAAGAATTGGAGCATCTAAACTCTCCCAAACGCCTCACCAACAAAACTACAAATTGATAAGAAAATCCTGCCCTATTTGTGGAAGGATTCTTTGCTAATTGGTTGGCCTAGGTTTCCCTTTATGCTAGCCCTCCCAAGAGCCACAGATTTTTCTCATGCATCCAAGGAGAACTCACTCTAGCTGAAGGAAATGACTGTAAATGTGCCAAATGGAAACTCTGAACTGAGCTCCCCAATGTCCTCACTAGGGGGACACTCGAAGTTCTCTGAAATGAAGGTGAAATTCCCACTCGAGAATTCCTTGTGCTAAACAACATGGTATTCTTGGCTAAGCAGCTCAAGAGACACCAGATTGTCTCCTTGAAAGATAAACTCAAAGATATGAATATGAATAAATGAAAGTTTGTGCAACCCTACATTATGAGGCTATCTTGTCTTAGATATCAATTGCAAAGAGTTGGGGAAATTGTGCCTGACAGGGAATTGGTGATTGTAACCCTTAGAGGTCTCCCTCCTATTTTGGAAACCTTCATTACCACTATAAGAAATAACACTGGTTTCCCATCATTTGATGAGATTGTTGGAAAAATCACTAAAAATGAATCAAGGATGGTTTCTAGAGGTAGGATACAAAAGCATGAAGAAAGAGAGACCGATGCATTCGTCACTTGCGACAAGAAGAAAAATGGAAAAAGGAGGTCCATCAAAAAATCGTCCTCCTCGAAATTTAAATAGAAGGAATGGAAGAGTCGAGTAATCGTCACTTATTGAAAGGTCCAATTGTCATAATAAAGGTAACTATGCTCGAGACTGCCCTGAGAAGAAAATTGGTCCTTGCTACAACAATAGAAGCAACAATAACATGTTTAGTAATCAAAGAAGAAGAGATGGCCAAAGGAATCATCAAAATGCAAGAGATGATAGAAGAAGAAGAGACACTCCAAGTGATCATGAGGAAGACCATTGTCCTTAAAAGAAGTCAAGATATTCTAGGTATGAAAGTAATGTTTCAAATCAATATGAATATATTCTTATTTCTACACTCACTAGTTCCTCTCCTCCAGATTTGTGGGATAGTTGGTTGGTTGATAGTGGTGACACTCATCATTTCTAGGTATAAGGAATTCTCTCTAATTTGGTAGAGAGTGAGTTAAATTTGAAAGTTATTCTTGGAGAAAACTCCACTCATCTCGTTAAAGGATTTGGGTCCATCAAATTTCATTTCAATTCCAGGGAATCTATTTTGGTCCATAATGTGATGTATGTGCCAGGGTTGAAGAAGAGTATAGTATCAATATATGCTTTGGAAGACAAAGGGATGATGGGAGCCTTCATCAAGGGAAAGGTTCTTACTTGTCTTGTTGGATCACCTATGAAATATGAATTTACATTGGATCAAGATTTGAAAGACTCTATAGATTCATTGGTAGACCTCTTCTAGCATTGGTCCATGATACTAATCATCTAAGCGAGCTATGGCACCAAATATTTTCCCATCTACATTATGATGCTCTTCCTAAATTGAAGAAATTGGTCTTTGGTATTCACAATTTTTAAGCCCAACATGATGGATTACGTCCAAGTTGTGCCAGTGGAAAAAAGACTAGGGGACTATTCCCCTCTAGTGATAACAAGTCAAAAAGACATCCTCCATATCATTCATTCTGAAATATGTGGTCTGATGCTCCTACATTCTATTGTTGGTCATCTCTATTACATTGCCTTCATTGATGACTTCTCAAGGAAGACATGGATATATTATTTGAAACACAAGGATGAAACCTTCAAAATGTTCAAGGAATTCAAAGCTTTGGTCGAAAATCAAACAAGGAAGAAAAGTAATATCTTCAGGTCTGACGATGGTGGAGAGCACATTTCGATTGAGTTCATCAATTTTTTCAAGAAGGAAGGTATTAAGAAAGTGTTAATTGTGCCCTGTAATTCCAAACAAAATGGAGTAGATAAAATAAAGAATAGGTCTATTGTAGAAGTCGCTCGTGCCATGCTCCATGATCAAAAGTTATTGAAGTTCCTTAGGGAGAAGCAACTAATGTTGTCGTATATGTTCAAAATATGGTGCCTAATCAAGGATTGGACAACAAGACCACTAAAGAAGTGTTCACGATTGTCAATGCTCGATGTTGGCCATCTTCGTATCTTTGGTTGCCTCGTATATTTCCATGTTCCGAAGGAAAAAAGAAACAATATGGAAGCAATGAGAAGAAAATGTACGCTTGTTGGATATTGTGAAAAATATAAAGGATTTAAAATATATATTGCTGGTCAAAGGAAGGTTGAAATTAGCAAGGATGTAATGTTTGATGAAGATTCTACCTTTGGGAAAGCAAGGGACCTTCCTCTTGTTAGTTTTTGTAGCATCAGAGGTGTTTTAGTCTCGAAAATTTGTGGAGAAGCTAAAACACAGGAGTTCTCCATAACCTAGAAATAATTTCTGGAAATTCCTCTTAGAAGTGTCTCAATTAGATTATTATCCTATTTTTTATTATTTCCTAAGTCTAAACTTAGGAAAAGGGGTTAATTAATTAGAATTAATTGAGATAAGGTGTGAATCATCTAGAAAATCACATGGATCGACAGTGAATTAGTATGGGCCCTTGATTAAGTTTTAATCTTGGTCATTGGAGGTCCAATAGAGGATTATAAAAAAGAAGTCAATGGGTAGATGGAGAATACATTTGTGGAGTTAGATTTGCTTGGAGAGTTTGACTTTTCCAGAGAGGCAACAGTTACCAAAAAAGTTTGAGCTTCAGGAGGAAGAAAAGACAATGAGGGGCAGGGACAATGAGTCAAAAGAGGTTTTCCAAATTCGGTGAAGTGCATTACAAAGAGGAAGAAAGATCCATAGTGAGGCTGATGCAAGGGATGCGTAGAAGCCTTTAGAGGAAAATCGATTTTGCTAGAGAGAAACTGGATTTCAGTTCCAAAGGTTGGGAAATTTTTCTAGAAGGTCGAAGAGACAATTTCTTAGTCAGTGGCAGACAGGATGGCTACACGAGTTGCTAATTCAGGAAGAGTGTGGAAAGGACTGTTGAGTCTTGAAAATGTCATTCATTTCCATTACACTTTCACCATTATATCCATTATATCACCTCCATTTCACCTCCATTTCACTACTATGTCACCACATATCATCCCACTTTCATTATAATTGGGCCACCTTTATGTTTTTCCAATCTTTATTATTTCTAAGCCTTTTAAGTGAATTTGTGGTTAAACATTAGAAAATAATGTGCATATGCTTATACCTAACAAATGGGTTGAGATTGTTGACATGTGTAGGTTGAAAGGAGGCTTCTAGAAGACCCTTAGGTGGCACTCTAAGGCCAAATTCGAATTTGGTTGGAAAGAATCATGGGATCATGAGGATATGTGTCACATCTCCTAATTGTATTGTAACTCTAAAAAGACATGTGTCTTATCAGTTCCTATTTTGATTAGGACTCTAGAGGTAGAGGGAGAGATTCATGGACTATCATTAATGAGATGGCTCTCATCTTTTTGTATAAATAGGAGATCTCTCTCCTTCATTTGTTAGTCTTTTTAGTCCCTAGTTCTTAAGTTTGTAGTTCTTCCTTGATGGCTTTTGAAAGCTTTGGAGAACTTTGTTGTACTTTGTACTTTTGAAGAAATTGAATAAAGCTTTGATGTTCTCAACATGGAAGGAGATGTGAAGTAGATGTCATGGAGCATATTAGGATGTAAGGTAGAGTAGATTTCATTTTGTAATATTGCTTTGTAGAATGTAAGGTAGAGTAGATTTCATTTTTGTAAATATTGTAAGGTAGATTAGATTTTTCATTCATGCAATTTTAATTCATGCAAGTGTGTTTAATTTTGCTTTGATTTCATAGGTGGTAGAGGGCCCCTGCCTTGTATAGTTGTCATTTAATTTTGCATTTTATTTCACCATGTATATTAGCTGTACATAACAAAGCTTTTTGATTACTGTTGTTTTACATTTTTCTCATGTATATTAGCTGTACATAACAAAGCTTTTTGATTACTGTTGTTTTACATTTTTCTCATGTATATTAGCTGTACATAAATTGCTTTCAAGTTGATTGTAGATTAGTGATGCACATAGCCTTTTAATGAACTAATGACGTGATAGAATCATCTTGTCCTTTTGCTGAAGCAGCAAGGATACTGGGTCTCATAGTCATTAGCTCATTATTTGGTTATTGCATTTTATTTTGATTGAACTAGTTGTATATTTACACTTTTGTTTAAATACTAACTCCATCAATAACATGTTTTAAGTTCTTTTGAAGTGCTAAGTTTTGGAAATTACCATTAGGGACATAGGCCTTGTCTTGAAATCTTTATCCATACTTGTCCTTTAAAAGTATTCTTAAGACCTTAGAATAGGATTTCCATTTGCATTAAACACTTTAGAAAACCAACAAGAACAAAACCCCAAAAACAACATAAACTATAAAACAACGAAGTAAGAGAAAGGCTAACTAAGCACATATGGTGCACCACACTTCATCAGTTTACGATATCCGGATTGATAATTTATGTAGAGCAATTTAAGACGTTAAATTGACTAGACAAGGACTACGCAAGGGTGACACAGACTTATGCTGAGGCTATTTGGAAAACTCACTTGGAGCTGCAATCAGAGCCCCGATTGTTCGTGAGGGTGAGAAAAATTCCTCACAATATTTCTTCCAGTAATTTCTCTGTAGGATTTCCATTATCTGGCATCTAGATTGTACTCAAAATTTCTCACTGTTGTGTAGTAATAAAAATCATCAGCTATTGCACCGAGTTTCCCACATTGGGTTTTGCTGGGGACATTTGTCCAAAAATAATTGTGTTAATTTTTATGCGTGTGTGCTAGAATATTTATCAGTTTCCAACACTATTATTTTCTATAGTTTTATTTGTGAAGGTTGTAGTGTGATTTATTCAGTATTTTTCGTAGAAAATAAAATTTTAAATTAATTAACAATTAGAATAATAATTTCCAATTGTTGCAATAGGATTCCAGACTTGAAAATTTCACATGGTATCACATCGTGATTGATCAACTAGGAATTTCAGAAGTGGAAGCAGAAAATTTCGCTATTCAGAAGGAGCAACAGGTTGAAATTTTCTAGTGTTGCGCAGTACCTAGCCAAGTAGTTTGAATTGCTGGGAAAGTGTTCAATTTTAGTTGCAGGGTGGCAGAAAATTTGATTTTCCCAGAATAGTGATTCTAGTAGGTAGAGGGAGCAACAACCACTCAAATGTTTGTTGAGAATATTCTTTGGTTGGGCATAGAGGGTTTTGCAATAGTTTGCAAAAGTAGAATCGACACCAGGTGGAAGAGAAATAACACACGTAGAAGGAAAATTTCTGTTAGGGGATCTCAAGTTTTAAGAGATCTAATTTTTCCAGTTGCAGATTGGAAGTAGTTGTGAGCAGATTTCCTCACTCTAGAAGGGAGTGCATGTAGTAGATCCAACAACCGAGTAGAGGGAAAGAGGGAGATTTTCGACCAGAGTTAGAGATGGCCACAATTGGGCTTAGATATTGTGACAGGTTGGAGGGTGCCTCCAACTAAGTCACCTGGAAGGCTAGGATGTCTTTCCTTCTGGATGAATATGGCCTAAAATCCTACGTGGAGAATGTGGTAACAATACCCCAAGTTGTCGATCAGCTCAAGGACCACAAGAAGGAAATAGTGAAGCCAAAGCAGATGAATTTGGATGGGGTACAAGATCATTTAGTCTCAAATGTGGCAGACAAAGGTACGACCAAAGAGATGTGGGATGCTCTCTCCGAGCTATTTTAGAGTTCTTCCAAGCAACAAAAGATGTTTCTTTAGGAGAATTTGAGGAGCATAAGGATGCAGAAGGGTGAAAGCATAGATGCTTCCTCACTAGGATTCAGGAAGTCCAAGATCAGCTTGCAGCTTTTGGGGAAGCAACCCAACCCACATAGCTTGTACAGTTGGCACTAAATAGTGTCTCAAAGGATTGGCAGGTTTTTGTCCAAAGCATCTTGGACAGAGACACATTGCCTAAATGGGATAACATGTGGTTCGATCTACAACAGGAGGACTTGAGGCAAGTTCTAGTAAATAATACCATCAGCTGTAGTAGCAGAAAGGTCATGAAGGGTGAGAAGAAAGAAGAATATGTGGCTCTGGAATCTAAGGGGCAAGGGGAAAATAAGAAGAAGAAGGAACTGTCAAATGTCAAGTGCTTCAAATGTGGTGAGTTCAGCCATTACAATACATAGTGTCCGCTTAGGAAGAAGGATAAGAATGAGAATTAGGACCAGGGAACAACGTCCATTGAGATTGATAAGTTGTCCTCCAGGCTAGAGGAATATTTCACAATGTTTTCAGCTATACCTCCAAGAGAGAGGTGGGGCGATCTAGAGATGTAGTCCCAAAGCAACACAGACATGGGTAGGGTCTATTAAGGTGTCCTCCTCATGGATCATTACCTTGCTACGGGGGCCCATGATATTCAGTATCAGGATGGATGAGTTTCAATGATGCAGTCAAATTTCGGAGTGATAGTTGCATACTAGTAGCATTCAGATGCTGAGGAGAGCAATGTAGTGTTGGAAGCAGTGCATAGTGGCATAGTGCAGAGTTAACAACAACACATATTCTTCAGTGGACAGTGCAATAGCTAGTAGTAGTTAGGACTTGGGATACAAATGCATCATATTGAACATTGTATATTCAGTATTTAGGATGCTTCTTAATTGCAACAACAACAATTGAGAGGGAGTTGCAGTGCAGATGCGAGGTTGGCAGCAGTATGGCAGTGTCAGCAACAACATAGATGTAACATCTGAGTTGCGTAGTGATTTGTGGGCAGTGACCAAACATCAGTAGTGTGATGGAGGTTGGTACAAAGACAGGGTGTTGTGGCACAATGTGCAACACTAGAGAGAACACCTTCCTTGCTAAGAAGGAGTGCTATTTTCTGTAGCATCAGAGGTGTTCTAGTCTTGAAACTTTGTGGAAAGGTTAAAACACAAGAGTTCTCCACAAACTATAAATAATTTCTGGAAATTCCACCTAAAAGTGTCTCAATTATATTATTAACATAATTTTAATTATTTCCTAAGTCCAAACTTAGGAAAAAGGGATAATTAATTAGAATTAATTGAGATAAGGTGTGAATTGTCTAAAAAATCACACGGATCAACATGGAATTAATTTGGGCCCTTGATTAAGTTTTAATATTGGTTATTGGAGGTCAAACAAAGGATTATAAGAAGAATTCAGTGGGTAGATGGAGAACACACTTTTAGAGTTCGATTTCCTTGTAGAGTTTTACTTTTCCAGAGAGCCAACAATTGCCAGAAAAGTTTGAGCTTTAGGAGGAAGCAGAGACAGTGAGGGGAACGAACAGTGAGATGGAGAAAGTTTTCCAGATCTAATGAAGTGCATTACAGAGAAGTAGAAAGAGCCATATTGAGGCTGGTGTAGGGGTTGCGCAAAAGCCTCTAGAGGAAATTCGATTTTGCTAGAGCGAAGCTAGATTTCAGTTCCAGAGGCCGAGAAAGTGTTCTAGAAGGCTGGAGAGACATTTTTTTCAGTTAGTGGTAGACATGACAGCTATGGGAGTAGTTGGTTCAGGTAGAGTGTGGAAAGGACTGCACAAGGGTGACACGGGCCTGCGTAGAGGCTGTTTGGATGACTCACTTGGAGAAGTAGTCAGAGCCCTGATTATTCGTTGGGGTGAGGAAAAATCATCACAATATTTTTTCTAGTAATTTCTCTGTAGGATTGCCAGTTTTTGGAATCCAGAATGTACTCAAAATTTCTCACTGCTACATAATAATAAAAACCCTCAACTGCTGCATCGGTTTTCCAGCATTGGGTTTTTCCGGGGACATTTGTCCAATAATAACTGTGTTAATTTTATGTGTGTGTGCTAGAATATTTCTCATTTTCTAGTGCTATTATTTTCCACAAATTTATTTGTGACAGTTGCAGTGTGATTTATTCAGTGTTTTTCATAGAAAATAAATTGTTAAATTAATTAACAATTAGAAGAATAATTTCGAGTTGTTGCAATAAGATTTCAGACTTGAAATTTTCACACCTCCACCTCCTCCTTTGGAGAAGAGGAATGATGATATGGATATTTTAGATGGCCCTTCTATGCCTGAATATGAGATAGACATTGTTGATGATCCCATGGATCCCATGGACCCCTTAGATCCTCCTCCATGTGATCCTCCTGCTAGGAAGAGGCCACTTTGGCTTTGTGACACATTATAGGATGATGAGATACGTGCTCCTGTTTGAATATCGTTTAGAGAAGAAAGAAGCCATGTAGGTATAGGGATATGTTGTAGTTATGAGCACTATGATTCAAGCCAAACCTCCCACCTTTGAAGAAGTCATGGAAGAACAAGTTTGGAAGGATTCTATGGCTGAAGAATATGAATCAATTATGAAGAATGACGTATGGGATTTTGTGTCGAGAACGAAGGGGAAATTTGTGGTGACTAAAAAATGGCTATTCAATATCAAACATGGAGTTGATGGAAGCATGAGAAATATAAGGCAAGGTTCATGGCTTGAGGATTCCCTCGGAAAAAGAGAGATGATTATGATGATATATTTGCACCTATGGCTCAATATACAAACATTTGTTCGATAGTGTATTTGGCTGCAAGTCAAGGATGGACCCTCATGAGATGGAACATGAAGAAAACATTCCCTCAATGCATGTTACAAGAAGAAGTGTACATTGAGAAGCCACAAGGATGGTGCACTTGTAACACCCTCCTCCCACATCTACCCAAGTAACCGGCCAACTAGGGTAAACATGTGATGAGAGGCTATTATGATTGGATTCAACCTCCCATGCGACCTTAAGGAAGTGGAATCAATAGAAACACAACATACAAACCTTCTACATCAGCTACAAGACTCCTAAGAACCTTTCCAACCACTCAGGTAACTAGCCCTTGGGTCCCACTGAAGTTTTTGACCACTTTACCTCTGCATGCTCTCATGCTATAGGCCTGCCAGCATCCAGGAGGCTCAGGACGCTCTCATGACAATGCATTCCAGCGTCCAGGGACTATTTTTCTCAGTGTTGTGCCAACGTTCCCTGGATTTGAGCAACATTTTAAGGCCAGGAGCCTAGTTCACTAGCCATAATTGAATGACACCTTCATAACAGTAAGATAACAAGGAGACAATGATGCAAAAGTAAATGCTTGAACAAGCCCTTAACCGAACCCCTACTAACCATGACAGACATTTCATGAAACATATCACAAATATGTAATCTACATGTGTAAACAACAGATTTAAGAATAGGGATCTCATACTTAGTTTAGAATCACTAAGAACCATTGTTCCCTCATATCATTTGTTGCATTATCATATATTAGGTCATAGATACATTTTCCATTCATTTAGAGGTTAAAAAATGAGGAAATACATACATCATCAATGTCATAATACATGCTTAGAACCAACATAATAAAAATAGAAATATCAAGGATACATCAACCATAGAATCCACATATAAGCCAGTATCATACTCATAGAAATATAAGGAGAAATAACCTCATATTAATGATGAAAAATCCAAACCCGAGATGGGACTACCACATTCCACCCGACCATAGAATGGTTGAACCAAATCTCTCTTCAGCCATTCACCCCCATGCCATATTCCAAGCATGAATGTGGGACTCAAACCAAAAGAACCAACCAGGGCATCCCGAGGCTAAACCACCTCACCCTCATCAATAGAAACCAGGCTTTACCATAATCCATCCCGGATCACTAGGCCAACACAATGAACATGTAATAAAAATCTTTACCATGATCTCCACCCAATCACTAGGCCAAACACACATGGATGCCATCAGATTTCTCCACCCATATTGTGAGGAATTTTGTTTCTCCTAATCTCTCAGGTTTTACCACAATCCACACCAGATCACTAGGCCCTAAACCGAGACCCATTGTCTAGGATTTACCACATATCCCAACCCAGGATTACTATGCCCAATGGAGAGAAATCCACCTCTTGGCTTTACCGTATATCCTGTCATTCATCAACAACGATTCCTAGGCCCACCAAGACAACACAATCCTGGCTTTACTGCAACCCACAGTCTGTATTAGGAGTTACTAAGCCAGTGGATTTACCGTGATCCACATTCTAGTTCAGGGACCACTAGGCCAGGTGCTCTATCATTCGGAGATCCACCTCACTCAGTTTTGAATCCATCAGGTAATCCAACTCAACCAAAATATGAGAACCCCATGATGCCATGGCTATCTGGAAATGGAAAGGCTAGGTTGAAAAAAATGTCACATTTGGCAAAACCCATGCCATAACATCAAAAAAACCACATGCAATACCATGCATGCCAAATATAGCAAGGAAAATACACATGCAAATCGATACCTGCAAAGAATACGATTGTAGTTGCTTGATCTTGATCTTCCTTGCTTGATCTCTACTTCCTCTTTCCTTCTTTTCCTTTCTTGATCCAATGCCAAAGTGCTCCAAGAAAACTCTAAGTGTCCAAGAGTGGGAGAGAGAGAGAATAATGAGAAAGCTCCAAAGTTGAACTGACAAAATGTTACAAACTAATCCTCATAAGCCTTTTTAGCAATAAGGCCTCTATTTTCTTCATTTTCCATTATTTTACTTCATTTTCCTCCTCACATGCAACCTATGACCTTTCACCTTCCTTTTCTCATAATTTCCATTATTTTCATAAATAAATGTGCCAAAATGCCATTTTGCCTTTTCAAACCCTTTCTCGTTGCCTTTGCCAAATTCTTTTAGCCATAATAATCGAATGAACACCCACACTAGGATGCTTTGCCCAACATTCAGCTTGGAATAAGTGTCCCATCACTATGGCCTTATATATTTTACATGGATTTTTAACTATGGTTGTTACATAACCCTCCCCCTTAGGGGAACATCGTCCTTGATGTTCAATGAAACCTATAACCAACAAGACCGCTAACAACAAAACATACTGCCCATGGAGCTTTATAACATAGCTCGTTGCAATATTTACAATGACCATTTACTAAAACATGACAAACATACCGTTTACTGGAGATTTATAACATAGCTCATTACAGTATTTACAATAACCACATATACATGTACACATTTGCTTCAACCAACAAATAACCATAATTTCTATGGAGCTTTATAAATCCAGCTCGATACAATATTTACAATAATATACACATATACACATATGCACATTTTCTCAACTAACAAATAAAAGGATACGATGCCTGCATCCACAACAAGGGAATCAAGAGGCTCACACCTCCACCATCAAAGAAATATGAGGATTCACCTCCTTCCTAGGAAGTCCAGAATCCAATGCAAAGTCAAATCTGCATCCAATGTCCAACACGATAATCCTGCACCACTTTTCCTCTAAGTGAACAGTTACCAGCTCATTGTTCCAGGGTGCACTCCCAATATGCACATGATTCCATCTAGTCCCTCGGGCAATCTGGTCACCCCCTTTCATGCGGTCACTCACCTTCCAAGTTCCCCGAAATCCCCTATCATAGGCGATCCATCCCTTGGCAAGGCTTCCTCACATCAGAAGGTCAAACAACCAAGGCATATACCTACCTCAAAACCATCATATCAGTCATAACATGCTCATAGAAATCAATGGACACTATTGGGTACCAATTTCCCACAATGTCCCTGCTCCTAAAGTGCTTTACCAGCATAGTGCTTCATATTCCAATTCCTTTCACCACTGCTACTAATTCTTGCAGTCGATTTCAACCATCCAACCGATAATTTTTGTGCTTCCTGTACCAAGCACATAACTTCCATTAGATTTAAAATAAATTGAATAAATTCAAATCATACCTCATTGGTGGCTCGCCAATAAGGTATACTTGCAACTTTGTTTGCTTCTTGTCACAACAAGTCAAACTAACATCTTTGACTAAATGATCATGTATAAATATATCACATTGGGTTTGCTCAAAACACAACCATCATAGATCAAAATCATAAATCATATGTAACCATCATAAACTAGAAGCATAGATCACATGCAATCATCATAAACCATAATCATAAACCACATGCATAATAAAACTGAAATAAAATACCGATACTTATCCTTCATTGGTCCTTACTTCTGCCTTTTTATTTTTGTACGCACACCAGATCGGTTGCCACACTCGAAAAATTCCTAGTGCCTTCTTGTCAACCATGTGCACATACACATAGTGTGCATCACACACTTACAACCACACGACATACAACACCATGCAATACATGCACCTACACCTGACATAAAACACATACACCTACACCCAGTGTACAACACAATACAATACATATGCCTACATCTAGTGTACACCACCTCACAACACATACACCTACACCTGGTGTACAACACAACACAAATACGTACACATAGTAAAACACAATGAATACACATGTCACGATACCACAACTACACAATGAACATACATAGTACCACATTGCCCGCAACCCAACATGTATGACATGCACACAATACCATAGGTACACTGGTACTATATGTACAACATGTACACAATACCACTTGTACACCACACCATCTACACAACATTTGCACAACATCACATCTACATGACACCACTTGCACAACGTGTACACAACTCCACATGTACACCAAACCACCTGTACAATGTGTACACAACGCTAGACATACACAACACTACATGCGCGACATGTGCATGACACCACGTGTACACAACACCACCTGCACACATCATCATATGTACAACACGTACATGGCACCACATGCTTCCAGCACCACTTGTACAATCATGAACACAACACCATATGTACATAGCACCACATGTACAACATGAATAGAACACCATATGTACATAGCACTGTATATACAACATGTACATAATGCCCTACGTACACAACATTGCATATCCAACATGTACATAACACCTGTTATACCCAACGCTACATATGCAAGTACCGCCTTGTACATAACATTGCATAAACAACATGTACACACACTATATATACAAGACACCGCATGCACACAACATTACAGATGCCACATGTACAACATATGCACAATAGTAGCACTACACATCCAAAACCACGCTGCCTCTACCAAGCAACCTTGCTTCTAGCGTCTCTATGCCATCCATGTTTATCTTAGCATGCCACAAAGGACATTTTTTTCATTCCGCTAATGTATCTCTCAGCATTACCCTATCCATAACATAAACATAAACATAAACATCGTATAATCACATAATATCAATTCATATCCACATGATACTGACCTCAGATTTTTTTCATGCTACTCTCCCCAATTGATTCCTCATGAACTAGGAATATATTCATGACATTCACCTGTGTAAGAAATCATTCATGCACAAGAATGATTCCAAATGACCTTGTCAGAGAACAACACACACACATACATATATATACATATAAATGTTAGCATTAAACAATCTGTCAGACAGTGACATACATACATACATATATGTACATATAAATAATACCACTAATAATCATGATCCATGATGACCCTCTATGACATGAAATATATACATACATACATGTATACACATATAAACATCAGCATAATCATGAGCACAATCTAATTACTAGATATCATAAGGTCAAAGTTAAGAGAACCCTCTTTATGCACGAAACACATGTGCAACATCGAGAACAACAATTCCCAACATAGCCAAGGCATCTAACACCTCAAATATATTTGCCTTACCTTTCCTTATTACTTTTCTCATGACTATCTTGCCATCATCAATTTACACCAATGGATCTAACCAATCCAACTGGTTGTCATGCTCTTACCTTAAACTGCCCTTATACATGCACAAAGCTTCATTACATGTTGAGTTTCATTCAAATCTTCTCGAGCTCCATTAACTTTCCACTTTCCCAACCAATTCCCAGGAATCAAAACATAAAAGGGAAGAACAATGAAAAACAAGAAGAAACCATGAAATACCAATAGAAATACAACACCACAAACAAAGTGGTATGGCCATGCACAAGGCGCAAATAAAACTGCAATCAAGCATAAAAAATCCCCAAAATACCAAAAGCACAAGACTGACAACAAACACCATGACTCAATCCCCATGGTTCCTAGTGCTTCCAAAGAAAATCTCAACTTGAGCCTTCTTCAAAATTTCATGGCAGTCTCTTGCCATACAATCCCCTGCACCAAACTACCATAAACACGTAGTAGTTAGTGCATAAATAAACATAACAATACACCAATTACCATAACTTGTTGTGCTTAGTGCGTAGCTTGCAACTGAACACATCCAAGGCATCTCTCAAGGGACTCCAATCCTTTGATGGATCCACCTATAACTAGAGACTAGCTAATATACATGTCAAATACATGTTCATGAATCTAGCACATATCCACATAATGTCAGACAATATTAAGGTTAAGAAGGCTTCCTGCATGCAAAGCACTCTAGTGGAAATAGTTTCATGTAATATCTCCATTGGCTTTCTTGTAAAAACAATATAAACCTAGATACATAACTAGCTCAATTTTGGTATCCTATTTTGTGAAATCACAAGGCTACATTCCATTTTTATAGAGTTTGGGACCATTTTTCTCGGTAATTTAATCATATGTTGACAAGGAAAGAGCTCAAGAGGATTTTTGATGAAGCAACAAAGTTTCTAACAGGAAGAGGGAGATATGAGGAATAGGAGGACAACATCGTCATCAAAATATATGGATTTCTAGGAAAACCCTTATTAGTCCTAAAGTTTGTTGTGAATAAATATTTTGTTTCCAAAGTATTAAATCAATACCACTTGTGGCTAATTTGATTTGAGAGGAAAAAGAGGAGGCAATGCACTTCCCTTCCTTTTGCTATGGGAGAAATTACTATATGGAATTTTTCCCATTTAATAGATTCTACTAAATTATTAAAAACTTTTAATTTTAGTGAAGTTGAATCTGTTAGCGCTCGAATTTGGCCTCAGGCTGAAGAAGACAAAATCCAAGGCAACATCAAACCACTTAGCCTCGTAGCTAGCCCTACGAGGACAGGAGAGGGCTCTCTCCGGGTCTATCTCGGCAAAAGGTCTTCAAAGGGCCGAGCTGACCAATAAAGAACACTGATTTTAGGCTAGTAAACTGATAGGGAAAGTTTGATTTCAAATTTTTAGGGTTTTGTTGGAAAACAAAGCACGGCAATTTTGGGTGCGGGGATGAGACACAGTTTTTGCAGAGGTCTTTTTGGGGCAAGGTAGGAGATTGTCTTGATGTCTTTGAAGGAAGTGAATGGATTGATATGACTGGTGAGGAGCTAAGGAGAGCAAGAAACCATCAGGAGTTCTCCTTAAACAGATGAAAACATAGATATTAAGCAAACTTAAAGGCAGAGCATAGAAACCATGAATTCTACCTTAACACTTCATTTACTTAATTTGCAGAAGAGAAGAGTAGGAAAATGATACACATAAAAAACTTACAAGTACATGAGAGAAACACACCATCAACACAAATCACCACAGGAATCCCAAATAGTGCTGCAAAACCCTGGTCTTTCCTTTGCCAAAATTGCAGAGATACAAAGAGTAATACAGTCTAAGCTTATCCCTCAAGAGTCCAACCATGAAAATGACTAAGAAAGTACATAATATAGGCAAGCTAACAAATTTCCTTGCCTCTAGGGGTCAAGCTCATCATCCTAGGAGTTGTTTCAACCAATTCTAAACTGAGCACTACAATCTAGGCAATCAAAACAACTTGCCTCTATAAGTTAGGAAACCAATTCATTCATTAATTTTTTGCTATTTTATGAATGAATCTTCTAGAATAGGTAAAAAAGTGTCATGTAAACATAAAATTACATCAATTACATCAAGGAGGGTGAAAAATCCCACCAAAAGTCAAAACTGGTCAAATGCTGCGTTTTCCTGAGCTGAAGATGAAAAATTGAGAAAATGTCCTGATGCGTAGCGCGCCATTTCTCTACGTGTAGCACGCCTTTGAGCCCACTTTTGGGGCACTTCCCAGCATCCAAATGAGACACAAGTGGGCTTGTTGGAAATGTCTAGATGTCTACTCTCCAGCCCAAGTGGAATTTCTCAATTTGGTGCCCATTTGCCCCTCCAAAAATACGATCTCCCAAGACTGCTTCCTGTGTGTCCAAAAAGTGGCAGAAGGTCATTTTTTGCTTGTTTTTTGACCTTTTGGGGGCCCAAACCTCAATGAAATGTCTTGGAAGTGGCTGAGCAAGTGTAATTTGTCATGAAAAATCCAAAAATGCAGAGTTTTTGTGAAATAGACGTCCCCATCTTCAGGGTAGCGCGCGGCGCGCTACGCGTTGAGGGCAAAAACCTGTTTTTAGCAAAAACAAATTCAAAATTGACCGAAATTGCTCCAAATTTTCTGAATTTTGAGCTGGGGGTGTATAATTGAGCACCATGCTCCTTTAAGGAGGCTTTAGCCAAAATCTGAAGTGGATCGGGCCTTTTCCTCCGTTTTAGTGCCTTGGCCAATCGTCCTTTGAGTACCTTCATTTTCGCTTTGCACACATGCATGCGAGCCCAATAATGATTCTTCATGTGGCGGAGCATATCTTTGTCCCTGTTTGCCTTGGCTAGCAACTTCTCTAAATGAGTGTTCACCTGGATGAGCATAGACCCTTGCTCAATAGGTGTCAAATCACCGGGTCTCTTGCAAGCCAAGTTCCGGTCTTCTCGGATCCTCCACAACTCATCAAGAGTGTGTTCATCCTCTAACTATTTGTTGCGCTGCTCTAAGTATGTGATTGTCCAATTTGCCATTTCCAACTTCTGCTGCAACAAGTGATTTTCAACCTTTTGTTGCTGAATGATCTCCTTTAGCTCCGAGCTAGGAGAACTGATGTCAAGGTCAATAATGTCTATGTCCGGATCACCTGATGGTCCCTCATCAATCATGGGCTGCTTACCTCTCTTCTGTACCTATGCTGCTGTCGAAAGCGAGGCCCCTTCCACCTGATGTGGAGATAACACTCGTTGTGCTGATGAAGAAGGCGAGACCCCTTCCACCTGGTGTGGAGATAATACTCGTCGTGCAGATGCAAATAAGGCCCTGTGGCCTCTCTGGTATGTAACACATGCTGGAGTACTGACATGCTTGGGCTCTGGAATGTGAAACTAATGTGAAGGCCCTCCCTCATCATGGAAAATCTCAGGAGGTGGTTGTGGCACCATGAAGAAGTCGCGAGAAATGAAATCCTCCCAAGCAATACCCTGCTGTGCCAACTGATGCATCACTATGATCTCGATCAGTGCATAATGATATATACTTTTGTGTTGTTGTGCGGGGTTCTTCCTTTGCACTATGGGCACCATCCTCTCTATATTTCAGCACATGAAAAATGGAATGTTCATCATTCGTACCCGGGTGAAATGCATCAACAAATGGATATGGTACGAATATAAACATGAAAATCTGCCCTCACAAGTGAAATAACGCATAATGAGCCTCATCAAGGGTGCATACTCATCCCTTAGGAATCTAAAAGGAAAAACAACAGTTAGGTGTCTCATGCACTCGGGTTTGATATATGGTTGATAATGAAATCTGTCTAGCTGCTGGCGCTTGTTCCACTCCTCCCCAACATTTGGTATCCCGGTGGCTTGAGCAACAATTTCGGGTGATAGGGTGAAATCCACTCCTGCAAGGTTCACATGACCATTGTGCAAATGTAGGACAAATAAGCAGACTAGTTCTCTGTGATGTTGAATTTGTGAGATCCGCTCACAATATCCAAAGCATGATTGATACTGAAAACATGTCATTGCAAGTGGACAAGCTTGCAAATGAGCCAAAGAAGTGGGCTCCTTCCTGACATGCCGACCACCTTTACCACCCTTGTGATGCCTCCTTGGCACTTCTACCTCTGGTGTTGAATCACTGTCATAACTCTGTTGATAATCTGATTCGGTTTCTGACATGGTTTTGAAGGCAAGATGGCTGAAATGTATTGCTGACTTTGCACCCAATTAACTGTTGTTTGACTTTTTCAAATGCTGTCACCAAGGGGACATAAATACAAGGGAATTGTTAGGGATAGGGGAACATGAGGGAATTAGGGACAATAAACATAAATAAGGAATTTAGGGAAGGAAACATGGGAAATCAAAAAATTGTGGGATTTTAAGGTGAAGTAGGGTTTGGGAATTTAGTAGGTTTTAGGGATTTTAGAGAGGAAAATTATGAAATTTTATTGGAAAATTTGAAGGAGAATGTTGATGAAAATGAGGGAAAAGAGGGATCACAAATGGGCAACCTTGGACAACAAAAAAAATTTGAAACCCTAGCACCATTAAGTCTTTAAATCTTCCATAGCAATGTAGGGTTTTGACTTCTCATTTTCATGGCATTTAAACATATTAATTTCTCATTCATCTTGTAAAACCAAAACTAGCCATGAAGGAGAGGCCTACC
Source organism: Pinus tabuliformis (assembly GCA_031772625.1). NCBI lineage: Eukaryota > Viridiplantae > Streptophyta > Pinopsida > Pinales > Pinaceae > Pinus > Pinus tabuliformis. Next base: position 627,696,083 of record CM062811.1, read on the forward strand.
TGAAATTTGCTTGAGAGAAAAGAGGATTTGGTAGCTTGCTGGCAGTTTGTTGGGCGAAAAACCCAACGCGTAGCGTGCCTCGCCCAACGCGTAGCGCCCCTCTGACGCGTAGCGCACGAGCAATTTTGTTCTGAGAAAGGCAACCTGATGCGTAGCGCGCCCCTGACGCGTAGCGCACCCTCCCTGATGCGTAGCGCGCCTCTGAAACTGCCCAATTTGCTCAATGACTCTTGAAATCGCCTTTGCAAGGATTCACTTAGCTTGTGAGAGGAAAATGAGTTGCTAATGAAGAGTGATGTGCTTTTATAGGCTTCCTTTAGATTTTTATTTGCCCAAAACCCACTTTATAATGTTTGAGTGTTGACACTTTTTTTTAATTAATTGGCTCTGACTTCTAGTTTCCTTTCTTTGAAAAAATTGTTTGAAATGATGATTTCTTCTGAAAATTTTTGTAGGGATAGCTTCTAAGATGCTTTGGCAAAGGAGACCAAGGCTGCGCTTCAACATTTGGAGAATTTGAAATTTTGACAATTTTTACAAAAACGAGATAATGACCTTTGTTTTTCAAAAACAGAGTTTTGAAAACAAAATGAAAATTTAGCTGTACAATAGTGAGAATTATTGAAATGATGTTTTATGAAGGACATCCCTCTACCCTGCTGGTCCTTTATGACCTCTCAAGACAAAAATTGACTCAACCCTAGACCTAAGACCTCAAAATTTAAAACAAGATGAATGACCCTTTGAAGATTTTATTTACTTAAACAAACCTGAACCAGTAGTGCCAAACAGGAGGGGAATAAAAGACACAAACTCCCTCCACCGGGATTATGGCATGCCTAACAGAATGCAACATGATCACACTAATGGGACACCTAATCATGAAATGCAAAGAGCTTTGATCTCTGGTGGAGGGCTACTAGACCGACTCTAACAGAATCCATATAAGGTTTTGACCTTGATGGTATCTTTTCTAGTCATTTGGCATCTGTGAGGTATGTCAATTCGTTTTTTCAGAATAAAGTGGAGAAACCAAGTCTTTAGAATATCTACCATAACCCACCATGTTACCATTTAAGAAAGCACTAGAATCGAAGGAAAAACAAAGGAAAGAGGGAAAAGTCCCATCCTATCCTACTCTAACATCCTAAACTAGTCTAAGATCCACTTCTACATAGAAGAAAAAGGAAACAATTGTGATAAGAGAAGATAGTAACAACCGACATTCTAATGATGGTGATTGTAAGAAGCCATCCCTTTGTGTTTCTCTTAAGATTTCACATGCAGTCTCATCATCTAAAAGTAAGAGTTTGAGTAAAAAAGGGTTGCAAAATGTAGAGGGACCAAAAATATGAAGGTAGATAACATTGTAGTCCCAGAATGGGTAATAACCAGAATGGTTGAAGCTCAAAGGCTTATTGAGGAGTTCGCTCTTGAAGAGTTTACTTCATTTGAATAGAAACACTTGAACATGCAAGACATCCATTTTTATGTATGTACTAATAAGTTTCAATTTGAGAAGGTGCAAATAAAGAAGAAAAAATTAGTGAGTTGAGTAAAAAGTGAATTTGATGTTTCAAAAGTCGGACCTTCTAGACTACTAAACTGCAATAGACCATAGGAGACACTCTTGATCATTTTATAATAGAGTAAGAAGTTGGAAATTTCATGTTGAAGAAAATAATACAAGATCTTGAAGAATCTCTTAATCTAACACCCATATTCATGACTCCACTATCCATTCAAGCACTAGAAGTGATAACAAAACCCATCACACCCCAAAGAATCAGGAAAGAAACACAATTATTAACTGGAATCAAGTAATATGTCACTATTCATATAAAGAAGTGAACATAAATCATATAGGAAGCCTAGGAAGTTTCTCTACAATTGAGAAATTCATCCCAAATACTTAAATATTTTTTGAGTATCTATGGAGGGACCTAGAATATGACCAACAATTTCTCAAAATTAATTTAAATACATCTGTGAATAAAATTAGCTCTCTTAATGAAATTTAGAGACATCAACAAGGACTTCCATCTCCAAAAATTAATAGACAAGTCAAAGGAGGATGATTTTATAGGATTAAAATTCTTTAAGAGGCCCTCGTTGAATGTACAAGCATTGATGACCACAAAAGCAATTGCTTCTTTAAAGCCATTAAAGTTGTTAAAGACCATAAATTCCCCCAAATTATTATGGACACTATGAATATCACTAAAGATGTTTCAAAATAATAAATGAATGCTACTAGAATCTCATTGGGGATCAACTTTCACAACATAGATGAATTTCCCAATGCTTAGATAAAAAATAGCCAGTTACTTTTGTTAATGAAAATGATGATCAAATGGTTAATATCATGAAACTATATTCAAATTCCAAATAAATAAAATATGAAATACTCACTTTGAGAGTAAAACAAGATATAGCTATCCCATATATGAAATAATACATTGAAGAATGGCTCAAGAAATTCCTAAATGAAGTTGTTGATCCAAAAATAATTGCACGAGTAGGTAGGGTAACAAACAACCAAGGAGTCGATTATATTTATATTCTTCTATAGTAGTTGCACCAATAGAGAGAGTTCATTCCGCCCATAATCATTTTGCAATTTTATGAGTGTCTATTTTCTTTTGAAGCAATTCCCTACTCTCTTCTCAATCTTTGATTAATATGACTTTATTGAACTATTGCATGTTTCTAAAGATAATCCTTGACTATGTTTCTCTCTTTATTATAGTTTCTTTTTATCATCATTTAGTCTACAAGACCCCAATCCTAGTCCCTTAGGTGCGAATGCATTTTATTTTTATGATTCAATAACAAGATTTTGTGATTGTTCCTGAGGAACTCAACTTTATTCTGATACTTCAAGTCCATAAATAATTGTTTGACTCTTAAAGAGATAATATTTCAGGAAATAATTTCTTTTGTGATTTTGAAACTTTAATTTCCAAATTAGAAATAAGAGTCTCATGAATATTTTCTATGTTCTTATTATTTCAATGCATGATATCATTTTATAGTTCTCTAAATGTATGGACCAATGCTTTCTATTTCCATCTATCTGAATTTGCTTCAAATGTGTTTCCTCACATGCGTTTATGGGTTACAACATGGAATAAATTTGTGAGAATATAATTTATTTAGTATTATTTTATTATTTATTTTGAAAAACACTTAGTTCACTAATAGGGACATGTGTTGAATTCTTAATCTTTAATATTCAATTTATATGCATATTAGAGTGTAATCAATATAGGAACACCACCTCTATAAAAATGTAGAGAGAATCTAGAAACATACCCTAGGATGATGACTTTTTCCTTGATAAGAAAGGAAATCAACACTCATGCAAATCTATGTTCTCTTTCTTTTTAACTAAAAATGGGTGGAATTAATAATGGTTATCAAAATTAAAGTTACGACAAGAAAAACAAAAATGAAATTTCCATATGGGTAAAAATAGTCTATAGATGACAAACTTAGAATATAAACATAGGCATTGCATAAATTTCATCACTTCCATACGAAAATTGATCTACAAATCAAGGAAGTTTTGACATGGAATCCAAAACTTGAAATATTTACCAAATTAGCATTTGGGAAGATCTAACATGCAAGTTAGGCTTCTCCAACCCGACCTTCCCATTGGAATAAAAGACCAAAGAAGCATATTGCATCAGTTGTATAACTTGGTCTTGGAAATTGCAAGACTCGAGAAAATCTTAAAAGATCATGAAAAGTGTTAACCCAATAGGATTTACTTTCACTCCAAAATCCAAAAAAGCAACTTCATTGAAAGATAAAATTGAAGCGGTAGGGTTCATAAAATCCAAAAAGGCCACTAAAGAGAGTCTAAAAAATAAGCTTGTTGAAAAGGCTAGAACTTCCGCGAAAGAAGAAACATATATTTTATTTCCACTGGAAAAAGAAAATATGTAAGATCAAGAAGAAAGATGGGAAGAAAGTTGGGAGGCTGATACTCTAAGAAATAAAAGGTGAGAGGTGATAATGAGAGAAATAAAAGGTGAAGAAGGGTAATTCTTCTTTCCTTACAAGGTAAACAACACCCCTTTCCTATTATACCTCTTGGACTCTTACATGTATTTAATGGGGAGGGTATTGTGAATCCAAATAAACATATGGATCAATTCCTATCCATTTGTGATATCTAAGGAATTGTACATGAAGATGTTATGATTAGAATATTTATTCAAACTCTAATAGGGCATACCTATGACTGATACCTCTCCTTACTTGCCACCTCAATTACTTATTTTGATGAGATAGAAGAAGCCTTTGTAGGAATACATGCCCATCCTATTGCATATCATACTTTGCATACTCAGTTTACTTAAATTCATCTAAAAAGGAATGAAAAGATTAGAGGTTTTAATCTCATATGTTTAAGACACTACAACGGACATCGCGGGATACTTTCCCTAATGACCTAGCTATATTTGGTTGTAATAAAAATGCAATGCCTACAATATCAAGTACACTATAAAGTATGCACATATTAATACATTGCAGTAAGCTATGAGGAAATTGAAAGAGAAGGAGGATGATATGTTAGAAAGCAATGTTGATCTATAGATCATTTTGCAAAAAGTGCAAAGATAAATGTCTTCCTTGAGAATATCAAAAGCAAAGAAGCTAGCACCAATATGAAGTAATCAAGATACAATAGCTGTAAGAGGAATTTTCCATGGGATTCATTTGAATGCAAGGAACATCCATATAATAGAGGAAACATCTCCTTCAAAGATTGATTTAGAAATTTCTTAGTTGAATAGAACATTTAAGCATATGTAGAATATAATAAGATTAAGAAGAGAAGATGAGCAAAGGTATTTACCTCAAAAGAATTTTGGAGGACCAATATATGATTTAAGAGAATGACCTAATCGAGGTTAGAATGTTAATGATGTACCACCAAGGGGACATAGGCCACCAAGATTTCAAAACCTAAGTGCTCTTGCAATGGAAGAAAAATAAATACAAGTAGAAGAAGACATAGATTCACCTCAAATTCTTATAGATAAGAATTTGACCACCTTATAAACTATAGAGATGGGAGACATCCAACTATTCTCATTAGAAAAAATATCTTATATAGGAAAGTCAAGAGCTTATGGAGCAAGAGATTATTATTCAAACAAGGGATGAATTGAGTAAGACAAAAGTGAAGGGTTCAAATCAACACACCAGTACAATGAATCAAGTAGAAACATCAACACAAAGAATTACACAATAAGAGAAATATGGATAGGTCCAAATCAAGTCAATCTAACTAAAATGTCTTATGATATAATGTATGACTTATCTAAACTCCAAATCACTCTACCATTTTAAGACATGATAAGGAATCCTAAATAAAGAGATAATCTTCTCAAAGATCTTACAAATGAGGATCCATATAGTACAAGAGTAGAGGTAGTTGTTATATCGCATCAATAAAAGAATCCGAGCCCTCCTATTAACACTCAAGGTAAAGTGCCTTCTTTTTATATATCATTGGAAAATCCATATTTTATATTTCATAATTGTTTGGTAGATAGTGGGACAACCAATAATGTCATGCCACTCTACATTATGAAATCAATAGGTTTATATTGCATTAAGTATTATGAGACTAGAGAAAGTATTTGTGTAATTTATTCAAGGAGAGTACTACATTATGGTTAAATTAAAGATTTATATGCCTTCATAAGTTTGGCACCAGATATTATAACTATATTCACCATAATAGTGGTATACGTACCTGTTGCATATGGAATAGTCTTAGGAAAAGAATGGAGTTTTCCACTAGGAAGATACATGATTGATGGAAGATGTATGATGCTTCCAAATAAAGATAATCACACAATAAGGATACCAAGAGAATCAAGGAATCCTATCTTTTTCAAGAAAAGAGAGATTGATGGGACATTAAGTTATATTAATAGTGGTCATGACAATTGTGTCATATTGAATTATGTAACCACTATAGATAATAGCGGTGTAAATGTAATTCAGAGTAAATTGAAAATGTTCCTCGATGGGGTTTCTTCAAATATGGGATCAGGAGTTGATGAAATAATTTAAAGCCTATCTAGAGTGTTCTTTCCATATGCTTTTCATTTACAATTCACATGTACAAATAATGAAGTAGCATATGAGACATTGTTTCAAGGTTTGTTTCTTTCTAAACAAAAAGGGATTAAAAACATTATTGTTTTTGAAGATTTAGAACTAATAGTAAATGCAGCAAACAATAAGAAAAATATTAAGAAAAAAAAATTGAAATATTATGCATAAATAATTTGGGAGTTACTTCAAAATTTAGATTCCTTCGAAATAATTTTGTTCTAAGGAAACAAAATAAAAAAATCTGATTTTTTACCAGTAGTGGATTCTATATTTAATTCACGATTGATTGATAGTTCATATCAATTTGAGATAGTATTTTTCCCATTTGTTCTTGGTAATAAAAAAATTCACAAGTTTTTTATAATGAATAACATATCATAAAAAATTTTATTCAAGAAGGGAAGGAGAATGAAGAACTGTCCAAGAAATTTAAAGTATCAATGTCACTCGAATCAATGTTTAACTAGAATGATAAGATCTAGTTGTTCCAACTATCAGAATAATTGTCAAATAAGAAAAATTAAGAAGTCAAAAAGGTGAATATTGGAAATACTAAAGCACTGAAATGGTTGTATACCAAGACAACATGTTCTCAACAGAATTTGATCAATGCATCAAATTATTCAAAAGACAATATAATGTTTTTACATGGACATCTCAGGATTTAAAGGAATACAATAAGAACATAATCCAACATGTCATTCCTTTGAAGGAAGGATTGAATCCATTTAGAACAAAATCATGGATTATCAATCCTAAATTGAGGACTTCAGTCAAATTAGAAATTGAAAAGATGGAACATACTAGAAAAAGAATTTTTTCTTCCAATTAGGAATTATGAGTGGATTGAAAATCCAATTGCCATTAGAAACAAAAATGGTGAAATAAGGTTGTGTCTCAAGTTTCGTGATATTATTAAATCACACTCAAAAATAATTATCCTCTTCCAATTATGGAGAGGTTATTACAACAAGTTACAAGAGAGACAATAATGTCAATGCTATATGTATTATTTTGGACATAGTTAGATATGGTTGTAGAAGAGGACCAAAATTCTTTGGAAAAATAAGATGACATACATATGATTATTTTCACCAAACCATGGGGAACTTATGCTTATTTTTGAATTCCATTTGGACTAAAACATGTCGAGGAAACATTCCAAAGAGCAATGGATTACACGTTCAAATAAACTATTGTTAACATCATGGTTGATTATCGAGATGACTTAATTATGTATTGCAGACTCATAACATCTCACTGGGCTTATTTGCAACAAATTTTTGGAAGGTGCATCCAACATGGGGTATCCCTTAACCCTAAGAAGGGCCTATTCACATGAACATAGGGAATATTTCTTGGCATTCAAGGATCCAAAAGGGAATATATATAGACCCAAAAGAGTTAAATAAATAGGTGAGTTAAAGCCTTCAAATACAAGAAAAGCAGTCTAATCATTTTTCAGAAAAATCAATTATGAGATGCTTTGTTCCAAACTATGTATATTTTGTTAAACCTATAAATAAGTTTCTAAAGAAGGACATTAAGTTTTAATGGAAAAAAAAAAACTCATAAAGCCTTTGAAGACATCAAGTCAGCAATAGCCTCAACTCCCATTTTAATCAGTCCCAACTTTACAAATATTTCATCATGTACACTTTTGCATCTAGTGAGAACATTATTGCAGTATTGACATAAATAATGTTATGCAACCAGCTCACAAAATAGAAGAAAAGAGAGACCAACAACTACAAAATTGTCCTCTTCAAGGGGGGAAACTCCTTTAAATTACACAAATTAACTATTCTTGGATGATTCAAATGAAACTCCTTTCTATATATAGGAGTCTAAGGGGTCACAATATAATGAGAGCCAACATAACAATAATCATGTAAGGGCACAACAATAACAATAGTAGGCTTCTATGGGGCACAATAATAAAATATGGGGACAACATGCGCACACCAGTAGTAAGGGGCTACTATGACAATAATAATAAAGTAATACATTAGTATTATAGGGACCAAACATGCCCCTATCCTTAAAAAAGTGTTGTCCTCAATGATTGAGTAGTTTTGGATGCTTCTGTATAAAATTATCATCCTCCCATGTAGCATATTTAGCAGGTAAGTTCTTCCACTTAATGAGATACTCTAAAATTAATCGATCTTGTAGCTGTCGATTTCTTGTTTCTGTGACTGCTTCAGGTTCCAATATGATTTTTCCTTCCTCGTCAAGTTTTGGAAATATTGTTTGAAATGGGAGCTTGTCACTTGTAACCTTCTTTAAGCATGAAACATGGAAAACTAGGTGCACTCGAGAAGATGCAGGAAGCTCCAATTTGTATGACATAGTACCAATATTTTGTAACTCCTTGTACGAACCATAATACTTTGGTGATAATTTATTATCCTTCTTAGCTTGCTTGAGGGACATTTGTTTGTATGGTTGTAGTCATAGAAATACCCAGTCACCTACATCAAAACTTCTTTCTCTACGATGTTGATATGCATGTTGTTTCATTCTATTATATACCAAAGTGAGGTTATCCTTTAAGAGTTGGAGAACTTGTTGTTGATGCTTGATTTGATCTTCCACTTCTTGAACCTTAGAATTTTATTTTAAAGATGATGTGATGGGTGGTGGATTATATCCATAAAGTTCCATAAATGGGGTCATTTTTGCTGCAATATGGAAGGAAGTGTTATACCACCATTCAGCCAGAGACAACCACTTGACCCATTGTGTCTGTTTATCAGATACAAAGCAATGAATATATCCTTCCAAAAATTTGTTCACTGTCTTAGTTTTCCCATCAGATTGAGGATGATAAGATGAGCTATGAGCTAACTGAGTACCCAGACAAGAAAATAATTATGTCCAAAAATTTCTGGTGAAAATGGGATCTTTGTCGCTTAAAATAATCTTTGGGTTTCCTTGTTCTTTTGAATTGTTTCCATAAATGCAGTAGCAACTGTACTAACTTTAAATGGATGAGATAATGCACAAAATTGTGCATACTTGGTAGGTATATCAACTACCACCATGATGACATTGTTTCCTTCGGAATTAGGTAAACTTGTGATAAAATCTAGTGAAACCTCCTCCCAGCATTGACTTAGAATGGATAAAGGTTGTAACAGACCCAAGGTCTTAATTGTCTCAACTTTATTTTGTTGGAAAACCAAACATTCTGACACAAGATTTGAATATCATATTTAAGGTCATCCAAAAAAAAATCCTTCTTAACCCTGTGGTAAGTTTTTAAAAATCTTGAGTGCCTTCCTGAGGGAGAGGTGTGCAATTCCAGAAGAATCTTTTGTTTGAGTTGGGAATTCTTATAGAGGCATAAGTGATCTTTGTACCGTAACGAATCATTTTTCCAGCTAAATGTATTAGATGTACTGGGATCTTGTTGTAACTTTTGAATGTGTTCCCACACTTCTTTATCATTCTTCCATTCATCCCTTTCTTCATTTATCCAATCTAGTTGGATAATAGAAATTGCATAAAGCAATGATTCCACATCCTCATCCTTTCTTGAGAGTGCATCTGTTACAACATTTTTCTTCCCATTTTTGTAGATGATTTCAAAGTCATAACCCAACATCTTTGTGACCCATTTTCACTGCTCTTCTGAAGATAATGTTTTTTCTAAAAATTATTTAAGACTATCATGATCCGTTTTTACCTTGAAGTGTCTTCCCATTAGGTAAGGTTGCCATTTCTTAAGTGCACGTAATATTGCCAACATTTCCTTCTCATAAATAGCTTTGTGTAAATAATTTCCTTTGATTGGACAACTTTCGAAAGCAATGGGTCTTTCTTCTTTCATTAAAACAACACCAATTCCATTTCTTGAGGCATCACATTACACAATAAAGGTTTTTGTGAAGTCTGGCATAGCTAAGACTGGTTCTTGGCACATTACGTCTTTAATATTTTCAAAGGCATTGGTTTCTTCTGGAGTCCAAGAAAATGCATATTTCCTTAGTAATGTTGTTAGAGGTGTTGCTATTCTCCCATAATTCTTAAAAAACTTGTGACAATAGCCTGTCAAACCGAGAAATCCTTGCAGATGATTTATGGATGTGGGGATTTTCCTTCCTTAATGGATTTAATTTTGCTAGGGTCTACCGTAACACCTTCATGAGATACAATAGACCCATATATTCCACCTCTTTTACTCCAAAGAAACATTTGGATGTTTTTGCATATAATTGTTTCTCCTCCAATAGTTTGATCACCCTATGAACATGTTGAACATGATCCTTCCAAGACTTGTTGTAGATTAGTATATCATCAAAAAATACTAACACAAATTTTCTAGGGAAGGGTTTGAAAATGGAATTCATCAAACCTTGAAATGTAGAAGGTGCATTGGTAAGGCCAAAAGGCATGACCAAAAATTCATAATGACCCTCATGAGTTCTAAATGATTTTTTTGGAATGTCTTCAGCCTTCATTCTAATTTGATGATATTCTAAATGAAGATCCAACTTGGTGAAGTAAATTCCCCCATGTAATTCATCTAATAATTCATCAATGACAAGAATGGGAGATTTATCTTTAATAGTGAGCTTGTTGAGCTCCCTATAATCCAAACACATGCGCCATGATCCATCCTTATTTTGCACCAATACTATTGGAGTAGAGAAAGAACTTTGACTAGGTTGAATTATACCAACCTCCAGCATTTCTGCAACCATACATTCAATTTCACTCTTTTGGACATATGGATATATGTAAGGCCTTATGTTTGGAGGAAAACTTCCTGGAATCAAATGAATAGCATGATCATGATCAAAAATAGGTGGGAGGCCTTTGGGAGTCTCAAATACCTTGCAATGATTGTCCAATATTTTTTGGAGATCTGGAGAAATAGACGATTTCGATGTGGGAACCTCTAGTGAACATAATTGTGAAATTAGGCCCCGTTTGGGAACCTCTAGTGAACATAATTGTTAGAGTTGATTATATTTCCTAGTTTCCCTGTGATACCCCTTAATTCAACTTCCTTTCCTTCCTAAAAAAATTCAAGAAAATTTCTTAAAAATTAAAAGCTATCCCACCCAAAGATTGTAGCCATTGGACTCCTAGTACAACATCAACACCACCCATTGGAATGGAAAGCACTGAACTATCTAATACATATTCTCCCATGGATAGCTTGATATTATGGCACTTTCGAGAGCAATTTATGGTTCCTCCATTTGCAACCATTACTTGACACTTTGGTGTTGGATATAGGAAGCAATTCAATTCCTTGGCTATCTTACAATAAATAAAATTATGGGTAATACCCAAATCAATCAACAATATTACCTTTTTCTTCTTGATATGTCCTTCTATCTTGAGAGTTTGAAGAGTGGTAATTCCTGCAAATGCATTACAAGATATGGTTGGATTCATTTCTTCTTTCTCTAGGGTTGGTTCCTGGTGTATATCCTCTTCTTTGACGTTTCTTGTTCCTTTTCTTCCTCCTCTTTGCAATCTATGTAAAATAATTTATTCTCAGCACACCTATGACCTTTAGTGTATTTTCTATCACAATTGTAACAAAGCCCTTTTTCTATTTTTCCTTCCAATTGTTGAGGTTTCAACCTTGTAGGTTGTGGAGGGATGGGGGCAACAACACTTCCATATTTATAGTTGCGAGTGGTAGGCTTCCTTGTTGCCATAAATTTTCTTTCAATTTTTCTTGCCAACCTGAATGCCTTCTCCAATGAATCAGGTTCCCAATGGTGAATCTCATGTTGGATGTTATCCTTTAAATTCCCTATGAACACATCAATCTTATGCTCCTCTGGAATATCTTTTACCCTTATATTCAATTTTTGTAAGTCCTCAATGTGCTGCACCATTGCACCCTTTTGTTCGAGATTTATCAATTGGCTAAAGAAGGTATTGCTTTTTGTATCCTCATAATGTGCTATCATTTCCTCCATAAAAATTAACTAAGTGACAATTTTTTTACGAGACCAAAGCCATCGATACCATACAAACTGATTGGGTTCCAAATATAAAGTTGCAATGCGTACCTTTTGTGTGTTTTGCACATTATGGAGATCGAAATATTGCTCCATTTCTAGTATCCATGTTACGGGATCCTTGCCATCAAAATTCCTCATATCGATATTTGGAACATGGTGGGTCTTCAATCCAATGTTAGATTCTATGAAATCATGATTAACATTTCTTTTGTTCTCATCATGAGTTTCCTCTACTACCTTTTCGCCATTAGGAAGCATTTCTTGTAGAAACTTTGCCAAACCTCCTTTCAAACCTTCCATATCTTTCTTCAAATCTTCAATGTTTACTTCTAAACCATCCATCTTAGCTTCTATTACTTTTTTTGAGAGTGAAATTTGTTGCACTTGGTCTCGTAATTTTGATATATCATGTTGCATTTCTTCCTCTTCTTCATGAGTCATGTTAGAGATTCTAGGTTGCTTACTAGGTGTTTCTATTTTCTTTCTTCGAGGCATAAATCAATGATAATTATGCTTCACAATGCCCTTTGAATCACTTCAAACTAATTTTTCAAACCAAACTTATGCAAAGTTTTAAAAAGGCTACACACCTTTTTTCTCTTTGTAGGAGCTCGATATTTAATCTATTGTATATCTGTAATTTCGGATATCCAGGGCATGAAATTTCATCTTGTGATAGACCTCTACGTCTTCTTTCTAACCCCACAAGTCTGATCAATATTGGATTCTCCAAGAAAGCGTTATTTCAAATCTCCCACGATGACTTGATTATAGATTGGTTCAGTAGAGAAAACTTGTACAAAGTTCCATATGTCCACTTTTTTGACCTTCGGACCCAAAAACAATATACAAAAAATGATAGTTTGTTTTATTTTTGAAACTGTTTACGCAATTTCAATCTGATGTTTAGAGAGAAAGTTATGATTATTTTCCCAAGGTCACCTGTTTGATATGTAATTCAGGAGCCTGCGAAAACCCTAACTTCCTTGGATCATATCACCAAAAATATAGTGAGAAAAGATCTAAAATTCAGATCTGAGGTTCATCATTATTTTTGCTCAAATGGGTTTTAATTTCAGCTTCCGAATAGAAAGAAAGTTACAATGAAAATTCCACGTTGACCTATTTGAATCAATGAAACCTTAGAAGCCAAATCTATAATACTAAATGTTATGCAATCAGCTCACAAAATAGAAGAAAAGAGAGATCAATGACTTCAAAATAAGCCACTTCGATGGGGAAATCTACTTTACATTACACAAATGAAAAATTCTTGGATGATTCAAATGACAAAACCTGATTTCTATATATAGGAGTGTAAGGGGTCACAATATAATTAGAGCTAGAATAACAATAATAATGTAAGGGGACAACATGGGCACAACAATAATACATGGCTATTATGACAATAATAATAAGGGAATACACTAGTATTATAGGTACCTAACAAAGAATAGAGCTAAAAGAATAATATCCTATTTCTTTCATGAGTAAGTCATTACAAAAACATGGTTTGAAGTATTCTTTGATGTAAAAATAAGATTATTCTCTAGTTAAATATATTGCATTTTTCAGTAGTTATATTTTGACATCACATGTAACTTATGTACTTTATTCACCTAATAAGGTGATGATAACACAACAACTGAAAGAAGGGAAATGGGCTAGCTAGTAGGCCAAAATACAAGAATATGAGATTGAAATAAAACCCCTAAAAGTTATAAAGGGACATGTGTTATGTAAATTAATTGGAGGGGTTGAAGCAATAAACATTGAGTCTTGTAGTGAAAATAAAGATGATTTGCTACAAACATTCAACTGGTGTAAAGATGTTATATTTTACTTCAGATCAGGACAATCCCCAAATGGAATGACATGCAAAAAAATACAAGCCATCAAGATGAAATCAAACTCTTGTTTATTGATATATAGAATCTTATTCAGAAAAAATCATGATGGAGTTTTATTAAGATTCCTCCCTTTGATAAAAACCTTGGATATTATTAGAGAAATGCATGAAGGCATATGTGGAGGCAACTTTTCTCCTGTTTTAACAACCCTTAAAATTCTTAGAGCTAGAATTTCTTATCCTACACTTTTTAGAGACATGCAGGATTATATAAGGAGCGTCTTTCATGTCAAAATTTCTATGGAAAGAAAAGGAAGAATGTTATGTTTTTGAAAACTATTTTTGTGTGTGTTCCTTTCACTCAATGGGGATTGGATTTTATTTGTCGAATCAATCTTAGATCAAGTGTTGGACATGCCTACATCATAACAATGACATATTACTTTACTAATGGCTAGAAGTGGTAGCCTTGAAGTAGAGGAAAACAAAAAATCTTATATAGTTCTTAGAACAAATAATTCTCAATAAATTTGGTGTTTCTGAGAAATTAATCACAAAAAATGGATCTCTATTCATTAGATCCAAATTTATAGAATTTTTCGAAAGATACCAGATACTTGCAAGACAATCTTCCAATTATTACCCATAAGGTAATATCATTGTTAAAACAACAAATAACACTGGTTAATGTCTTAAATAAAATAGTGGCATAAAACTAGAAAAAATGGCATAAGAAGCCACTGAATTCTTTATGGGCTTGCAGAGTCACTCCAAAAGTAGGAATTGACCAAACACCATTTCTTCTAGCTCATGGAAAGGATGCAAGGTTACTTATACATATGGAAATTAATGCGTTGACTATAGTAGAATAGATATAATATGAATATGGAATCACTCCTATGCAAATTATACTTCATCAACTAATTCAAATAAAAGATCAAAGAAAACAAGCCTCGAGAAGGATTCAAAGGAGGCAGGAATTCGTACCCAGAAATTTCGACAAGCAAGCAACAAGTAAAAAAATTTCAAGAGGTCAATTAGTGTTATTATGGAATAAAGTTAAAGAGAAGACTTTAATGCACAAGAATTTTGATGTTTTATGGATTGGACCATATATTAGAGAGAAAATCAATGGTTGAATTCATATATTTTGAAAGGAATGGATGATCAAGTATTGAGATTGCTTATTAACATGCAACATTTCAACCATTTATTTGCCCAGAAATCCTCAAATAACTATGTTTACATAGAAGTGTAACACTTTACATATTCAACTTATATATCATTTCATCCACCTGTATAGTTTGAACCCTTAGCCCATGGAAAATGAAACTAGTTGAGTTCTCGTGTTCTATGATTCCTTCTACACAAACATATCTATTCACATCCATCCTCACACACAACTAAATATTTGCACAACATGCCATAACTTACCTCTCTACTTTAGCTCCATACAATGAAAATATCAACCATTTTCTCCTTTTGAGGCTAACTAAAGGCTCAATTAAGGATGTACAATTTTTGAGCTGGAGAAAGGTTCTTGATATTGTAACCATACCCCTATACCTTGAAATCATTTTACATTAATTATCTAGATGTCACATCCTATCCTTGCACTATGGGGATTACTTAACTCACTACCTTGAAATTCTACTACACAAATTACTTGTTATGATACCTCTTTAGGACTTGCCATAAGCTATTAAATTCCACTATCATTCTCACATGCATCAATGAAGGTGGTACATGAAAATGTGATATTCTATTAAATATTACTTGAAATCAAGGATTTAATAGTTAAGGCTTCCACTAAGGAATTATTTATCTGCCGCTCTTTTAGAATACATTAAATCTAATCAGAAATATGGAAACTAAAGGAAGAACAAGAAGAAATTTGTGGAGACGCGGCCAACTCAATGGATAGAAAAGACAAAAGTTTCTACTAGTCTATTGTGTATCAGTGGTACTTAAGCTTGGACCTATGGGAGAAGCAAAGAAATAAAATTTGGAATGCATGATTGGAAAATCCTGCATGTATTTCAAAAATCTTTGAATCCAAGGAAATAGAGAACTAGTGTGCAAGAAATTGAGATTTAAAGACCAAAATTATTTAGCTCAATTTAGAAAAGAATCTAATACTTCTCAATTCCAAGGCCTTTAGAAGAATTTTGAAGCTGCCTAAGTCAAATTGGAGTCTCAAGCTTCTTTAAGCCAATTATTTTCTTCACTTGCAAGGTAACAAGATAGATATTTTACAAGAATTTATATTTCCTTTTGCACCTGTCGATGGTGTTGGACCCTCCAACATTCAAGAGGATCTCCCTGGTAAGAAGTCCCAACTGTTGTCATTCGGTATTTTTTAGGTTGAGGGAGTAAACACATAGGACAACATCAAAACCTAATCCAGGTAGATATTGGTGGCCACCTGCCAAGTCCACCTGGACCCCCACCATTGTTTCTCTCAACATTTTCAGTTTCCTTAATTGTAGCACAAATTACTATTTTTAGCAGCTTTCTAGGTCTTGCCAACTTCTACCGCAGGTTCGTGTTGGGGTTTTCTCATATTACTTGGCCCTTGAGACAAGTCACCAAGGGAGGGGCAAAAGCAAAATTCTTTTGGTCTGAATCTCAACAGAAGGCATTCATAGAGTTGAAGGATCACCTCTGCACAGCACCAGTGCTCGCATTACCAGATTTACAACAACCATTTGAGGTCGAGACAGATGCCTCTGACTATGCTATTGGGGCAGTCCTTACTCAACATGGACATCCAGTGGCATATCACAGTGAAACACTTTCAGACACAGTCCGGAAGTACCCCACTTAAGATAAAGAGATGTATTCCATTGTGCAGGCCTACCGACAATGGAAGCATTACATTTTGGGGAAGGAAACAATCATCCACACAGACCACCGACCCCTGCAGTTCATACAGACCCAAGGGAAATTGCAGAATGATCGCCATTAGAAGTGGTCTACATACCTGCAACAGTTCCACTTGAATATCAAGTATAAGAAGGGCAACACCAATAATGTTGCAGATTGCCTCAGTCGACCACCGATCATGGCGTTAACCACCGTGCTCAACTCTTGTGGGCACGAGACTTCTGATTGGCCACTTCTCTATAAAAGCGACCCCGAATTCGGCCACACATACCAGACAAGCTTGGAGGGTCGGAATGTTCCAGATTTTCACCTCCAAGATGCCTTGTTATGCCACCTGGGTCACCTTTGTGTTCCTTCAAGCGAGCATGCCAAGATGATTTGGGAAGCACACTATAGTCGGGCTGCTGGGCATTTCGGGGTCGAGAAAACAGTGGCAGTACTGCAAAATTATTTCTATTGGCCAAATATTCGACAGGATGTTGGGAGGTACATCAGATCGTGTACTTCATGTACCATTGCCAAACCGACCATCAAGAAGCATGACCTCTATACCCCATTGCCTACCCCTAGTCGACCATGGGAATCCATCTCCATGGATTACATGTCAGGCCTTCCTTCCACTAAGCATGGAAATGACTGTGTTTTTGTGGCTGTCGACAGGTTCTCAAAGATGGCCATTTTGGCGGTCTGCAAGAAGAATATCACAGCAGAAGCCACTGCTAAACTCTTATTTGAATGAGTGTGGGTGCACTTTGGGATCCCACAGTCTATCATCTCAGATCGGGACAGTCGGTTCCTGAGCACATTTTGGTCCAGTCTCTGGTCAATGCTGGACACCAAACTCACGAAGTCCACAGCCTTCCATCCTCAAACTGATGGCCAGACAGAGGTTGTCAATAGGATGATTGTGCACATTCTGCGCATGTATAACTCAAAGCATCCACGCACATGGGACGAGAGCCTCCCCTATGTTCAACACAGCTACAACCGAGCTCTTCACAGCTCCACTGGCCATAGTCCTTTTCAGGTGGGTTTGGGATTCCAACCACTATGCCCCATTGATGTGGCCATGCCACTTGCCGCTACTCACATGCATTCGGCTCATGTCCAGTCCGAAACAGATAAGGCCACCAGCTTCATTGAGCACATCCAACATATTCTCCAGTAGGTCCATGACATTCTGGAGAAATCAAATGGCAAGTACAAGCAGCGACATGATCAACATCAGGTGCCGCACAAGTTTCAGGTGGGCGACAAAGTCTGGTTGCATTTGCAAAAGGAACGCCTTACTGGAGCCTATCGGAAACTGAGACCACTCTGATATGGTCCTTACACCATTATTAAGGCTATGGGAGACAATACATTTGAGCTCAGCATTCCCCCATTCCTGGGCCTACACCCAGTGTTCAATGTGGATCACCTTCGGCCATACTTTCCACCATTGCTAGACACATCCGACATTGCAGAACAGCTCACACCCACAGAATTAAATCCAGATTGCATGGAACAAGCTGCAACTGATCGGATCATGGACACACAGATCAAGAACACTCACCAACAAAATATCCAACTGTATCGAGTTGTCAAAGCAAGCCAACTCCTTCAGCAGGGCACGTGGCTCACTAGGGAACAAGTTCAACAAAAGTTTCCTCATCTCATGGAGGAACTAAACGCAATGGGGACCATTGCTTCCTAAGGGGGGAGGAATGATCCAGGTGGATATTGGTGGCCACTTGCCAAGTCCACCTGGACCCCCACCATTGTTTCTCTCAGCATTTTCAGTTTCCTTAATTGTAGCACAACTTACTATTTTTAGCAGTTTTTTGGGTCCTGAACTTCCAGAGCCGTTTTGAGGCCCTAAACGACGTTTTTTGGGAAATCTGGGGCAACATGGGTCCATGGACCGATGTTGCCTCCCAAAGTGGTAGTTCTCTGATAGATCTTTCTAACGAGCTATTGTATGCGTCAAATGGAGATCGTATGCCAAAGTTACGACCTCAGGAAGTTGATGTACCAATTTACCCAAACGGGGCCCACAGTTTGGCGTTTCATCTTCTAGGGTTAGGTTTTGGAATGTTAAGGGTTTTCCATTGTTTCTCAACAATAAATAGGCCTTCGAGCCTCATTGTAACACAGTTCAGAGGCATGTAGCCACCACATCTCTTCTTAGAGATAGCTACCATCACCCTAGCTAGTTTATTTCCATTATTGTTGTAAGCATATTTCAGTGTTTTACATTAATGAAATGATGTATTATTTCCGCTACATATCTGTGTTTATGGTTAGAAGCTGGGATCTAGCCTAGCCCTGCCAGCTTCAGAGATGGATCTCTCTACAAACTTTAGCTTTGTTTTATATGAATTTTAGGCTAGTTATGACTATACTGATTGTTTTTTATTGAATAGTTTGGTTGATTTAATTGTTATAATTCCATTGGGCTATGGAGTCTAAATATTTAACTGGATTTGCATCAAATTTTAGAGGAATTTCACAGAGCAAGCTAGGTTGACTTATTGGATCTTTCAGAAATTTAAATGGATTATGAGACTACAAAAATGTAATATTCAGTAAAAGTTAAGGAGAAATTAAGAATCCCTTAATTTGACTTTAGAAAAGAACATCTAAATTACTAATAGCTAGAATAGGGTGCTCTATGTAACATGTCATATTCGTCACAGTTTCTGTTAAGTAATTAGGATATTCAGAGATAATAGAGAAAGAAAACAATGGTCAAACACATAAACTGAAGAAAAAAATAACCATTTGGTACACCACATGAGCCCTATGAAAATGTCCTTGTATTATTGATGCTCTAGCAACTTTGAAAAATTACAATTTTGAAGAGGAAATTATATTTAGAAATCAACCCTTAATACTTCAAACTGTGAAGTATTTATAAAAATACTTACAAAATCACTTTCTCAACCGACAATGTATTATTTGCCTTATTTTAAGCAATAAAATTTATCTTTGGCAGAAAAATAGGCAACGTGGACAACTGCATGGAAAGGTGGCTTTGTTTTGGTGGATTCGGTTGCTGAATCAACCTAAAACTGTGATGCGCTAATGTGTTGGCTATTGTGTTGGTTGTTCTATTGGATGTTGGTTTACTGCATCCGAATTACCCTTTAATTCAATAAATCACATAATTCTTCCCACCTTTCTTCATCTTGTATGGTTAATTTAATTACCCTTCGGTAAATCTCATCAACCTCAATATATTTGGAAAATGTTGGTTTTACTGGGAAGACATGTTTTACTTCATTCTATATATAGAAGTCATTTTCCATGGTTTCTAAAAATGCTCTTGTTGTCAAACTGCCTTTTATCCCACTGAACTTGACACTGATTCTGGCCACTTCCTTCATCTTTAGAACATAATCTTCTTGAGTGGTCAATTTATCATTAATCACATATATGATGGGCAACCCTTTCTGGATTAATGCTTCATTTTTGTTGCAAAACCTATTCACTCCCAATTCTAGTGTTTCACACCTTTCTTCCAATTGATCAACGAGGTTTCTCTTAGTTAAAACTTTCTTGACTTCCAAAATGGTGGCAGCACTGTCACCAATTCCTAATTCTTCAAGTTCATATTTAGTCTTCGAATTCCGGAATCTGATGATATTAGAGGCTTCTATGGGCATATCTCCCAAATTTTCTCTTACCTGAGCAATGGTTTCTATGGCCTTTTCTATCAATTCTTTCTGTTCAAAAATGATTTGGATACATAGCCAAATCTCATTCATAAGGTCCAGAATACTCATCCAAATGGTTTCCTTGGCTTGGGCCAAGGTCTAACCAATTGATGTATCCTTTTCCACCTTCTGCAATCTTTCCAATAGTCTTTGTGATTTATGCACTTCAACTAGTCAAGAAGATTTAGTTTTTGCTTTCTATTCTTCTAGAGCTTTGAGCTGTCCATGCAATGTCTTGATTTCTTCTGATTGGATTGACATGTTCTCTAGTGTCTTTGTCACATGTTCAACACTAATAGTTTACATTGAAGAAGTAGATGTAGTTGTTGTTCCTATTGCTGGGATTTGAGTGATGGGTATGGCATCTAGGGGGACTATGGCCATCTTCTGACTCTGTTCTTTCTCTTTTATCATCTTTTCCATTTCTGCCTCCATCTGTCTGATCTATATATTCTTCTTTATAATCAAATTCATCATGTTAGCCTTCTATGCCTAATTTTCTTCAATGTCTTTAGCTAAGGGATCCTCCGTGGCTGGCAGTTTTAGCTACTTTCTCAATGCTGCAATATCCAGATTTTTCTTCTTGATGATCTTGATGCTGGGCTAAGCCGACAATATCCACATTATGCAAATAAAATTGCATGTCACTGGTTCCAACCCTAAATCACCTGATCCATGGTGAAAACCCTCCTAAACCAAGGTTTAATGTTCTTAATTAAATTTATGTGGAAACATTATATTTGACTATTCAATAGTCTGACCCCTCATTAACCCTTCCATTGGAACTTTATTCACCCTCATAAACTTTAGTTAATCTATACCCCACACATATTAACCAAACCCCACTCTTTAACTTTGGTTATATTCAACTTAACCCATAAAACCTTTATCCGCTTTATTTCTATTATAACCCTTGTATAATAGAAATACACATAAACACACGTAAACTTACCTTTTCACCAATCCACAGCCTTTGCACATTTTTCGATGCTCTCTCATCGCGTTCATCCTCCACCATTGATTTCACTCCATTAGATCAATAGCTGTCGCGTCGTATCACCAGTTAAACCCATTCATTCGATAAACAAACTTAAACTCGCATTGATAAACTTCTCAGGTCCACTCTTTCCTAAGCCTTATTGGCTTCAACCTCCATCGTCGATCTTACCATTCAATCCGACAGTTGATAGTTTCCCTGATCAACAAAACCAATCACTGATCATCCACTATTGATCAAGAACCCATTTGATCCAACAGTTGACAATGATATCGGCCGGGCCACTTGCACGAGGATTACCCACCCGATAAATTGGTTTCCTCTCTCCTCCGACGCACTACATGTCAACTGCTTAATGGAATCGGGTGACCTCTCTGAATTACCACTTACCACTTCTCCTCCACCCAATAACCCACTTTCGCTTATAAACCCGCCTTTTTTCTTTGATTAATGCATGAGGTTATTAGCACCCAATGACCATAGATCTTTGTCCATCAAATGGCTACAACGGATCCTCCAGATTCCTATTCCACTAACACTTAAGTTAATCTCCGCTGTTCATTTTTTGACTCCATTCTAAGCGACTTAATCCTGGCCGCTTATCACAAACAATCTCATCCATTGATCTAGCTGATCCAACGGCTCCTATGCATCGACACCTCACTTCTTCGTTCTTCCCTTTACTTCATTTTTATGCCATTTCTTTAGTGTTCATCTGTGGATTCGGGTTTCTTCAGGGTTCTAGTCTTTAGTTTTTCTGCATCACAACTTCTTCCTGAGCTTAACTTCGCTCATGCCTTTATGCTTCCTTCACCTTCACTGTAACATTAAAGGCTTCCTCCTGTACTGTCGGTGTGTGTAAAGCCATAACACCTCTCTGTTACTCTTCTTTGTATTTCACCTCTGATTCTGCACCTACAACCTATGTTACATAGAATAACTCAAGATCATACACAATCTATATCTCAATTACTCAATACACACACATGAACTCAAAATCGAGTTGTTTGTATTAATAAACAAGTATTTACATAAGAGTCTCTCTTCTTCTCTCTCTGGCCTAATATTCTAATCTGTGGCATTTGTTTTCCTACCTGCACGTAGGCTTACAATCAAACCTCTAACTACTAACTAGCTAACTATCTAACTTGACTATGCCTTTTAGGCTTACATTTATACAAAAGGATTCTATAACCAATTCTTGGTTTAGATCCATAAGCTTCTCAACAAAATCCTAAAATCTCATCTTTATCCCTAAGGATCCTCTCTAATCCACAAATCATGAATCCAACTCCTAATCTAAGTTTTACAATTAATTCCCAAATCTCTCAATCTCTCAACTATCCCAAATCTCTCATGTTCTCCTACATTCAAGAACATTTAAAAATATGCCTCACCATACTTAATTAAATCCCTATTCTAGCTTCTCTCATTAAAATCACTCAAAACCTTAATAATTACATTAATTTAACACTTAGGAAACCAACTTCCTTAAAACACAAGACCCCCCTATGTCTACTAAAATACAATGATTCTTCTGAGCTGAATGCTCTTGCATCACATCTCCTCTGCAAAATTTACATTTTTAGGATCATATCCTATCTTGACTACCAAATCTTCCAAATATTTGATCCTATTATCCTTTGTTAAGGAGGATACCTTTTCCATTTTCAATTGGGATTGAATGCTGGCATATGAAACCTGCAACTTAGACAATGATGTGGTAGTATTAGTTAATGTAGAAGAAATCATGTCACCAATCTGCTTATGCAACTCAATTTTATCAATGGGATGGATATCTTTGTTGATGAACTCAAACGTAGTACTCTTATAATCTGCTACTGTTTTTGGATGTGGAATTTGGGCCTCAAGGAAGGCCATCTGCATGTTTCCCTGCTCTATATCAAAAACTGATAGTAATCTTCTTTGTGAGATTGAAGTCTGCTTCCAAAAATGATTATAGGTATTGTTCTTAAGAATCTCATTCTTAAGTTTAATCTCTTGGTACCTATCAAAAACAGTCTTTTCCTTCTCTCCTTGGACATTCTGTGAATCTAGCTCTGTATCTTTTTGACCTTGTGATGCTGAAGTTCCAATAGGATATGTAACAAATTTGCTGCTTGTAGGTGGTGAATCTGTAATTATAATGGCAGCATGATCTTCTGTCTCCTTTTCAACATCTATCCTAGGAGTCAATTTTTCCCTTTTCCTGTAACTATTCCTAAACTCTTTTGCCTCACTACCTGTTGTTAATGATGAATGCTCCTCTCTGTGTCATTTACTTGTTTTATCCTGAGGAGTGGGAGTCTATAAATTTGAAGTAGATAACAATTGTTCCTCAACTTGCTGCAATGTATTCTCTACCCACTCTAACTGGTTTGCATACTTTTCTATCTCAGGCCTTGAGGTATCGATATAGGGAGTAGTTTTGTTTTCTACTCTAAGCTTTGAAATAATACACCAAGGATCATAAGACCATTCAAAACTCAGGCTGAATTTCATCTCTTTAAGAATTTTTTCTGCCTCTTCTCCTGTTGTCCTGGTATTGTATATGATTGAGCCCACCTGTGTCTTTATGTGAAACTGTGACTTCTTCTTAGTCACCACAAAGTGAATATCATCTGAATTTAACATTTTTCTGATGTATTCCAGGGCAAAAATCCTCATGGGGAGGTATTTTGGGAGTCTATATGGTGCTAATTCGCATCCATAAAATCCGATTTCTGTGTAGTTTTGGTATAAATACCAATCTACAGTCTTGGATTGATCTATCAAATGTAACACCCTTTTGATGTCTTCACTGATTCTGGGCTATACTGAGCTATTTAGGATGTTCATTGTTGGGTGAACAAACTCTTCAATAAACTGTTTGTATGAGAATTCTTGTTGCTCTTTCATGAATAATGAAGTCCAGAATATTACAGGTCGTTGGTTTCCCTCATCATCTAACTTCTACATAGCAAAACTGAACCTGTCTACTTGTTAATATAGAAACATATAGATTAAAATGGAAGTTTAATTAAACACATGTTTTTTTGGAAATTTCAGAAAATGTTCATGAATGCTATCAACAAAGAATTGACTGGAATTAAACAAAATGGATGGTTCACTGTCTGTGGAAAAGATAGAAAGGAAGCCTAAAATGGGTTCATCTACCCACTGATCATAATAATAACCCAAAATGTATGAACTTATGTTATAATCTGTTTAGATTGACCAGGGAAGATTGAGGAAGGGTATGGACGATTCTTCTCTCGTAATTTGGAATTTTTCAAGAAAAAAATATCTCAAAGATTTTGGCTCTTGTAGTGAAATCAATCTTCTAATAAAGTTGGGTGAGGGCTTCTAAGGAAAAAGGGGCACTATTTTCCATAGGGAGAGCCAACATCATTTGGTTTATATATTGGGCAGTAATGGTAAACAGGATGTCACAAGATGGGGCCATAATGGCTCTTTGGCCAGGGACATAACAGGCTTGACATTTTCTGGTAAATTTAAGGGCATGGAAGATTAAAGGGAAAATGTAATGAGGAATATTGGACTCCCAGAGTCCAATTTCATCTATTTTGTCAGCATGTTTTTCCTCCAGCCAATAGTAGAGCTCTAAAAACTCACATTCACATTTTGTTTCACTGAACCTAATCCCTGTCGGCTAAAGGAATGTGATCTAAATCTATGGAGGGAGGGATCAATCGATTAACAGGTTTCTCTTGGGTTTTGCTCTTCGGAGGCATGATTTGATTAGTGAAAGATAATAGTAATTGACAGGATAGCTTACCGGGAACAGTTTGAGGTAATGAGTTGTCAGGGGAGGAGATAGAGCACTGACAATTCCAATCTGGTTCAGGTTAAGCAAATTATTTGAAAATGGTTTCTTGTAGAAACTGTAAATTATAGAGAATGAGTAGTGAAAGAGACAAGTGAAGGCTGTTTAGGGATTTTAAGCAAAGATGGGAAGCTCCATTGGAGGTGGCGTGGGACTGTTAAAGGTTGAATGGTTACCAGGGAAAACAAATTAAATGCCTAATGTTAATTCTGCCGAGAACTTATTTAATTGGGTAATGGCTATGAAACATGGCAGGACATGAGTGGCAGAGGCGTTGGGGTAGGGATATGATCGCATGGATGAGGGGAAGGTGGTTTCAGAGCGGGTAGAGAGTGGTAAGCAGATCGCAAAGGGGGGGGTGCAAAATAAGGAGAGGGTGCCACGTCTGGATGAGGCCCAGCGGGGAAAACTTCCTTTTCGGAAACCCCCCCGGCGGTAAAGTTAGGATGGAGAGGGGGGGCCAAAAACAAATGAGGGCCATGGATTGCGAGTGGCGGAGGATCTAGATGTTCTGACAACAACGTTGATTAACCAAATACGACAAACAAACCTTTGTCCATATGTGCCTTTATTTATGCTTTTGAACTTAGGATAAAGTTTAGAATATAAAACATGTGAAATACTTTATCACCATCATGCCTTTTTTCTTTTTCACAATGTCATTAAAACTTTGGATAAAATGGCATATAAGCATATTTATAAACCAACTATTTCTGCTTACCCTTTAACTAAACTAACATTTTTATTCTTTTAAGGGGTGCACTTAGACTAGCAAACCCATATTATTTTCTTTTATGAAAAATGAAAAACTATCTAAATCCTATCACTTATTTCTCCTACTGATTCAGATTAAACAATTGAATCAATGCCATTTTCTACCTAACTACTAATTTACCAAGATTAAATTGTTTTGCAAATATTTATTCTCTAGTCTAATTTACAGAAATTTAAACATGTTTAACCATGATTACACTATATGATTAAACAAATAACTAGTCATTGTGGCATTTTAAGGAAGCTGCACACAACCTTTTATTTATCAAGGATAAAGAAAACTATCTATCAGTAGTGGAATTTAGACTTGTAACACTTTCAGTATTATTTCTTTTTGTTTTTCTTTCTTTTGGTTGGGTTCAATCTTTTATTCTTTTTTTCAATGTTTTTTGTTTTCCTCTTCTTCTTCTTCCTTTTTTATATATATATATACCGTATGTTAATTTTTTATTCTATTTTTCTTTTATTTGGAAATCATCTGCAGATTTTTGGATTTTAGGCATCTATGGTTCATTTCTTTTAAGTTGAATCTCGGAGTATCCATAGTAATATTCATACTTGTCATCGTTTCAAATCCCAATAGGGATCCATCATCAGGAAAAATGTTGAATGATGATAGAAGAAGAGCTCAATGAGGAGATATATAGTGTTAAGATATTTTGTTTTCAAGGATATGAGGTCGGCTTTAAATTTTTATATTTTTGTTTTTATTTTTAATTAATTTTTTAATTTTATTTATAATAATTATTAACCATGTTTTAAAGTTTTATTATTGTATTTTATTATTTTATTGTATTTTATTATTAATTAGTTTAACTAATTAATAGATTGTAAATGTTTTTAAAAATAATTTTATTGTAAATTAATGGATTATGTATAATGTTATTGTAACGATTAAATAGTTTATTATTAATGTATCTTAATTCTAATTAATTAAATAATTAATTAGTTAATAATTATGATAATTATTTTCTTAATAAAAGATGGATTGAATTTATTTTAATGTAATCAATAATTATATTAGATTTAATTAATTAAATGGTTAATAGGTATTATAATTAGATACTAATTATTATTGTACATGCTAATAATTAATATTGATACTTAATTATTTTTTATTATCTTAATATAGGATAACCTGAAATTATTTTATTAATAAATTAATAAATAGATATTATAATGACTAATTATTATTATTGTTTTTTCATTCTAGATTTATTGGTTAGTAAACTAAATGATTTATAATAATTAATTGTTGTTAAAAATATTAATTGATACTAATTATTATTATAAATGAATTATTCTTATTATTATTGTAACTTAATTATTATAATGGAATTATTATTAAGAATCATAATAATAACTTATTCTTAACTATTTTTATTTTCTGTATTCAAGCTTCTGTGATCCATAATGAATTAAACAAAGTCTTTTGGTAGAAATCACATGAGAGAATTTTTTTGGTCGACGCGTTTCGAATCTGGTCTTGATGATGAACCACACTTGTTGGTTCGAAACGCATTGGCCAAAAAAAATTCTCTCATGTGATTTCTACTGAAGGACTTTGTTTATTTGTATTTGTATTTTATTTTTATTTTTATTTTTATTTTTATGAGATCAGAAGGATATAATGTAATATAATAGGAGGGAAGCAGTTACTTGATTACCAGAGATGTACTAGTAGTCCTAATCCCTTCGATTAAAGGAAGCCAGCTTCCGCTAATCTCGATACCGTTGTCCTTGTTGAGATTCTGTGGATGTTTTATAATTTTGAGAGCCTCCCTAATCTTCCGTCTTTGGTATTGTTCTTCTATAGCGATAATTGAGGCGCTCTCCAAACAAACCTAGTGTTTTGTTTTTGAGGAATGTTTCGTAAGGGCCTATGTACGAGACCTTCCATTCTTAATATCTGCTCCATGTTCTTTTAGTCTTTTCTGTAGAGAACGCCCTGTTTCACCTATGTAACCTTTTCCACAAGAACAATCAATTTTATAAACCCCTTGAATTGTTGTCTATCAATATCATCTTTGACTGACCTCATTCCTTGTTTAATTGTTCCAGGAGCTGAGAACTGAGTGACTATGCTTTCCTTTTTCAATATTTTGGCAATCCTATCTGTCACCCCTTGAATAGATGGTCGGAAAACTATACCACACTAAGGTAGGTCTTGGGATTTAGGTTCCTGAGATGACACTCTCCTTTTTTCTCTTTCTATAGCTTTTATGATGTCTTTTCCTTTATAGCCTATACCCTTAAATATGGAAGAAATTTTTTTTTTCTCTTCCTCAAGATGCTCAGAGTCAGAAATTTGAAGGGCTCTAATGGCAAGAGTGTTAAGGACACCAAGTTTCTTGGCCAGGTGATGGTAGGATTCAGTGTGGTGGTAGCTTTCTATGTGAGTTGATTTCCTAAAAACTTTATGTCCTAAAGAGCCATCCTCCTTCAAGAACGTCTAAGAATGGGATACTATTGTTTTCTTCAAGCTCCATAGTAAATTTTATTTCGGCAGAGATAGAGTTAAGGTGCATAAAGAACTTATCAAGTTTTGTCCTACCATGAGTCCATTTTAGGTTGGTATCATCGACAAATCGTTTCCACCATGCTGGCTTCAGAGGGTATGTTTAAAGGGATTTCTTTTCAAAGTATTCCATGTATAAGTTGGCCACAATTGGTGATATGGGTGATCCCATTGCCACCCCAGATGTTTGCGAATAATAATCTCCTTGAAATGTGAAAACTGTTGACCACAAACAAATCTCAGTAAGTTTTGCAGTTTCTGGGTCAGTAATCTCATTTATAACTTGAATAGCTTCATCCAAGGGGATCTTGGTGAATAATGATACCACATCAAAACTCACCAAGATGTCATCCTGGTCTACCCTTTCATTTCTGATAAGCTTTACAAAATCATGGGAGTCCTTGATAAAGAATCACTCTTCCCAATGAGAGGCCTAGGGATCTTTGCAACATACCTAGCGAGCTCATAGGTTATTATTTACAATATAAGATTTTTGAGGTAAAATACTCAAACATCTTGAGATCTTATAAATTATTTGCATATTGATAATTATTTACAATATAAGATTTTTGAGATAAATACTCATTCACCTTGAGATCCTATAAATTATAGGACCCTAACAGTGGCTCCAGATGGGGATGGCACTCTTCCTATGAGGTGCTAAGAACATTTGATCAGTAGCCTCGAGTGTTCCATTTCATCAATATCCACACCTGATTTATTTTGTTGTAGTACTTATGGTAACATATCAATTGAAGCTTAGGGCCTTCTCTAGAGGCTTCAACTTTTGTTAATAGGTCACCCAATCTAAATAATAGGTTTTAACGAATGTAGGTTTTAACCCCGTAAAAAAATTACTGCATAGGAATTCTAAAACATAAAAAATAAACAATGCGAGAGCATAACATATAAAACACATATACATAGAGATTTTCCCCTGGATTCCAAAACCGGGACTACCAGCTTGATTTTTCATTATGTTCCTTTCAATGTTACAATACATATTTATACATGTCGAAGCATCCAATACCATGGATGCCCCCCTCAAACCCCGCTGTGACCCCTCTGCTGCGCAATCGATGCAATGAACGGGGGGCTCTGCCACCCCTCTAACCCCCGGTTAACTACGTCGGCTAGTCGTGGAAAGAATATAACACAACCCAACATCAATCTTTTATTCTTTTTTCAATGTTTTTTGTTTTCCTCTTTTTTTTTATACCGTCTTTTCATTTTTTATTATATTTTTCTTTTATTTGGAAATCATTTGTATATTGATAATTATTTACAATATAAGATTTCTGAGATAAAACACTCAATCACCTTGAGATCCTATAAATTATAGGACCCTAACAGTGGCTCCAGATGGGGATGGCACTCTCCCTGTGAGGTGCCAAGAACATGTGATCCGTAGCTTTGAGTGTTCCATTTCAGCAATATCCAAACCTGATTTATTTTGTTGTAGTACTTATGGTAACATATCAATTGAAGCTTATGGCCTTCTTTGGAGGCTTCAACTTTTGTCAATAGGTCACCCAATCTAAATAATAAAAATAATGATATTTACAATGGTTTGATGCAAGAAAAATTATATTGCTAAGAGAAATAGTGCTTCAACATTCTACCATTCACAAGTTCACCAGGCATTCATGTTCCATCTAGATGTTTGACAAAAAAATGAATAGTGTCCTCTAAAAGCATCAATAATATAAGGTCCTATCCACAGATTGTCAAATTTTCCATGCTTTCCTTTGTCCTCTATTCTGGAATCCCACTTTAAAACTCTATCACCCAAAGTGAAATCATCTGCTTTAGTTCTTCTGTTAAAAATATTTTTGATATTCTCCTTGATGACCTGAGCTTTATTATAGACTTCTTCCCTGGATTGCTGCAATTGAATGGTTTGGTCAATCCACCTTTCAGTGTCATTAGGCTCAACCTGCAATTTGTGAATTATCTTCATAACTGGAACTCCCAAAGAGGATGGAAAAATAGCATCCATCCCATAAATCAGTTGGTATGGTGACATGCCAATTGATTTATTTTTTGTGAGTCTATCAACCCAAAGTGCATTTATCAACTTGTTGTGCCATGAATTTTTGTTCTCTTCCAACAACTTTTTAATAATGTTTACTAGACTCCTATTTGAGGATTCAGCTAACCCATTACCATGTGGGTAATAAGTAGTTGAATGTACCAAAGTAATATGATACTTATTTCCGAAGTCTATAATTTTCTTGGATTTAAAAGTTGCAGTATTATCTGTACTGAGCTTGTTGGCACAACCAAATCTAGACAAGATATCGGTTTCTAGAAATTTGATAATAACAACATCAGTAGCCAATCTGGAAGGTGTGGCCTAAATCCATTTGGTGAAGTAGTCGATAGCTGTGAGGATCCATTTATGTTGGGAAGAGGATGGTGGATGGATTTCTCCAATGAAATCTAATCCCCATTATTGGAAAGGACTTTCAACAGATATGGGTTTTAAAGGCAGAGGCAATAGTTTTCTTTTCCACTCAAATATTTGGCATTTGTAGCAAGAGGCTACCTTCTTATGAACATCAAGGAAAAGGGTAGGCCAGTCAAATCTAGCTCAAAATATCTTATTAGTAGTGGTTTTCCAGTATAGATGTCCACTGCAATCACCTTCATGGAATTCATGCATTGTTCTTTTTGCATCATCTTTTAGTAGACACTTTAGTAAAATACCACCAACATCTTTCCAATATAAAACATTATCTATGATGCAAAATTTCACTGCTTTCAATTTTAAAAATCTAGCCTTTGTCTTAGTTAAACCAAGAGGAGGATTTAATTGAATAAAACAAAAATGAGGTATGCACACCAGGGTGAGGTCATAAAAGCCTCATCTAATTATGGAGTCGCCTATTCCTCTTGATCATCTAATGCAACTACAAATTTGATATCCAATGCATTAAAGTTAGATTCAGCCATCAATTTGGCTAACCCTTGTCCTTTGATAAGCTTGGTGGGCTTGATTTCTATGTCATACTCAAGAATGATGGCAATCCATTTGCCTCTTTTACCATTTGGTCCATTTTGGGTTAAATTATCCTTAACCACAGCATTTGGTACATAAGTAATTATGTGAGAATGGAGGATATAGACCCTGAAATCTTTGATTGCTTTTATTAATGCGAAGGCTTGTTTTTCCATTATGTTATATTTAACGTAGCATCCTTTAAAGCCTTGCTGAAGAAAGAAATAGGTTGTTCAAATAAATCATTGTTTCTCTGTAAAATAACAGCTGCAACAGTGTGTTCAAAAGCAAATGAAAAGATTATAAAATCGTTAGTGAAATTCAGACTGATTAAGGCTGGTGCTTTTATCAATGCTTGTTTAACTTGGTCAAATGATTGCCTAGCCTCAATGTTCCATCTGATTTCTGAATCTCTTTTTAGCATATTCGTTATGTTTCTGAGGAGTTCTGCAAGGTTAGGGATGAATCTCCTTAGGAAGTTTATTTTGCCAATAAATGATTGAAGTTCCTTAATGTTTCTAGGATGGTTGATTTTCAAAATAGCTTCAATCCTTTTGGGATCAATTTTAATACCTTCCTTAGAGATGATATGACCAAGAAGTTTTCCCTCTTCAAGGCCAAAAAGTGTTTTCTTAGGATTTAGTGAAATTCCAAACCTTATTCATTTCTCAAATACTCTTCTCATATGTAACAAATGTTCTTCATCAGTTTTAGAATAAACAGTAATGTCATCTAGATAGATCACAATAAACCTAACAATTTCATCAGCAAAAGCAATATCCATTGCTCTTTGAAATGTGGCTCCAACATTCATTAACCCAAAAGTCATCTTCACATACATGAAGGTACCCCATGGAGTAGTAAAGGTTGTTTTATCTTGATCCTCAGGGTGAACTAAAACCTGGTTATATCCTGAGAAACCATCTAATAAAGAAATCCTAGAAGACCCAACTACTTTATGTAAGATATGATCCATTTTTGGTCAAGGGTAGTTGTCTTTTAGGGAAACTTTATTAAGGTTTCTAAAATTTATGCACAATCTAATTTCACCTGTTTTCTTCCTAGTTGGCACTATGTTGGAAACCAATTTAGAATACCTAAGAGGGACTATGATTTTAGAGTCATACATTCTCTTAATTTATTTCTCAATTAAAGGCATCAGCACTGGATTTATTCTTCAAAGTTTTTGTTTAAAATGTTTTTGATCCTCTTTAATTGGAATTTTATGTTGTATAATCTATGTATCATAAGTTTTTAGTTCATAGAGCCAGGAAAAAAACATCACTGAATTCTTTGAATAAAGCAATGTATTTTTATTTTTCAACAGTTGGGAGTGATTTGGACAGTTTAATGATTTTAGGATCTTTTTCACTACCTATGTTTCATTCTTCCACTGCTACCCGTGTGGGCTCAATCGTAGGATTTTTAGCCACATCATTGAAATCAAATAATTCTTCCAGTGGAACTAGACCTCTAGGTAAAATGCTATCCTTTAACTGAAGTGTTTCAAACTCTTCTTTCCCTAGATCTATCTCAAGAAATTCTAACTTATTTACAACTTTATGCATATTTACATTTGAGTTTTCTAACTACCTTTCTACATTAGAATGTACAAATTTTTTATTTTCTACTTCAGACTCTAAGTCTATACTTTCATCTTCAAATTCATCCATAGATTGCATAAAAATTTCAATTTGTTTATCACTACCAAACACCTGAAAATACTTCATATTATATGGTACAGCTAGTCAATGTTTCACTTCCACTGTATATTGGGATTAGGGTAAGGCATTTTACAGGAGCTGGTTGAAAAAGCCAGACTCTTTGCCAGGATATCTTGATTTCTAGGAATTACAGAAAGATCATATTCCACAAAAATCTCTAGAAAATAAAGCACAACATTTATGTATGCTCTCAATCTAGGGTGTTTGGGCAAACACTCTCCTTTAATTTATTTTATGATTAACTCAGCATCCCCTTGAATGGAGATTATCTTAGCACCCAATTTTTGCAACAATTGAAATCCTAATATAAGGGATTCATACTTTGTTATGTTGTTTGTACACTGAAAGTTTAGTTTCTATGAATGACCTTCAACATGATTATTTCCTGTATTTGCAACCCTCACTCCTTCTCCATAACCATCTTTTCTGTAAGAACCATCAAAGCTCATGTTCGAAAGAGGTGCAAGAAGAGTGTTTTGTTCCATTGTTTGTGTTTGGTTTGGATCCCTTTTAGAAATCTCAATTTCTGCTTTGATCACCTGAGTGTTGATGTCTCCATCATTATAAATAATGAAAGAGTCTAACTCAGAGTGTACATAGTAAAGAGGATAGTTGTGAGGCTTCTCTTGACTACTCACCATGAATTTCATCAAAGTTTCCCTATATAATATTCTTTGCTGACCAAAAAATTGTATGGTGGCAAAGTCATGTATGTCCATCTTTAGGGTCCCTTGTAATTTTTCTCCCCATGAGCGTGACAACAACATGCCATACTTAGGGGGAATATCTGTAACCACTATGTCCATTACCAGACTTTTGGATGGGATTTGAGCTAAATTAACACATACTTCTTTGATGAGACCTAGACATCTTAATTTGTTGGAATGAAAGGAATATATGTCTTTATAAGTTCTAGTAATGTCAAGTCCTAGTTTTTCCTTAACTACTTTGGGCATTAAGTTGTGGGAAGCACCTGAATCTAACATAGCATTATGGAGGATCTTCTCATGAATATTCAGGCTAACATAGAATGGAGGGACGCCTCCTTCCTGTGGTTTTCCATCAACTTCTAGCCCAAATAATAGTTCAGGCTGGTAATCATTCAAATAAACAGAGTCTGTGTTTTCCCCTATGTTTAGAGCTTTCATCAATTGAGATCTGTACACATTTTTGTTCATTAACTCTATTAGGGGAATAAGAATTTTCAATTTTTCTATTTCATTCTCAATGTTGAATGATGTTTGAATCTTAATCAGGTTGGGAAGATCAGGTTGATCAACAATTTATTTAGATATGGGTTATTTTCGCTGACTTGTGGTTGGGATACTAGTTTGAGTAGTTTTGGAAACATTCTCAACTATCTTTTTAATAGGAATTTATACTTTGTTTTTGCCAAAAGTATCAACAGTTTTCTTAGGAGAATTGTTTGTGGTTTTCCTAGCATCAATGTCAAAGGATTTCTTAGCAGAATTCTCAAGGTTTTTACTGTTGAGAGTGTCTAAATTATTTTTCCTCCTAAGGTTGTATTGTCTATGAACTTCCATGATGGCATTCTCAAAACCTTGTTTAAATTCCTCTGATTCCTCAGAGTGAAGCTCGGTTTCAGTTAGGAGGAAAATTTCTTGCTCCTCTTGAGTGAGAGAAACAGATTCATCATCATTTATTCCCATCAGATTTATTTGTCTGTCATCTAGATCTTCAATAATATTACCCTCATCATCAGTATAATTTTCTTGAAAAGGAGGCCGGACTTGCTGGTCTGGACCCTTTTGTTCTTGTTGTTTGATTTGGGGAACATTCCTTCTGAAGTTTTGGTTCCTATTTTGAGGAGCAGTTTGATTTTCTCTCATTTGAGCTTGATCATTTATGTTTACTCTTTGTATCATCTTTTCCACTTCCCTCACTAGTTTATCAATTTTGTGATGAGAGGTAGAAGTGGAAGGCTCTTCTTTGATGGTAATCTTGCATTCAAATTTTAGTTTGGCCTTCTTGGCTAAGATGTTAGCTTCAAATTTAATAGCATTGGCTTGCATTTCTTCCAAAGTTGTCGAGTCTCTCTCTCTAAGTTGATATTCCATGTCTACATCAAAACCATCAGGAAAATCAATTAAAGCTAGACCATGGGAGGGCTTTATGTTTGTAGGAATTGCATTGTAAACAGTATTAAACTATTCACAATATTGCTCCACAGTTTAATCTTCCTTTGCTTTTAGTCTTTTGTATTCATTTAAGTGTTGAAGCAGATTTTTCTTGATTTCCCTTCTAGCTAAGAAAGTTTGATGGAATGCTTCAAGGCTGGCTATACTTCCTGCAGGTAAACTCCTAAACTCCTAAAATCATTAAACTATTAAAGAGTTTAGACTTCTGTGATCCATAACATTATTGTGAGAATAATTTTGGCAAAATCACATGGAGAATCATTTGTCGACGCATTTCAAACCAACTAGTGTGGTTCATCATCAGGACAAGTTGAGGAACAAATCTGAGCGATCAATTAAATAGGGAAAGCAGGTCCTTCCAACAGCTATATTTGACTGGACAATGGTTAAAAAAACTCCTAACGACTAGATTTGACCCGAGCCCAGGTGGGAAGGGTCAAGGTTTGTTAAATAAATTATTCAAATAATATTATAATTCGTATAATACTTTCTAATCTTATGGAATAATAATATACCAATAATTAAAATCCTTAATCATAGGGTAAATCATATTTAAAGAGACCATAGTTTAATTTTATATTATTATTCCAATTATTAACTTCTCAAATAAATATTACTACTATTATTAATTTTTAAATAGTCTAGGGAAATTTTATTTTATTTTTTTATTTTTTTATATTACTAATAGTAATATTATTATATTAACTTCAAATTAATATTATTAATAATACTAGCCTAGGGTAAATTTACTAATTAATAATGTGAGTAATTTTATTAAAGGAATAATATTATTATTGTTACTATTTTTATTGTTGTTAGATGATAATAGTTATATTTAAAGAGACTAAGATGATATCATTATTAACGTTAAATAGATATTATTACCATTATTAATCTTAATAACATTCTTTGGTAAAAATTCCACTATTACTAAATAATAGTAATATTATTATTACTAACTTAATAAAACTGATAATACTGGTCTAGGGTAAATAATTAATTATTACTAATTAATAAAGTGACTAATGTTGTTAAAAGAATGATATTATTATTACTAAACTATTGTTACCATATCAAAACAATGGAAGGCTAAACAAACAAAGGGGGGCAAGACAAGGAAAAAACGAAGAAGAGGCGAAGACAAAAGGGCTGGGATCCAACAACTACTAATCTTCTAGCCGTCATCCCTATTGAGATTAATAGGTCTTTTCTCGATCTTAAGGGCTTCCCTAAATTTACGATGGTGAAACTGCGCAACTCTCGCGATAACTTGAGCCTCTTCGATACAAACATGATGTTTAGTTTTCTCGGCATGATCTGCAAGGGCTAAGGACTTGGCCCTTCCATGCTTCAAGTCTGTTGAATGCTCACTAATCCTCTGATTAATAGAATGACCAGTCTCACCAATGTATGAGACCCCATAGGAACAGGTAATGACATAGACACCTTTCATGTCTTTGGGGTCGAGAGGATCTTTAACAGATCGTAGGGAGCTATGGATGGTGTTAAGAGGTCTAAAGGTCGAGGGAATACTGTGCATCTTAAGAATCCTGGCAATCCCTATGATCTGTTAAAAATCCTGTCGACCCTAAAGACATGAAAGGTGTTTATGTCATTACCTGTTCCTGTGGGGTCCCATACATTGGTGAGACTGGTTGTTCTATTAATCAGAGGATCAGTGAGCACTCGACAGACTTGAAGCATGGAAGGGCCAAGTCCTCAACCCTTGCATAGCATGCCGAGAAAACTAAACATCATGTTTGTATCGAAGAGGCTCAAGTTATCACAAGAGTTGCGCAGTTTCACCATCGTAAATTTAGGGAAGCGCTTGAGATCGAGAAAAGACCTATTAATCTCAATAGGGATGACAGCTGGAAGATTAGTAGTTGTTGGATCCCAACCCTTTTGTCTTAGCCTCTTCTTCATTTTTTCCTTGCCTTGCCCCTCTTTGTTTGTTTAGCCTTCCGCTGTTTTCATATGGTAACAATAGTTTAGTAATAATAATATCATTCTTTTAATAACATTAGTCATTTTATTTAGTAATAATTAATTATTTACCCTAGACCAGTATTATCAGTTTTATTAAGTTAGTAATAATAATATTAATATTATTTAGTAATAGTGGAATTTTTACCAGAGAATGTTATTAAGATTAATAATGGTAATAATATATATTTAAGGGTAATAATGATATCATTTTAGTCTCTTTAAATATAACTATTATCATCTAACAACAATAAAAATAGTAACAATAATAATATTATTCCTTTAATAAAATTACTCACATTATTAATTAGTAAATTTACCCTAGGCTAGTATTATTAATAATATTAATTTGAAGTTAATATAATAATATTACTAATCGTAATATAAAAAAATAAAAAAATAAAAATAAAAATAAAATTGCCCTAGACTATTACTAAAATTAATAATAGTAATAATATTTATTTGAGAAGTTAATAATTGGAATAATGCTAATAAAAATTAAACTATGGTCTCTTTAAATATGATTTACCCTATGATTAAGGATTTTAATTATTGGTGTATTATTATTCCATAAGATTAGAAAGTATTATACGAATTATAATATTATTTGAATAATTTATTTAACAAAACTTGACCCTTCCCACTTGGGCCCGGGTCAAAAATAGCTATTGGAAGGACCTGCATTCCCTATTTAACTGGTCGCTCAGATTTGTTCCTCAACCTGTCCTGACGATGAACCACATTAGTTGGTTCGAAACACGTTGACAAATGATTCTCTATGTGATTTTTCCAAAATTATTCTCACAATCATGTTATGGATCACAGAAGTCTAAGATCTTTAATAGTTTAATGATTTTAGGATATTTTTCACTACCTATGTTGCATTCTTCCACTGCTGCCCCTGTGGGCTTATTATTAGGATTTTTAGCTACATCATTGAAATCAAATAATTTTTCCAGTGGAACTAGAACTCTAGGTAAAATGTTATCCTTTAACTAAAGTGTTTCAAAATCTTCTTTCTCTGGATATATCTCAAGCAATTCTAACATATTTACAACTTTATGCATATTTCCATTTGAGTTTTCTAACTTCCTTTCTACATTAGAATGTACAACTTTTTTATTTTCTACTTTAGACTCTAAGTCTATACTATCATCTTCAAATTCATCCTTAGATTGTAGAAAAAATTCAATTTTTTTATCACTGCCAAACACCTGCTAATACTTCATATTATCTGGTACAACTAGTCAATGTTTCACTTCCATTGTATATTGTTGATTAGGATAAGGCATTTTACAGGAGCTAGCTAAAAAATCCAGACTCTTTGCCAAGATTTTTTGATTTCTAGGAATTACAGAAAGATCATATTACACAAAACTATCTATAAAATCAAGCACAACATTTATGTATTCTGTCGATCTAGGGTGTTTGGCCGAATACTCTAATTTAATTTGTTTTATGATTAACTCAGAATCCCCTTGAAGGGAGATTCTCTTGGCACCCAATTTTTTCAACAATTGCAATCCTAATATAAGGGCTTGATACTCTGCTATGTTGTTTATACACTGAAAGTTTAGTTTGTATGAATGACCTTCAGCATGATTATTTCCTGTATTTGCAACCAACACTCCTACTCCAGAACCATCTTTGCTAGAAGAACCATCAAAGCTCATGTTCTAAAGAGGTTCAGGAAAAGTTTTTTGTTCTATTTTTTGTGTTTGGTTTGGATCTATTTTAGAAATCTTAGTTTCTACTTTGATAACCTGAGTGTTGTTGTCTCCATCATTATAAAGAATGAAAGAGTCTAAATCAGAGTGGACAGAGTAAAGTGTATAGTTGTGAGGCTTCTCTTTACTACTCATGATGAATTTCATGAAAGTTTCCCAATATAATCTTCTTTGCTGACCAAAAACTAGTGTGGTGGCAAAGGTCATGTCCATCTGTAGGGTCCCTTGTAATTTTTCTCCCCATGAGCATGACAATAACATGCCATACTTAGGGGGAATATATGCAACCAACTATGTCCATTACGAGACTTTTGGTTTGGATTTGAGCTAAAGTAACACATAGGTCTTTGGTGAGACCTAGACATCTTACTTTGTTGGAATCAAAGGAATATAAGTCTTTATAGGGTCTGGTACTGTCAAGTCCTAGTTTTTCCATAACTACTTTGGGCATTAAGTTGTGGGAATCACTTGAATCTAACATAGCATTAGGGAGGATCTTCTCATGAATATTCAGGCTAACATAGAATGGAGGGACGCCTCCTTCCTGTGGTTTTCCCTCAACTTCTAGCCCAAATAAGAGTTCAGGCTTGTCATCATTCAAATTAACAGAGTCTGTTCCCCTATGTTTAGAGCTTTCATAAATTGAGGTCTGTACATATTTTTGTTCATTAACTCTCTTAGGGGAATAGGAATTTTTAGTTTTGCTAATTCATTCTCAATGTTGAATGATGTTTGAATCTTAATCAAGTTGGGAAGATCAAGTTGATCAACAATTTATTTAGATATGGGCTCTTTTCGTTGACTTATGTTTGGGATATCAATTTGTGTAGTTTTGGAAACATTATCAACTGTCTTTTTAATAGGAATTTACATTTTGTTTTTGCCAGAATTATCAACAATTTTCTTAGGATAATTGTCTGTGGTTTTCCTAGCATCAATGTCAAAGGATTTCTTAGTCGAATTCTCAGGGTTTTTACTGTTGAGAGTGTCTGAATTCTTTTTTCTCCTAAGGTTGTATTGTATATGAACTTCCATGATGGCATTATGAAAACCTTGTTTATATTCCTTTGATTCCTCAAAGTCAAGCTCGGTTTGAGTTAGGAGGAAAATTTCTTGCTCCTCTTGAGTGAGAAAAACAGATTCATCATCATTTATTCCCATCAGATTTATTTTCCTATCATCTAGATCTTCAATAATATTACCCTCATCATCAATATAATTTTCCTAAAAAGGAGGTTGGACTTGCTAGTTTGGACCCTTTTGTTCTCATTATTTGATTTGGAGAACATTCCTTCTGAAGTTTTGGTTCATATTTTGAGGAGCAGTTTGATTTTCTCTCATTTGAGCTTGTTCATTTATGTTTACTCTTTGCATCATCTTTTCCACTACCCTCACTAGGTTATCAATTTTGTGATGAGAGGTAGAAGTGGATGGCTCTTCTTTGATGGTAACCCTACGTTCAAATTTTAGTTTGGCCTTCTTGGCTAAGATGTTAGATTCAAATTTAATAACATTGGCTTGCATTTCTTCCAGAGTTGTCGGGTCTCTCTCTAAGTTGATATTCCATGTCTACATCAAAACCATTGGGAAAATCATTTAAAGCTAGACCAGGGGAGGGCTTAATGTCTGTAGGAATTGCATTGTAAAAAGTTTTAAATCGTTCACAGTATTCCTCCACAGTTTCATTTGGCTTTCTTTTTAGTCTTTTGTATTCATTTAGGAGTTGAAGTGGATTTTTCTTGATTTCCAATCTAGCTAAGAAAGTTTGATGGAATGCCTCAAGGTTGGCTATACTTCCTGCAGGTAAACTCCTAAACCATTTTTTGACATCACCTCCTAAACTTTGAGAAAACAATCTCATTTTTACATCAGCCTCATCTACCTCTTGAAGGTTAAAAGCATCATTCATTCTGTCTACATGTTGTTGAGCAGTATGAGAACCAGTGTTATCAAAGGTTAGAGTTTTGGACTGATAATCTGCAGGCATAGAATTTAGTTGGCCTGGTAACACCAAAGGTGCATAACTTCTTGCCATAGATGTTCTGAGAGATTGAGTGGAAGATGGATCTATAGAAGGTGTAGTTTTGATAACTACAGGGATAGTAGGAACAACAGTCTAAGATATTATAGGTGAAAAAGTATATACAATATAATGAGTAGGACTAAGGGGTTGTAGATTAACAGATTGAGAAGATTGAGTGGACAAAGAAGCTGTTGCAACTGTTAAAGCTGAAAATTCAACAGATTATTGAATATAAGCTTCATCAATGGCTTGGTTCAAAACTGAAACTAGATCCTATAATTTATCAAATTGTTGTAGGTATTCAAGATCAGGATCTGATTCAGGAGGTTGAGTTTGGGGTATATATGGTTGCAGTAAAGCTTGATATATGACAGTCGGATCTACAAAGCTCTTAGCTTTTGTACTAAACAAAGTATGCTGGAAAGGCAAATCAAACTCTATGTCTTGAATAGTTTCAAACTTCTGAGGAAGAGAGTTAGAGCTTGAAAAAAGAATGTTCTCAGGAAGAGAATTGAACCTAAACAAAGGATTGTTCTCAAGAAGAGAATTGAACCTAGAAAAAGGACTATTTCTAACTTGACTCTCTATAATACTTTTCTTTCTCACTAATTTCTCTCGACTATCTAAAAATACAACAGGGTTTGGATTTGGGTGAGCTCTAGTGAAAATTATTTTAGGAGCCAAATCTATTGAAAACTTATCAAACAACTTAATAAAATCAAAATTAATAACACACTCAAATATATACAAGATTAAAACCTCAGATCATGTATTTCATTGTGATATAAGAGCTTTAATTTATTGAAATACTGATTAAATACTAGGGAATAATTATTTTTCAATTTAAAAAGCATTCCTCCCCAGTATGGTCACCACTATGTTGTCATTTTGTATTTTTGAGGTTGAGGGAGTAAACACATAGGAAAACATCAAAACCACTTTGGAAGCTGGGATCTAGCCTTGCCAGCTTCAGAGAGGGATCTCTCTGTAAAATTTAGCTTTATTTTATATGAATTTTAGGCTAGTTATGACTGTACTGATTGTTTTTTATTGAATGGTTTGGTTGATTTAATTGTTATAATTCCATTGGGCTATGGATTCTCAAGATTTAACTGGATTTGCATCAACTTTTAGAGGAGTTTCAGAGGGTAGGTTAGGTTGCACTAATTGGATCTTTCAGGAATTTAAATGGATTATGCGAAAGCAGAAATGTAAGATTCTGTAGAAATTAAGGAGCAATTAAGAATTACTTAATTTGACTTCAGCAGAAAACATGTAAATTACTAACATCCAAAATAGGGTGCTCTATGTAACTTGTCCTATTCATCATAGTTTTTGTTAAGTAATTAGGATTTTCAGAGATAACAGAGAAAGAAAACAATGATCAAACACATAAACTAAAGAAAAAGATCACCATTTGGTACACCACATGAATCCTATGAAAATGTCCTTGTATTATTGATGCTCCAACAACTTTGAAAAATTACAATTTTGTAGAGGAAATTATATTCAGAAATCAACCCTTAATACTTCAAATTGTGAAGTATTTATACAAATAATTACAAAATCACTGTCTCAACCCACAATGTATTATTAGCCTTATTTTAAACAATAAAATTTATCTTTGGCAGAAAAATAGGCAACGCAGACATGTTGCATGG
This sequence comes from Pinus tabuliformis, assembly GCA_031772625.1. Lineage (NCBI taxonomy): Eukaryota > Viridiplantae > Streptophyta > Pinopsida > Pinales > Pinaceae > Pinus > Pinus tabuliformis. Next base: position 627,739,049 of record CM062811.1, read on the forward strand.
AAAGGTGGCTCTGTTTTGGTGGATTCGGTTGCGGAATCAGCCTAAAACTATGCTGTGCTGATGTGTTGGTTGTTGTGCTAGTTGTTGTGGTGGCTGTTGTTTTACTGCATCTGAATTACCCTTAAATCCAATAAATCGCATAATTATTCCCACCTTTTTTCATCTTGTATGGTTAATTTAATTACCCTTCGGTAAATCTCATCAAGCACAATATATTTGGAAAATGTTGGTTTTACTGGGAAGACATGTTTTACTTCATTCTAGCTATAGAAGTCATTTGCCATGGTTTCTAAAAATGCTCTTACTGTCATACTCCCTTCTTTCCCACTAAACTTGACACTGCTTATGGCCACTTCCTTCATCTTCAAAACATAATCTTCTTGAGTGATCAATTTATCATTAATCATATATATGTTTGGCAGCCCTTTCTGGATTAATTCTTCAATTCTATTGCAAAACCTGTTCACTCCCAGCTCCTGTGTCTCACACCTTTCTTCCAATTGATAAAAAAGGTTTCTCTTAGTTAAAACTTTCTTGATTTCCAAAATGGTGGCAGTCTTGTCACTAATTCCTAATTCTTCAAGTTCATATTTAGTCTTCGAATTCAGGAATCTGATGATATTAGAGGCTTCTATGGGCATATCTCTCAGCTTTTCTCTTACCTGAACAATGGTTTCTATGGCCTTTTTCTATCAATTCTTTCTGTTCAAAAATGATTTGGATACATGGCCAAATCTCATTCATAGAGTCCAGAATACTCATCCAAATGGTTTCCTTGGCTTGGGCCAAGGTCTGACCAATTGGTGTATCATTTTCCACCTTCGACAATCTATCCAACAGTCTTTGTGATTTCTGCACTTCAGCTAGACGAAAAGCTTCAGTTCTGGCTTTCTGTTCTTCTAGAGATTTGTTGAAAATGCAACAAGATGATGGACTTAGTGGAAAGGAGTCGCCTTCACTAAGTGGGCCCGCAGGCTATTTTTGGCGCAAAGTCTATTTTTAGACTATGTCTATTTTTAGACATATGGATCATAGTCTATGAGTTGCAGGATGCTGTTTATGGATGATTGGTCATGTTGGGAAAAAAAGATGGAATTCTATTTTTGGTTCACAGTGGAGTGATCAGAGTCTATTTTTAGACTGTCAGGCTAAAAATAGAAACAGTCAAATATTATTAGCCCTTAGTAATATTTGGACTCTAAACATTATCTTATTCTCTTGGAGCACTTCAATTCGAGCTACGGATGTGGCACATGCAGTTGAAAAAAGGAATCACGTGGTTTCTTATGTGTTATTTGAGCTATTACATGGAGGACTTCGGTTAGAACTCATGCATATGAGTTCTGTGGAGTTGAGTGTGGAGTTGATGGAGTTGTGTTCAGTTTGACTTAGTTGAACTAGTTGTATTTAGTCTAACTGCAAAATACACTAGTGATGAGTTGTGTGAATTGATTGTTAATTAATTCACTAATTATTAACTCATAAAGAAACTAAAGAATACATCAGTTAACTCTGTGCATGGGCAGTTCAACAGAGACAGGTGTTAGAGGTAAGTGAAAGAGTGAGTTATGACTATCAGTTGTGCATGAGATTTTGCACATGCATGGATTGAGTTATGCCAATGAGGACTGCGCAGTGTGGGCCAATACCAAGGAAATTGTAGCTTGTTCTCATGTGATTTTGGATCAGCCAAGGTAAATAAGAGTTTGGATCAGCCATTCTCATGCAGGATTGCGCAGTGGAGGCAGGAAAAGCAGCGGTGGAGATTTGAACCTATGACTTGTTCGGATCTGAGCTAGTTTTGTGTGTAACAGGTGGAGATAGTACTGAGTACTTGTGAGGAGTATTGTACTATGTATTGTTACATGTTCTCAATCATTATAATATACAAACAGTGTGGGGTTTTCAACTGTATGCTTTCCCCGGGTTACATACTGTGTTAATGTGCGCATGTGATTGATGTTTCATTGTTTTTGATGCTGCTAAATTGATGATCAACGTAGAGGAGATTATGTATTGTGCATGTATTCCGCAATAGTGTATAATCGGGATAATCTCTATGAATAAGTGTCATATTATTCAAAATTTCTACAAGATTTGAGCTGCCCATGCAATGTCTTGATTTCTTCTGATTGGATTAACATGTTCTCCAGTATCTTTGTCACCTATTCAGCACTAGTAGTTTGAGTGGAAGAAGTAGTTTCAGTTGTTGTTCCTATTGTTGGGAGCTGAGTGATGGGTATGGCATCTAGGGGGGCTATGGCCATATTCTGACTCTGTTCTTTATCTTTTATCATATTTTCCATTTCTGCCTCCATCTGTCTAATATGAATATTCTGCTCTATAATCAACCTCATCATGTCAGCCTTATGTGCCTCATTTTATTCAATGTCTTTAGTTAAGGAATCCTTGACAACTGGCAGTTTTAGATGCTTTCTAAATGCTGCAATATCTAGATTTTTCTTCTTGATGATCTCCTCTGCAACATTTACATCTTTAGGATCATATCCTATCTTGACTACCAAATCTTCCAATGATTTGATCCTATTCTCCTTTTCTAAGGAGGATACCTTTTCCATTTTCAATTGGGACTGAATGTTGGCATATGAAACTTGCAACTTAGATAATGACATGGAAATATTAGTTAATGTAGAAGAAATCATCTCACCAGTATGCTTATGCATCTCCATTTGATCAATGGGATGGATATCTTTGGCATTGAACTTAAATGTAGTAATCTTGTAATCTACTAATATTCATGGATGTGGAATTTGGGTCTCAAGGAAGGCCATCTGCATCTTTCCCTGCTCTGTATAAAAAACTGATAGTAATTTGCTTTATGAGCTTCAAGTCTGCTTCCAAAACAAATTATAGGTATTGTTCTTAAGAATCTCATTCTTAAGTTTAATCTCTCAGTACTTATCAAAAACAATATTTTCCTTCTCTCCTTGGACATTCTATGAATCTAGCTCTATATCTTTTTGACCTTGTGATGCTGAAGTTCCAATAGGAGATGTAACAAATTTGCTGCTTGTAGGTGGTGAATCTGTAATTATAATGGTAGCATGATCTTTTATCTCCTTTTCAACATCTGTCCTAGGAGTCACTTTTTCCCTTTTCCTGTAACTAATCCTGAACTCTTTGGCCTCACTACCTGTTGTTTATGATGATCCCTCCTCTCTGTGTCTTTTACTTGTTTTCTCCTGAGGAGTGGGAGTCTATAAATTTGAAGTAGAGAACAGTTGTTCCTCAGCTTCCTGTAATGTATTCTCTACCCACTCTAACTAGTTTGCATACTTTTCTATCTTAAGCCTTGAGGTATGGATATAGGGAGTAGTTTTTTTTTCTACTCTGAGCTTTGAAATAATACCCCAAGGGTCATAAGACCATGTAAAAATCATGATGAATTTCATCTCTTTAACCATTTTGTCTACCTCTTCTCCTGTTTTCCTGGTATTGCATATGAATGGGCCCACCTGTGTCTTTATTCGAAAATGTGACTTCTTCTTAGCCACCACAAAGTGAATGTCATCTAAATTTAACATTTGTCTGATGTATTCCAGGGAAAAAATCCTCATGGGGAGGTATTTCTGTATGGTGCTAATTTGCATCCATAAAATCTGATTTCTATGTCGTTTTGGTATAAATACCAATCTCCAGTCTTGGACTGATTTGTCAAATGTAACACCCTTTTGATGTCTTCACTGATTCTAGGTTGTACTGAGTTGTTTAGGATGTTCATTGTTGGGTGAACAAACTCTTCAATAAATTGTTTGTATGAGAAATATCGTTGCTCTTTCATGACTAATGAAGTCCAAAATATCACAGGTTGTTGGCTTCCCTCATCATCTAACTTCTGCATAGCAAAACTGAACCTGTCTGCTTGATAATATAGAAACATATAGATTAAAATGGAAGTGTAATTAAACACCTGTTATGTTGGAAATTTCAGAAATTTTTCATGAATGCTATCAGCCAAGAACTGACTGAAATTAAACAAAATGGATGGTTTACTGTCTATGGAAAAGATAGAAAGGAAGCCTAAAATGGGTTCATATAACCACTGATCAGAATAATAACCCAAAATGTATGAAAATATGGTTATAATATGTTTAGCTTGATCAGGGAAGATTGAGGAAGGGTATGGAGGATTCTTCTTTGGTAATTAGGCATTTTTCAGGCAAAAAGATCTCAAAGATTTTGGCTCTTGTAGCGAAATCAAGCTTCTGATAAAGTTGGGTGAGGGCTTCTAAGGAAAAAGGGGCATTGTTTTCCACAGGGGGAGCCAACATCATTTGGTTTATAGATTGGGCAGTAATGGTAAACAAGATGTCACCAGATGGGGTCATAATGGCTCTTTGGCCAGGGACATAATAGGCTTGACATTTTCTGGTAAATTCGGGGGCATGGAAGGTTAAAGGGAAAATGTAATGAGGAAGACTAGACTCCCAGAGTCCAATTTCATCTATTATTTTGACATGTTTGTCCTCCAGCCAATAGTAGAGCTCTAAAAAATCATAGTCACACTATGTTTCAGTGATTCTATAATCCCTGTCGGCTAAAGGATTGTGATCTAAATCTATGGAGGGAGGGATCAATGGATTGACAGGTTTCTCCTGGGTTTTTCTCTTTGAAGGCATGGTTAGATAAGTGAAAGATAATAGTAATTGACATGATAGCTTACCGGGAACAGTTTGAGGTAATGAGTTGTCAGGGGAAGGAGACAGAGTACTGACAATTCCAATCTGGTTCAGGTTGAGCAAATGCTTTGAAAATGGTCACTTGTAGAAATTGTGAATTATGGAGAATGAGCAATGAAAGAGACAAGTGAAGATTTTTCAGGGATTTTACGCAAAGATGGGAAGTTCCATTGGAGGTGGCGCGGGACTGTTAAAGGTTGAACGATTACCTGGGAAAACAAATTAAATGCCCAACGGTAATTGTCAGGAAATTATTTAATTGTGCAACGACTATGCAACGTGGCGAGACATGAGTGGCAGAGGCGTCAGGATAGGGACATGATCGTGCGGATGAGGGGAAGGTGGTTTCAGATGGGGTATAGGGTGGTAAGCAGTATCACAAGGGGGGGTGCAAAATAAGGAGAGGGCGCCACCTATGGATGGGGCTCGATGGGGAAAACTGGTTTTTCAGAAACCCGCCTGCCCCCAGGCAGTAAAGGTGGGATGGAGAGGGGGGGGAAAAACAAATGAGGGTCATGGAGTGTGAGGGGTGGCATATCCCGATGTTCTGACAGCAACATTCATTAACCGAATACGACAAACAAACCTTTGTCCATATGCGCTTTTATTTCTGCTTTTAAACTTAGGATAAAGTTTAGAATATAAAACATGTGACATACTTTATCACCAACATGCCTTTTTGATTTTTCACAATGTCATTAAAAATTTGGATAAAATGGAATATAAGCATATTTATAAACCAACTATTTATGCTTACCCTTTAACTAAACTAACATTTTTATTCTTATAAGGGGTGCACTTAGACTAGCAAACCCATATTATTTTCTTTTATGAAAAATGAAAAAATATCTAAATCCTATCACTTATTTCTCCTAGTGATTCAAATTAACAAGTTGAATCAATGTCATTTTCTACCTAACTATTGACTTACCAAGATTAAATTGTTTGACAAATCTTTTTTCTCTAGTCTAATTTATAGAAGTTTAAACATGTTTAACCATGACTATACTGTATGATTAAACAAATAACTAGTCGTTGGGCATTTTAAATAAGCTGCACACAACCTTTTATTTATCAAGGATAAAGAAAACTATCTATCAGTAGTGGCATTTAGGCTTGCAACACATTCAATATTATTTCTTTTTTTTTTCTTTCTTTTGGTGGGGTTCAATCTTTTATTTTGTTTTCAATGTTTTTTGTTTTCCTCTTTTTTATTTATTTATACCCTCTTTTCATTTTTTATTCTATTTTTCTTTTATTTTGAAATCATTTGCAGATTGTCATTTTTACAATATAAGATTTCTGGGATAAAATACTCAATCACCTTGAGATAATATAAATTATAGGACCCTAACACCAACTAGACCTTAGACCGTTTGGAATAGGAGTCCCAGTAGTGGTTGGTAACGTAGTGCCTTGAATGCGGTAGCGTGCAGAGATAAGTATGATGACTTTGGTTGAAAGAAATTGTGTGACCTTGCAGAGAGTCAAGTGAGATGCATTGGGGTTCTAACACATGGAGGGTAGTATAAAGCCTACCCCCTAGAAGCTTGTAATAGTATGCAGTGTGAAAGGAACACACGAGCATGATGACATCACAAGCTGAAATCCGGAATAGTCCACTAAACAAAGTGACGGGTTAATCCAACAACATGCCTTCAACCAGATTCATACAATTTCATAAAAATAGTTCATAAGAAAATGCGTAATTTAAACAACATACATTGCTAAAAAAAATATAATAGTCTAGCTACAATAAAAACATATGCATGAAAAAATGTTGGCTCAATTTTTATTATTATAAGTGAAAGTTCCATCCATACATACACCATCGACATCCACTAGCCCTAATAGTGGAACATTACAGTTAAGAACACCTGCTCCTTCAAAGAAGTATACTCACTCTATGTTGTGGAGAAGCCAAGGCTTGTCACAATACTCCCAAGCCTTCTCGAAGCCTAAGCTTAGCCAAAACCTTGGCTCCCAAAATCCTATTCTATAAGTTATGAGGTTTTATTTATAACAAAGGGTGGGGTGATCCTTGCCATTCCCATTTGTGACTCTTTGACTACCCTCATGAATATTCAACTTCCTTTAGAGAAAAATGACTACATTACACAATGACTCTTCACATTCCACTAATGACACTTGGAATTTCACTTACAGCATATTTAAAAATAGTATACATTTTCCACATGTACCCATGTGAGACAAAATAGGCTAGAGACAACCTAACAAGACAAAACACTATGACTCAAAAGTTTGGGGAAAGACCAACTCGGAAACATCCACTTGATGACTCTTGGAAATGTACTAATACCAAGCTTGGTATTGTGCTATGGTTTCCCCATACTGCTTGATAGTGGCTTTCTGATAGTAGATTCTTTCCTCCCTAGATTTTGGGTATATGGTCTTGGAACCCTTGTCCAACTCATCTTGATGCATGCGTAGCATGGTATTGATTACGACAGGACCACCAATGTACTTCTGTATGTTTTTTGTGCTCAGCTCCAAGTCATCGCTGGTTGCCTCTGGCCTTAGTTTCTCCATGTACCTATCAATCCCTAGTCAGACTTGGTTCTTCTCCTTAGCTTCGGTGAGAGAACTGATTGACGTGATCATGTGCGTTCTCACCATGACATCCAAACTCTTAGGAAATCATGCATATGAAACCTGTATGCTATTGGCGAACGGGGCGAGCTGCTCGTAGTTTTGGATTTGCATCTGGATCTTTTCTTTGTCTAGCTCTGCCTGTGACTTCATCATTTTTGGAAAGTGAAGTAGGGCTCCCTTGTACCTCATTGCCCATTCTTGCACATGGGCGATAGAAACATGTATGTCCCTGATATTTTGGACAATATTTCTACTCTGCCATTGGAAACCATATAGATGGGCAACCGCCTTATGCACGGTGACAAATCCATCATATAGTTTCTGCATGGTGGCCTAAAGAGTTGATAATTCAGCAAGTATCACTTTCCTCATCTCTGCCATTGCGGATCCTGCTGATTTTTCTACCTTCTTCCTGGTCGCTTGCAAGTTCTTTTCCATTTGTTCATTCTCTACTAATAGGAACTTGACATTTGAGCTCGTGGCTCCTGCACAAGCCATGGTGTCATCAGCCATGGTGACTGGATTCTTTCTAACATATGATACTCTCACCCTTTCTTTCATAAATGTAGGTGATGTGTGATCATCGGGGAAATTATTTCTCTGCGCCTGTACAATTTTATGTTGCAAATTATCAAATGAAATATTGTACACATCCATCACCGGATCATCATCAAGGAGAACAAACTCTCCTTGCTCATTTGGGACTGGTTCTAATACTAGAGGTGGTGGAGACTGAGGGGCGACCTTAGATGCTCTCAACATGAGTTCGATATCTTGGTCCTATGGCTCCTATCCCAAATCCATGTCTATTGCATCAACCATTTTCTCAATCTATTGAGCAAGCTCCCAATCCTGCATCTGCTCACCCTCTTCTTCATCAATTGGCTATTTTGACTCCTCAACCTACATGGGCACAATTTTCTTTATCAGCGCACCTTGCCTTTCTTCTTATTTGTGTTTCTTCTTCTCTTCCCTCCCTCTCAACTTCTTCAACTTCTTCTCCATTTCCTGCAACTTCCTTTCTACTTCCTCCAACCTTTGCTTTTGTCTCTTCCTCTGTTATGCTCTCTTTATGTGTTGTTGCCTCTTTGCCTCCATTGCCAAAGATACTTTCTCAATGAGAGGATCTTCTTTGAACTTGTAGCATTTCTCAACCTCTGGGTTCTCGGAAATATTCCTCTTACCCTTGTCTTGCACTAGTTTTTTCCTTATTGCCATTGTTTTTGTTGCTTCCTATGGTGCTGCTACCTATAGAGTAGATTTCCAGGTTGTGGCTATACTAACTGGTTCAATGAGCTTGGAGTAGTTGTAACAATTCCTCCAAGGGTCCTCCTCTACCTAATGACACGTCCTGTGGATCCATGGATAGTACACCTTCGCACAGTGGTTCTTGCCAATATTGTGGGGATCATATGGATTGAATTATTTGGTGTTGAACTCAAACTTCTCTATCTCCTTAGCTTCGACATCCATATCTTTCAAGATCTTAATCTCGTACAATCCAATCCGCAAAGGAAAAGTGGGTCATGGTTCCTTCTTCCTCTTATGTAGCCCTGTTAATAACCCTGTGGAGATGTGATATGTGACCTCTTGCATGACCAAATTGTCCATGGCATACCTTGGTAGAACATGTGGAGGCTTCTCTCTGCCAAACATCCTGACGAAGGTGCTACTGGGTGAGGTATACCAATCTGCAATGTTAAGTATCACCTTCATCGCTTCTTGGGACATGCAAGGTGGATCCTGCTCAAATATCAACTTGTACACTGGGATAATGAAATGGTCAGCTAGCCTTGCCATAACTCCTCAGTAGCTACAATCAGAAAGAAACTTTCAATAAATATTGACAGCATTCTCTTGTGGTGTCCATGTCCAATCCATGCCAGGAAACTAATGTTGGGCACAAATTGCATTAAGTAAATACGAGGGCATGTAGAATCTTGCTTACTCATCCTTGGGTGGATTTCGGGCGTTAGTCACATGGAATTTCAACTAAAGAGCCAACAGATCCAACCAGTTGAATGGCCTTCCGTTATTCACCAACTGGTCCAACACAACCACCCAATTCTTCGGAAAGGTCCTTGTGGTCTCTTGACCATATAATCAGCATGAAAAAATGATCAAGAGCTAGTAGGCCTTTCTAAGTGACTTGGTATTATGATTGGGTGTTTATCTAAACTTCAACGAATATTTCATCCAACGTTTTATAATATCTTGGGTCTTTACAAAGCTTTGGGTGGCATAGAAAAGTGTATCCATGTGGCTCATCGGCTGAGGTAAGTGATACATATAATGATAGTTCTCCATCCCGAAGGTAGCAAGTTATGTCCCACCAGCACTGATCAATTTCAAAGTCTCAACATCTGTGTGTGAGACAATCCAGTGGATGATGTTCGCAGATGGGAAGGCGGGGTACCTGAATGCAACCTTATGTAAGCCTAATAGATGGATACTGATATGCACCTGATGATCCTCTAGATCTTCCTTGAATTCCCTTGCAAAGATATCATTGATTTCCTACCATGTTAACTTCGTGCCCTTTTGTATGGACCTTATCTCATGTAAATCGAGTCTAACTCTTCCAAAAGTATTGTTTGAATCTTTGATCATCATGGCTTATTCACTAGCTTGAGTTAAATATATAGTCCCTACCATTCTCTTTATCGGTAGCACACATACCAAGCCAAATAAATTGAGTTGTTTTGATGATGAGGGGTATATTGATGCACAAGTAATATAGACTATAAGAGTTTTAGCTTCATCTTTGGTGTTGCTCCACTGCAAGCAAGCCTAGACAGTACCCCAACAGAGTCACTTCAGGAACAAAAGCATTTCTCTGCTACTAACGAGGCTAGACAGTACCCCGACAGAGTTACTTGCTTCACCTCCATGCGTAGGAATCCTTTCTCTTCTTTCACCTTTATTATTTTATTTTCATTTCATTTTTTCATTTTCAAAGAATTATGCATAGGCACTTATTTATTTCATGAGGCAGAAGAGGGATCTCGACTTATTAAGAGTAGAAGAGGTTGTCCCTTCAGAGAAGGATGTTTATATATACCTCTGACATACTTGTTAAGGTTTTCTCCCTTCACCTTACTCTACTTGACTAAGTTGACAAGGGTTAACTGAATATATAAAACTGATTAGAGTAGGTGGTACTAGTTAAAAGTGCAAGCATTGTGGTTTCACCAAGACTCACTCTGAAAGGAACGTATTTTCCATCAGGGTATCATCGACTAAAAGAAATGAAATATTTTCATAAAGAGAGGGAATAGGAAGATAACCAAATGTTGATATTTTTACAAGTCCTCTTGTATTTGACCCTGCCTGCCTCAAGAAGCCAAACATGGTTTCATGGGAAACTAATCCCACGGGTGCATAAAACAAACAAACAAGAAAAGGAAAGAAGCAAAATAGAATAAACAAAAAAAAACAAATACAAAATAGGAAAGAAAAGACTACTCATACTCCTAAGCTAAGCAGAGTATGGGCCAACTCACGTGAAGTGATATTTCCAATGAACCACCGATGCATTGGTTGACCTATGTAAGTGATGGCATGACTAAAAAGAAATTTCTTCAAGAAAACCAATAAACAAGAAAGATAAAGCAATGAAAACAAAAAAGTTTGAAGTTTGAATGTGTCTATTGAAAAGAAATGATTAAAAGCACATGTAAGGAACCCTGCAGACACACCATGGTGTTGGTCACATTACGCATGGATGACAAGGATGTACACTCTTTCGAACGTGGCAAAGGAGAAAACATGAAGATAGAAGAAAAAAAAATTGTAACAGTGCTTGCTACATATGACTCCTCCAATGCATGAGTGATAGGATTGTGTGATTCTAGTGGAGGATGTGAAACTTATAAACTAGATTGATTTTCAGTGTGAACTAGAGAGTGATGAGGAGCCTGGGGAGATTTAACAGATTTCTAATCAGAAGTGGAACTGACCTCAAGGATTTGAGAACTTGACATAACCATCAACTCAGGCTGAATTGCCTCAACATCTTGAGGGGTTTCCACTTGATCAACGGGTGGATCATCAAAGACTGACAACTTAGAAAGATCAACAGTAGTTGAATCAGAATCATGATCAAATGAATGAGCGAAAAGATCACCACAACCATGATTAGAAAATTCAAGATGGACATCAGCATCCTCATGATCTAACGAATCGTAAAGAGGGGTTAATGAGAAACAAAAATTTCCCCATATGAATTTCTGGAAATTAAAGATGAGAGATCAGGTGTATTCGGGGAAAAATATTTGTCCTTTCCACAATAAAATGACAGAAAGACATCCTATGCATTCTATGAATGATTGGAAGTGGAAACATCTAGGGATAAAGTTTCACAAGAAAAATTAGAAATGGTAGAATCACAGAAGATGTGAAGATAAAGCATATGAGGTGTAGACAGAAGGAGGTCATCCTTCACCACAAATTCTTATTCATATTCCCACACATACTCATCAAAAATGATAGCGCAGGTTGGTCGACCAACACCAACTCTATCCATAACTTGATCCTAGTGAGAATCGCATGTAAAGTCTAGAATGAATGAACACAATACACCAAAATCCAGAGGATCAACAGAACTAGTGGATGGAGGCTGAGAGGATGAGACCAAGTGACAACCATCAAGCTTGACATCCAAATCTATGCAGAAATCAAGAGAAGGTGGGGTGGAAGGAGGTGACAGTTCAACAGGTAGGTTCACAACTTCTCCCACCTCGTCCTATGGGGCTAGAGTTGTTTGATGAGAAGGGGACAGAGGGTCACTTGAGACAACAACCTTGTTCGCCTCAGATTTAGAAGCTCTAACATCAAGGTATACTATGAGGGTTTAGAAAGGTTCTAACTCATGTGGAGTTTTTGAGATGTGAACAAGATACTGAAATCTTTCAGTCAGAAACTTCCATAATACTTCATATTTTGGAAATTCAAAATAGTAATGGCAGAAGCGTTCATAAAAGTTCACAATAGATTCGTTAGGTGATTTTTATAATTTTAAGATTTTGCAATTAAGTGCTTTATGGTCATAAAATAAGAAATCACAGCCTAACTCTCTGAGCATGTGGTTGAAAGAGTGTGTAGAGGCTACGAGCAATGTGAGACACCATTGCTTAACATGCCCTTCAAACGTGTAAGTGAACAACCCACAAACAAAGTCATCTGAGGGGACTTCATTCCTATCATAGAAACCTAAAATGGAAATTCAGTGAGTTAATAGGGATATTCCATTTTCACCATCATATTTAAATCGTGACAAGTCTGTAGGTTTTAACCCCGTACAGAAATTACCTGCATACAAATTCTAAAACACAGAAAATAAATGATGCAAGAGCATAACACATAAAACACATATACACAGATATTTTCCCCTGGATCCCAAAACCGAGACTACCAACTTGATTTTTCATTATGTTCCTTTCAATGTTACAATACATATTTGTACATGCTGAAGCATCCAATACCATGGACCGAAAACCATCGCATCCAAAACCATGGACCGAAAACCCTCGCATCCAAAACCATGTGCAAAAAATCATGCACAAAACCATAGGTAGGTCTGCCCAACCTAATATAGGGTCCAAAAACAAAATAGAGTGGGGTTACCTACACCCCTCAAACCCCTTGTGACCCCCCCGTTATGCAATCGGCGCAATGAAGGGGGGGCTCTGCCCCCCTTCTAACCCCCCAGTTAACTACATGGGCTAGTCGTGGAAAGAATATAACACAACCCAACATTCTCCCACTTGTTGTTTTCTTTCCACAGGGGCCCACAAGAGAGGTTAGTCATTTATCTAGCCCTGCAATGCCCATTGTTTCACTACACCAAGAGAACTTCTCAGAGCTAATAGATTTTGTCAATGCATTTGCAGTATTCTTCAAAGTGTCCACCTTTACCAGCAACACCTTTTTGTCTTCTGTCATATCCCTCACAGAGTAATACTGAACATCAATGTGCTTTGTCTTTGAATGATACGCAGGGTTCTTTGCCAAGAAAATTGCACTTTGGTTGTCACAGTATATCCTTATAGCTCCCTGTACTAACCCCATACTTGAACACAATCTCTGCAACCAAACTACTTCCTTGCTTGCATGAGTGGATGCCATGTATTCTGCCTTTGTAGTTGATAGTGCCACTACAGATTGTTTCTTACTCATCCAACTGACTGCACCTCCAAATAGGTTAAACACATACCCACTTGTAGATATTCTCTGATCTAGATCTCTAGCCCAGTTTGCATCAACAAAGCCACGAATATCCAACACTTTGTCCAATCCTAGTCTTCCTTGGTAGCACAAACCATAATCACTAGTGCCATGCAAATACCTGAAAACCCGCTTCAATGCTATCTAGTGCTCCTTCCCTAGTTTTGACATAAACCTGCTCAATACTCCCACTGCATGTGCAATGTTTGGTCTAGTACAGACCATCACATACATCAGGCTACCGACTTGTTGTGGTCACCAACAACCCCCCTTCTTCACTTGACATTAGCAATAACGTCAAGCAAAGAGGGGACCCTGAACGAAAATCCCAAAAAAATATTTTTCTAAAGTTTTTGTATTTCTCTCCCTAAGGCTCAAATCGCATCGCGAAGAAAGGCCGAAGCATAACTCGAGCACGAAAGACAAATACTGCGAAATTGCGATGCGAAGTTCATCGCATCGCATGCCTCCCACGCGCCCCTTAAAAGAAAAACCTTCGAGCAATGCGATCGCCGATATGCGATATCGCAAATCGCAAGCATCACGCTATACGACGTAACCATTAAACGAGAACTTGGGATATTTGTGACTTGCGATATTTGCGATTTGCGATCTGCGATGGCAGCGATCTGCGATCTGCGACCTGCGATCTGAAAAGACTTATCACACGATAGACCCATGCATTAAGCGCGCACCTTGAAAGAATTTAATGACCGCATGCTTAAGTATCTAGGAATGATTGCGTTACATTTATCGAAGAGTCAAGTGATGATGAATGTCAGAATTATGCATTCATTAGAGATTAATGCTTTCACGTCAAGTCTTTTCAATTCACTTCCCCTTTGCGTAGACTGCAAGACACGTAACTGATATAAGTTTATATGCAGGAAACATCTGAGGGAAAGAGGAAAGCGCCAATCAGCAAAGAGAGAATGCTTCCGCAAATGGATGCCGCATGCAGCAGAACCGCGGATTCCAGGCTATCAGCCAACCGGCACTGATGAAATTAGACTATCCAGGACTCAGAGTCAAAGGCGCACAAAAGCAGCATGTTCAGAAAAGATCCTAAAGCTCAGACCGGGTAAAGCAAAAAGAGAAACGCAAGTGAAGAAGGACGCTTCAGGAAAACCTGGAACAAAGAACGGAAGAAATTCTCGACAGAGGGAGTTGCCCATACAGCACGACTCCTAACCCACTCAGTCATTCGCACGACCGGAAACCGAAAACGGCAACAGCAAAATCAGTTCGAGAAGAAACTGGGACACGCTAAGTATACACGCGGCGAATACACCCAGCTAGAGAAAGGTTTTCGAAAATATCTTCTGGTCTGCCGGAAGGAAGTGCCAGCTCCTGTTATTTCCACTTTTATCTCCCGAGCGAAACAAGAAGGCGGCCAGCCGACTCTTCCCAGGAAAGCATTACACTGTTGACAGCGCTAAAGAGAATATACAGAAACGGTCAGAAATTAGATTTTAAGTTTAGAAATAAAGTTGCTTTTAGTAAAAGGGCGGTCATTTGAGGCCAATTCCCTACTTTCATGTAATTAAGATTGATTAGTTAGTAGTATTTAACCCTTCTCATGGTTTTTGGAGAAGGGTCCGGAAATCTGTCAAAAAACTTATCCTCAGAACATGCACTTCTGCACCCTCAGAGGAGGTTTTTGATGAATGGATGGATCGAGATTTATTTATGTTTGCATTTTAATATCTGTTACTGATGTTGCACTTCTGTACTCTTAGCAGATGTTAGAACAAGTAGAAATAAATCATTGTTACTTGAAGTTTATTAGTGAAGTTAGTCATAAATGGTACTTTTATCTCTTGGCTAGATTCTGCTAGTATTCCTAAAGTGATATGTGGCTGAGTTCTTTGTATGTTATTGCATGAATGTCTGCATTACCATTTGGCACTTCTGTACGGTGGGGTCATTTATTTATGTTTAACATATAGAAAACTGATTATGCGATATGCTGTTCACAACTACTCTACCTAACTTCTTATGCAGAATGGTTTATCTTTATTGATTTATATTCTGATATCAGTTGAATGATCTTTATTACCGGCTGCTGTTAGAAATCTTTCTAGATCGCATAACAAAAGAAAAACACCCCGGGTTAGCGTAGATTAGATGTATTTTTCTTCATTAGATTACATTAGCATAGAATTAATTTAGCAGTTAGAATTAAGACTAGTTTAGAAGAACCCCCCCTAGATTAATACCATCAGACTCTACGCACACGCACACACCCATCACATTGGGAAACTGGTCCCATTACCCCCAGTCGGACCCGCTACTCCAAACGGGCAAGGAGCCGCCAACCAGGTTCCGGACCGGGTGGGTATCCCCCTTGTTGTTGACCCGACCTCGGGGCCCTTAACATTTCTGGCGCTAGAAGGAGGGCCTAGCTATGAATGGCACATAATTCAAAATCCAAATACCATTCTAAGAGCAAATCACCCTCACCAACTTCCCCGACTTCCCCAATACGACTAAACTCGGAACTGGAAGTCGCTCGGACATCTACTGCTGCTATACATCCCGATACATTAGAACAACTTATTGTCGATCCCCCTGAAGTTCAAACCTTGATCCGTAAACTCCAGGGATTCTCTATTTTTAACCAGAAATCTGATAAATCTAAAGGCAGCTTGACTTCGCAATACAACCCTGCTCATCCCCTGACCCGATTGAAGAGTGAAAAGTTTGGCATTCAGCCAACTGAAATCCCTCTCCCCACTAAGAAAAGAGCAAGGAAAGCATTTCAAGAGTCTGACAGAGAGACTCTTTCATCCACCTCATCCATTTCAACTCCCTCTCCGCGAAGTCAACCACCCACATCTCCACCTCAAATCACTCATCCATCTTCCGCAACCCTTCCCCCACAATCGTCAAAGATCATAACATCTCTATCTTCTCAACCTCAAAGATCATCTTCTACACTTTTATTAACCAGCAACTCAGCGATGGCACAATCTCCATGGAACAACCCTGGGGCGGTTTTAATGCCTCCACCCCTGAGTCCAATACCTGCCCATCCCGAGAAGTGGTTACCAAAGTTAAATCCAGAAACTGGAATGCTAGCTGAAGAACATATCAATAATTTCATGCTTTCTGTTAATCTCAATGGAGTTACCAACGAAGACGTCGTGGTTCGACTCTTCCCCTATACGATGCAAGGGATGGCCGGGTCATGGTACTTTTCGCTACCCTCCGAATCTATCACCAGCTGGGATATTTTTCAAAATCAATTTCTCACCAAATTCGGCGATGATAGATCGACAGCGACATTGATCAATGATCTGTCCAATCTTAAAGCTGAGGCTCGGGAACCCATTAAAGATTTTAACTTACGGTTCAACAAGATCCTCAATAAAATCCCCGCTGCTTCCCAACCCAGCGAGGAAGTAAGATGCGAATGGTACATCACGGCCTTACCTTCAAACTTGGCCATCTTCGTAGATAGGGAAAGCAAGACAACCTTAGTCGAAAACTTGGCTGAGGCATTGGCAGTCGAAAGACGCGTAGTAGCCCTAGAAAAGAGATCTACAATCGAAGAGCGTAAATCTAAGAAAATCTCTTTCAAAGAAGAAACCAAGAAGAAGCAAACGAAGGATCCTTTCGACATGGAAGGATTACAAAAGGTATTAAAGGCCATGTCAAATGAGATGATTGATATCAGGAAACAAGTAGCAGAATCGTCCCCAAGAAAGCCTTTTAGGAGTTTTAAGAGAAATCCTCCTATGGAGACGAAGCCACCCAGCATGGTCTCTAACGTGGAATCTGAAGAAGAAGAAGAAGAGAACACCATTGAAACGCATACCGACGATGAAGAAGTGGTGGAACTGCAAGGAATGTGGGATTTCATCCTCCCACAAGAGGAAGATCAAGAAGCACTTCCGGTTAGCACAAGAAGCAGAAATCAACTTGATCCTCCCCAGACTACCCCAAAACAGAAGGGCGCAAGCCCCCCAGCAAAAGAAAAGGTCGCAACAAAGAAGACAACCCCTAAAGCGACCTCATTTAGCCCAGTCCAATCAGAGCAATCGCCTCCATCAAAGACACTAATAGTGTCGGATGAAATGGAGTATAACATCATCGACGACATTAAGAAGACTAGGGCTAATATCACCCTGTACGAGCTGAGCAAATTGAAACACCAACAGAAGATCATGATGAAAGAGTTACACGCCGTACCTACTGCGCCTCTACCTACAGCTATAGCTTCCCATAATATAGGAAGACCCCCAATCAACGCGATCAATAAAATCGATCCAAATGACATCGCTTTGATTGGAGGGAGGTCTAGATCTCACACCCCCCCTTTCCTCCTCACTTACGAGATCTTTAATAGAAACGTGCATAACTGCTTGGTTGATTCTGGTGCTTCCACCAATATTCTACCCAAGTCAATATGTGCCAAACTTAATGTTCAACCGCAAAAATCCGCAGTGCGCATAGTTCAGCTTGATCGATCACAAGTCGAAGTGATAGGCGAACTTAATCAAGTGAACATAAGACTATCGTCCAACCCCAAGGTATGCCAGGTCATCGATATTCTAGTTGTTGACATCCCTGAATTTTATGGTCTAATTCTTAGCAGGGATTGGTCCGAGAAGCTCCACGGATATTTTTCGACTGACTGGTCGCACATGTGGTTACCCTTCAACGAGAAGCCAAATCAAATAAAGGTTGAACGAGAACTGCACCAAAAGTACATAGTGACGGATCTGAAGGGAGAGAACGAAGCCATAGCATACAACAGCAGCATCATAGGCAACTATTCGGTAGACTCTTTCCTTGGAAATTTCAATGCTCACGTATCACCATATTTAGAAAATTCAGTCGTATCCCAAGTAGAAAACTTTTCCCAGACTGATGATTCAAAATGTGTTAGTTTTTTAGATAACCCTGTAAATACTTCTTTATTTTGGAAATTATATTGTGATGGCTCTAAGTCCAACGAGGGAGCGGGAGCAGGATGCGTCTTGATTAGCCCAGATGGAAATAAGACCATGCTCACATGCAGACTAGAGTTCGATTGCACGAACAACACAGCGGAATACGAAGCCTTGGTGCAAGGCCTATACAAAGCAATCGGCTCCAACGTCAAATATCTTCAAGTCTTTGGAGATTCCAAGATCGTCATCAAATAGGTACGTAACACCATACACTGCCTGTCTAGTCATTTAAAGCACTACCAATCTTTAGTGCAAGATCTCACTGCGCATTTTACAGCATTCAATATTTCATCAATCCCAAGACTTCACAATGCAAGCGCAGACCTGCTAGCAAACGTAGCCTCCAGACTCATTCCCTCCGAAGACTTTAGTCCAGATAGGTTTTCGATAGAATTAATTTTTAAACCGTCTATCCCTGACAACATCACCAACTGGAGAGTATTCAACGACGACCCAGACATCGTAAGTTTCCTTACCTCTGAAGGATCCTACTCAAACCAGATAATCGACGAGGACTGTCATGACCACCAAATACAACAAAATGGCATTGATAACGCTATACCCAAATCAGTGGTCAAATTAGAAGATTTGTATGACTTAAAAAGTCGGTTCAAAAGGTCAGCTAACGCCAAACTTTACAGTTCAACTCTGAACTACGAATCAGTGAACTTAGGAACCGATGAGAAACCCCAAAACGTCAATCTAGGCCAAGGCCTAGCTCCTGAAGAAAAATCAGCATACATCCGTCTTCTACGACAGTACAAGAACGTCTTTGCCTGGAACTACGATGAGCTGAAAACTTATAACACTTCTATCATTCAGCACACTATCCCTATGATCGACAACGAGAAACTCGTCCAACAGAAGCTCAGAAAAATCCACCCCAACCTGGAAAATCAGATAAAAACTGAGCTGAATAAGTTGTTGAGAGCCAGAATAATTTTCCCGGTCAGACATTCCAAATGGGTATCCAATATGGTACCTGTTAGGAAGAAAAACGGAGATATTAGAATCTGCATCGACTTCTGGAATCTCAACAAAGCCTGTCAGAAGGACAATTTTCCCCTCCCACCTATGGAGCAAATATTACAGGCTGTAGCAGGCTCAGAATTGATGTCTTTCCTGGATTGATTTTCAGGATATAATCAAGTACTGGTACACCCAGACGATCAGCTAAAAACCACCTTCCAAACTAAATGGGGTACCTACGCGTATCGAAAGATGCCGTTCGGTCTGATCAACGCCGGCGCTACTTTTCAAAGAGCTATGGATATTGCGTTCAAAGGGTTAATCAATAAATCAGTAGTGATTTACCTGGATGATATAACTGTGTACTCCAAAAAACGAAGCGACCATCTCAAAGATTTGAAGCAAATCTTTCAAAGATGTTTAAGGTATGGAATCTCGCTTAACCCGAAGAAATCTTTTTTCGCGTTGAGTGAAGGAAAATTGCTAGGGTTCATAGTGTCCAAATCGGGCATTCACATCGAACCTGCCAGAATCAAAGAAATTTCTGAGATATCCATGCCCCATAACAAAAAGACCATGCAATCTTTCCTAGGACAGATCAATTTTGTGAAAAGATTTGTCCCAGATTTTTCACGTATTATTTCTCCTTTACAAAAAATGATAAAAAAGAATTCAAACTTTAAATGGGGTCTAGACGAGCACGAAGCGTTTAACTTAATCAAACAAGCCATCATCGACGCTCCATCCCTAGCAACCCCAAATTTTTTAGAACCATTTGTCTTATACACGTTTGCCTCAGAACATTCTTATGCTGCGATCTTGACCCAGGCAAACAAAGAAAAGGCAGAAGCCCCAATCGCATTCCTTAGCTCAAACTTACAAGGTGCTGAGCTGAAATATTCGGACGTAGAGAAACAGGCATATGCCGTCTTTAAAGCAGTCAAATATTTCAGACCTTTCTTGCTAAAAGCCCATACCAAGGTCATAGTACCATTCCCGGCGGTGAGAAACCTCCTGATTCAGAAGGACGTGGGCGAAAAGAGAGCGAATTGGATCACCGCCTTGCAAGAATACGACCTGGAAATCAAGCCGGCACACATCGTAAGAGGCCAAGGCTTCTGCAAGATGTTAGCTGGAGCATCGCAAATCCCCGAAGAATTGCCTGAAGAGGTACACGCGTATGAGGTAAGCCTAAACGACGCAGAATCATTTTATGCCGACATCATTTATTTCCTAAAAAACGGATATGCTCCATTTCACCTGGATCACATCAAAAAGAGAGCCCTGAGGTTAAAAGCTAAACAATACCAGCTCGTAAATGATGTCTTATTTAAAGCAAACTATGATTCTGTGCTTCTTAGATGTCTTGAGAAAACTGAAGCCGAAAAGGTTTTGCAAGAACTCCACGATGGACCAGCAGGTGACACTATGCTGGAGAAGCCACCGCACACAAAATCTTACGTGCAGGATACTACTGGCCCACGCTGTTCAAAGACTCGTACAATCACGTGAGAAAATGCCAAGTCTGCCAGACTGCTGCAGGAAAACAAAAGAAGTCATCCATGCCACTGCAGCCGGTTAACATCGAACAGCCGTTCAGCCAATGGGGCCTGGACATAATAGGTGAGATCGTTCCTCACTCCTCTAAACAGCATAGGTATATCCTCACTGCAACTGACTATTTTACTAAATGGGTAGAGGCAGTTCCTCTCAAGACAACTAATTCTGAAAACATTGTTGAATTCATAGATCAGTTTATCATTACTAGGTTTGGATTGCCAACGGCCTTAATATTTGATAACGCTTCATATTTTTCTGGAAATACCATGACTGAGTTCGCACTCAAAAGAGGGTTCAAACTGAAGTATTCTGCCAACTACTATCCGCAAGGTAATGGGTTGGCTGAATCAATGAACAAGAACCTGATCAGGATTATCAAAAAGACAGTTGACCAAAACCAAAAGAATTGGCACAAAGCGCTGGTAAACGCCTTATGGGCAGACAGAATTACCAAGAAAGCCTCTATCGGGACTTCTCCCTTTAATTTGGTTTACGGGAGAGAAGCAGTTCTTCCTACTCACTTACTTATTCCCTCTTTGTCCTTAGTACAATACATTGATGAAGTACCTACTTCTCCCTCACAACTAAGGCAAATGGAGGTAATCAAGTTAGAAGAACGACGAGAACAGGCCAAGAAAACCCATGCTCACCACCAAGCGCTGATAAAATCCTCTTTTTACTCGAACATAAAGACCAGAAAAAACTTCCAGATGGGCGATTTAGTTTTGAAGTGGGATAAGGCTCACGAAGAAAAGGGCAAACATACGAAATTCCAGAAGCTATGGCTTGGTCCTTTTCAAATCGTAGAAGTCATAGGCCCATCGACTTTTATGTTGCAGGACTTGACAGGCAGGAGAGATTCTCTGCCTGTAAACGGACAAATCCTCAAAATGTATTTCCCATAGAAGGTCATCCTTCTGTTTTTGTAAGATAGTTTTAAATTTTCATGTTAGTTTTCATTTTTCATAGATAGGGCTGGTTGTGAATGATCATAAATAGTATTCATGAAGAAACATACCATTTCTGTATCAAATTTTGATTTCACTTGTATAAATAGCAAAACTTTTCGAAAAATCTGACTTTTATTATTGACAAATAGAGTTAACTTTAACCTGAATATGATGTTAGTTTCAAACTTCACAAAGAAGCCTGGGAAGAGAGTAACTTTTGGCAAAAATTGTTTTATGCCAATGCTATGAAAGGTATCATCGATAGCAAAATAGGTATTCTCTGCAAAACTGCTGTTCTTAAAACTCTATTATTGTCGTCCAGAGCTTTCTTAAGGAAAAACAATGACTTCCTCCCTGCTAAGGAGAATCGCAGCATCCGGAGAGACAATCCAAGAAAACACTATATCTCAAAGAATAAGAGGTCTCATCACGAGCCGGCTTATCATGATCACAGATATTATAACTTGCTGACTTTGCCACTACTGTCTACCAAAACAGGGCAACGACTCAAGATTGTGCAATCGAAAGACAAGGGGTCTCATCACGAGCCAGCTTGTTCAGCAAAAGTGTAAATCAAGTGAATGACTGTGTCATAATTTGGCCACCAAACCAAGACATTGTTCTTTAGAGAATAAAAAATCAAAAAAGAAAGAAAAAGTGTCAAAAGGATTTTTCTCTGGAATGTTGTAAATAACCTCAAGCAGGAAAAAGGATCATTGCTGGATAACATGGTAACCCTGTCGAGGCTATGGACGCTTGTGGGCAGCAGAGGCTCTACCTACGACAAATGAGCATACTTTACAAAGCCAGTACGTAGAGAAGACCTTATTTTGTCTTTGAGGAGACTGAGTAATGACTAGGTATGAATACAAAAAATAACCCAGGGGAAACAAACAATCAGAATGAAATAAGAAGTTGTGACGAAGCATCATTGACAGGATAAAAGGTAATACTCTATCTGTCCATAACAAAATTTAGGCATAAGAAAACTTTTCTGTTTTGGAAGTGAAAATGCAATAGAACAAGCAGAGATAACTGGTTCTTCACAGTGAATCGCCATTGTTGTGGTCACCAACAACCCCCCTTCTTCACTTGACATTAGCAATAACGTCAAGCAAAGAGGGGACCCTGAACGAAAATCCCCAAAAAATATTTTTCTAAAGTTTTTGTATTTCTCTCCCTAAGGCTCAAATCGCATCGCGAAGAAAGGCCGAAGCATAACTCGAGCGTGAAAGACAAATACTGCGAAATTGTGATGCGAAGTTCATCGCATCGCATTTCTCCCACACGCCCCTTAAAAGAAAAACCTTCGAGCAATGCGATCGCCGATATGCGATATCGCAAATCGCAAGCATCACGCTATACGACGTAACCATTAAACGAGAACTTGCGATATTTGTGACTTGCGATATTTGCGATCTGCGATGGCAGCAATCTGCGATCTGCGACCTGTGATCTGAAAAGACTTATCACACGATAGACCCATGCATTAAGCGCGCGCCTTGAAATAATTTAATGACCGCATGCTTAAGTATCTAGGAATGATTGCGTTACATTTATCGAAGAGTCAAGTGATGATGAATGTCAGAATTATGCATTCATTAGAGATTAATGCTTTCATGTCAAGTCTTTTCATTTCACTTCCCCTTTGCGTAGACTGCAAGACACGTAACTGATATAAGTTTATATGCAGGAAACATCTGAGGGAAAGAGGAAAGCGCTAATCAGCAAAGAGAGAATGCTTCCGCAAATGGATGCCGCATGCAGCAGAACCGCGGATTCCAGGCTATCAGCCAACCGGCACTGATGAAATTAGACTATCCAGGACTCAGAGTCAAAGGCGCACAAAAGCAGCATGTTCAGAAAAGATCCTAAAGCTCAGACCGGGTAAAGCAAAAAGAGAAACGCAAGTGAAGAAGGACGCTTCAGGAAAACCTGGAACAAAGAACGGAAGAAATTCTCGATAGAGGGAGTTGCCCATACAGCACGACTCCTAACCCACTCAGTCATTCGCACGACCGGAAACCGAAAACGGCAACAGCAAAATCAGTTCGAGAAGAAACTAGGACACGCTAAGTATACACGCGGCGAATACACCTAGCTAGAGAAAGGTTTTTGAAAATATCTTCTGGTCTGCCGGAAGGAAGTGCCAGCTCCTGTTATTTCCACTTTTATCTCCCGAGCGAAACAAGAAGGCGGCCAGCCGACTCTTCCCAGGAAAGCATTACACTGTTGACAGCGCTAAAGAGAATATACAGAAACGGTCAGAAATTAGATTTTAAGTTTAGAAATAAAGTTGCTTTTAGTAAAAGGGCGGTCATTTGAGGCCGATTCCCTACTTTCATGTAATTAAGATTGATTAGTTAGTAGTATTTAACCCTTCTCATGGTTTTTGGAGAAGGGTCCGGAAATCTGTCAAAAAACTTATCCTCAGAACATGCACTTCTGCACCCTCAGAGGAGGTTTTTGATGAATGGATGGATCGAGATTTATTTATGTTTGCATTTTAATATCTGTTACTGATGTTGCACTTCTGTACTCTTAGCAGATGTTAGAACAAGTAGAAATAAATCATTGTTACTTGAAGTTTATTAGTGAAGTTAGTCATAAATGGTACTTTTATCTCTTGGCTAGATTCTGCTAGTATTCCTAAAGTGATATGTGGCTGAGTTCTTTGTATGTTATTGCATGAATGTCTGCATTACCATTTGGCACTTCTGTACGGTGGGGTCATTTATTTATGTTTAACATATAGAAAACTGATTATGCGATATGCTGTTCACAACTACTCTACCTAACTTCTTATGCAGAATGGTTTATCTTTATTGATTTATATTCTGATATCAGTTGAATGATCTTTATTACCGGCTGCTGTTAGAAATCTTTCTAGATCGCATAACAAAAGAAAAACACCCCGGGTTAGCGTAGATTAGATGTATTTTTCTTCATTAGATTACATTAGCATAGAATTAATTTAGCAGTTAGAATTAAGACTAGTTTAGAAGAACCCCCCCTAGATTAATACCATCAGACTCTACGCACACGCACACACCCATCACATTGGGAAACTGGTCCCATTACCCCCAGTCGGACCCGCTACTCCAAACGGGCAAGGAGCTGCCAACCAGGTTCCGGACCGGGTGGGTATCCCCCTTGTTGTTGACCCGACCTCGGGGCCCTCAACATATGCACTTGCATATGGAACACGGGACATGTCCTCTTCCTCTTCTTGTGTCTTGGGACACTATTCAATAGATAAGTTTACACCTACAGGAATAGGAACCTTCACCGGTTTACTATCCTGCATATTAAATCTCTGCAATATTGTCTCGACATACTTCCTCTGGTTTAACCAGAGCTTCCTCTTTGTCCGATCTCTTTTAATTTCCATGCCCAAAATATAGTTTGCAGCACCAAGATATTTCATGTCGAATTTGGAGGACAAATGGGTCTTCAAATCCTGGATAATTTCTTTGTCATTTCCAACCAGAAACATATCATCCACATACAAGACCAGATAAATAACACGGTCACCAATTAATTTAAAATATGCACAGTGATCTGCTTTGCTTCTGGTGAAGCCAAGTCCCCGTATAAATGTATCAAATTTCTGATACCACATCCTTGGTCACTGTTTTAACCCATACAGAAACTTATTTAAATTGCACACCAGTTCTTTCTTACCCTTCACCGCATAGCCTTCAGGTTGCTTCATGTAGATATCCTTTTCCAGATCCCCGTGAAGAAATGTTGTCTTCACATCCATCTATTCTACCTCAAAATCAAAAGCATCGGCAATAGATAAAAGTAATCTAATAGAAGTTACCTTGGCAACAGAAGAAAAAATATCACCAAAATCTATTCCTGACACCTGGGAATAACCTTTTGCTACCAACTGAGCTTTGTATTTCTCCACCTTTCCTTCTGCATTTTTCTTCTTCTCTAACACCCATTTTCTTCCAATGGGTTTCCTTCTAGCCAACAACTCCACTAGATCCCAAGCCTCATTTTTGTGCGAATATGCCATTTCATCAACCATAGCCTCTTTCCAGAGTTTTCCATCCTTTCAATCTACTGCTTCCTTCACAGTTCTGGGATCATCATCAACAATAGATAAAGAAAAATTGAATAGAAAGTATATGGACTATACCTTTCTGGTTTCCTTCTTTCTTGAACTGATCTTCTCACACCCGAAGTTTGTGGCTCTTCATCTTCTGATTCCTCCTCTGCTGTAGAATCTGATTCTTCCTCCTTTAGCTCAAACTCTATCTTCTCAGGTTCCTTTGGTTGGACTTCATGTTTAACAACATATTTCACCTCTCTAAACACCACATATTGGTTGTACACAACCTTCCCTATTACTGGGTTCCAAATCTTATAGCCCTTTAAACCATCCTTATACCCAATAAATATGCACTTTTCAGATTTACTATCCAACTTGGTTTGTTTCTCCTTTGGAACATGTACATATGCATCACATCCAAATACCCTCAGATGTGAAAGAGAGGGTTTCTTACCAGTCCATACCTCTTGTGGAGTCTTATCCTCCAATTTTGATGAAGGTGATCTGTTGACCAGGTAACATGCTGTCTCCACTACCTCTACCCAAAATTCTTGTCCTAACCCGACACCACTAAGCATGCTTCTTGTCCTTTCCATCAATGTCTTGTTCATTCTTTTTCCGACTCCATTTTACTGAGGTGTATATGGAGTAGTCTTCTGCCGTGCTATACCACACTTTTTATAGAATTCTTCAAATTAATTACTGTGAAACTCTCCACCATTATCTGTTCTCAACACCTTTATCTTCTTCTCTGTTTGGTTTTCTACCAGAGCCTTAAATTCTTTAAACTTGTCAAAGAATTCAGATTTCTTCTTAAGGAAATATATCCATGTATTCCTTGAGAAGTCATCTATAAATGATACATAGTACATAGAATTACCCAGTGATGGAACCTTCACAGGTCCAAACACATCACTGTACACAATCTCTAATATCTATTTCGCCCTCTTACCACCAGAGGGGAAACTCACCTGATTCTACTTCCCATATACATAATTTTCACAGAAATCAAAATCTAGATAGCTATTACTCATACCTTCTACCATACCTTTACCATGAAGTATTCGAAGGCCCTTCTCTCCAATATGTCCAAGCCTTTGATGCCATAGCATGGTCTTCTCTCCAAAGACCACTAGATTTTTTGCTCCACTTTCAGGAACCACGGAAATTTTCCACCCATCAACAACAGTGCTACCTTGTAGCTTGTACAGAGTTCCAATTTGAACTCCCCGCATTAATACCAGTGCCCCCGAACCATCTTGTAGGTATCCTTCTCGAACATTGTTTTTACACCTGCATCATCCAACTTGTTTACAGAAATCAGATTTCTGGCTAATGCAGGAATATGCAGAACACCTGGAAGTGTTCTAACCCTTCCACCTTGCAACTTCAACTTTACTTTTTCGTGACCAACAATTCTAGCCTTCTTCTCATCCCCCAAGAAGACATCACCACCATCATATTTCTCATACTTGCAGAACCACTCTCTATGGGAAGTGAAGTGAAAGGATGCACCTGAGTCGATCAACCATGCCTCATGATCTACATGTGTACTTGAAGAAGCCAAGTACACATCCCCACATTCATCTGAGGTGAATTTTTCCTCTGCAGAAGGAGCATCATCAGATCCCTTTCCTTTATTAGGAGCTTTAGATTTACAGTCCCTTTTGTAGTAACCTTCCTTTCTGCATTTCCAACACACCACCTTTATAGGTTTTCCTAGAGATTTAGATCTCCCTCTAGATTTAGATCTCCCACTTGATGACTTATTTTTGTTTATGTTCTGGGACCGTCCTCGTACAGAAAAGGCATCACCATTCTGGATCTCCATATTTTTCTGTCTCATCTCCTCCGTCAGCAAGGATGACACTATTTCATCAAACTGCAAGGCATTTGTATTGTTACCTATTGCAATAACCAGACTATCCCATGAATCTGGTAGAGAACACAACAAACTGATGCACTTATCTTCATCTGAAATTTTAATATCAATAGATAATAACTGACTTACCATAGTATTAAATGCGTTTAGATGCTATGTACAGAGTATCCATCTTTCATCCTTAGGTTATACAACTTTTCCGCAGGAACAATTTATTCACCAGAGACTTAGATGGGTACAAAGTCCCTAACTTGTCCCATAAAGCCTTAGCTGTAGCTTCCCCTGATATATTCAGCAATATTGAATCTGAGGCACACAATCGTATTGTGCTCTTTGCCTTCCAATCTAACCTCTTCCATTCTTCATCGGACACTCTCGTTGATTTAGTACTCAGATCTACCGTTATCCACTGATCTTTATCCATCAACAGATCCTCCATCTTGAGTTTCCACAACTCAAAACTCTGACCATTAAAGTTCTCGATCTCTATCTCTCCACTACTGGCCATCTTCTTTCACCACTAGAATCGATCTTGCAGATCTCCCACTGAACAGGGTCTACCACAGGCCTGAGCGAAACCCCTCAGCAACAAAGGCGTCCCCTTGAAGCCAAAACAACTTTGATACCAAATGTAGGTTTTAACTCCATACAAAAATTACTTGCATACGAATTCTAAAACACAGAAAATAAAAAATGCGAGAGCATAACACATAAAACACTTATACACAGAGATTTCCCCTGAATCCCAAAACCGGGACTACCAGCTTGATTTTTCATTATGTTCCTTTCAATGTTACAATACATATTTATACATGACGAAGCATCCAATACCATGGACTGAAAACCATCGCGTCCAAAACCATGTGTGAAAAATAATGCACAAAACCATAGGTAGGTCCACCCAGCCCGCAACCCTCAAACCGTTTGTGACTCCCCCCACTACGCAATCAACGCAATGAAGGGGGGGCTCCACCCCCCTTCTAATCCCTCGATTAACTACATGGGCTAGTCGTGGAAAGAATATAACACAACCCAGCAAAGTCATCTATGACATATGCCGACACATGAAAATCATGAGCGTGAGAAAAACATGTCGGGGTTGAGATTGTGATGTAATTCATGAATGTTGTGGAGAGATTCAAAACAAACTTTGAGGGCTCTGCTTGTCATCTGAATCTCCTTCTAGCGCCTGAAATGTTGATAATGTTGGACCCACTAACATTCAAGGGGATCTCCCCGGTAAGAATTCCCAACTAGACTTAAGACCATTTGGAGTAGGAGTCCCAATAGTGGGTGGTAATGTAGTGCCTTGACCGTAGTAATGCATATAGATAAGTATTATGACTTTGGTCAGAAGAAAGTGTGTGACCTTGTGGCAAGTCAAGTGAGATGTGAGGGGGTTCTAACACATGGAGGGGAAAAGAAAGTGTGTCCCTTAGAAGCTTGTAATAGTACGCAGCCTGAAAGGAACACACGAGCAGAATGACATCACAAGTTGAAATGCGGAATAGTCCACAAAACAAAGTGACAGGTTAATCCAAAAACATGCCTTCAACCAAATTCATACAATTGCATACAAAATAGTTCATAAGAAAATGCGTAAGTTAAACAACATACATTGCTAAAGAAACCAGAATAGTCCAACTACAATAACAACATATGCATGAAAACGTGTTGGCTCAGTTATTATTATTATAAGTGAAAGTTACATCCATACATACACCATTGACAACCACTAGCCTCAATAGTGGAACATTACAATCAAGAACACTTGCTCCTTCAAAGAAGTATAAGCACTCTACGTTGTGGAGAAGCCAAGGCTCGTCACAATACTCCCAAGCCTTCTCTAAGCCTAAGACTAGCCAAAATCTTGGATCCCAAAAGCCCGTTCTATTAGTTATGAGGTTCTATTTATAACAAAGGGTGGGGTGACCCTTGCCATTCCCCTTTGTGACTCTTTGACTACCCTCATGACTCTTCAACTTCCTTTACAAATAATGCATTTCATTACATAGTGACTGTTCACGTTCCACTAATGAAACTTGGAATTTCACTTACAACATATTTATAGATAATATACATTTTCCACATGTACCCATGTGAGACAAAATAGGTTAGAGATAGCCTAACAAGACAAAACACTATGACTCATAATTTTGGGGAAAGACCAACTCTGCAACCTCCACTTGATGACTCTCGGTGACATGTTGATACCAATCTTGGTACTGTGCTATGGTGTCCCCATACTGCTTGATAGTGTATTTCTGATAGCAGACTCTTACCTATATAGCGTTTGGGTGTATGGTCTTGGAACCCTTGTCCAACGCATCGCGAAGCATGCGCAACATGGTCTTGAGTACAATAGAACCACCAATGTACTTCTGCATGTTTTTTTCGCTCAACTCTAAGTCATTGTTGGTGGCCTTTGGCCTTAGCTGCTCCATGTACTTTTCGATCTCTAGTCCGACTTGGTTCTTCTCCTTAGCTTCGGTGAGGGAACCGATTGACGGGATCATGTGTGTTCTCACCATGACATCCAAACTCGTATACAACCATGCATATGAAGCCTGTATGTTATTGATGAACGGAGCGATTTTCTCATAGTTTTGGATTTGCATCCGTATCTATGTTTTGTCTAGCTCTGCCTCCAGCTTCATCATTTTGGGAAAGTGAATTGGGGCTCCCTTGTACCTCATTTTCCACTCTTCCACATGGGCGATGGCAACATGTATGTCCTTGAGAGTTTGGACAATATTTATGCTTCGACACTGGAAACCATATAAATGGACAACCGCCATATGCATGGTGACAAATCCATCATAGAGTTTTCGCATGGTGGCCTCAAGAGTTAATCCTTCAAAAACTATCGCTTTCCTAATCTCTGCCATTGTGGATCCTGCAGATTGTTTTCCCTTCTGCCTGGATGCTTGCAATTTCTTTTCCATCTATTCATTCTCTGCTAACATGAACTTGAAATTTGATCTTATGGCTCCTGCATAAGCCATAGTGGTATCAAATATGGTGACTGGATGATTTCTAACATCTAACACTATCACCCTTTCCTTCTTAAATGCAGGTGACGCATGATCATCTAGGAAATTCTTTATCCGTGCCTATACAATATTTTGCTGCAACACGTCAAATGATAGACACAACCATCACCGTATCATCATCAAGGAGAGAAACATCTCCTTTCTCACTCTGGACTGGTTCTGATACTAGAGGTGGTTAAGACTAAGGGGTGACCTCAAATGCTCTCTGCATGATGTCGGTATCTTGGTCCTATGGCTCTTGTCCCAACTCCATGTTTGTTGCTTCAACCATTTACTCAATCTTCTGAGCAAGCAACTGATCTTGCATCTTGTCACCATCTTCTTCATCTGCTGGCTATCATGACTCCTCAACCTGTATGGGTGTAGTTTTCTCTTTCATCGCGCCTTGCCCTTGTTCTTGTTCATGCTTCTGCTTCTCTTCCCTCTCTCTCCTTCTTAGTTCCTTTTCTTCCTTCAACTTCTTCTCCATTTCCTACAACTTCCTTTCTACTCCCTCCAACCTTTTCTTTTCTCTCTTCCTCCACTCTGCTCTCTTTATGCGTTGTTGTCTCTTTTTCTCCATTTCCAAAGATTCTTTCTCAATGAAAGGATATTATTTGAACTTGTAGCTTTGCTCAGCCTCTGAGTTCTCAACAATCTTCCTCTCACCCTTGTCTTGCGTCAGTTTGTTTCTTATTATTGTTGTTGTTGTTGATTCCTATGGTGTTTCTTCCTACAGAGCAGTTTTCCATGTTGTGGCTATATTGACTGATTTATTGAGCTTGGAGTATTTGTAACAATACCTCCAAGGGTCCCCCTCTGCCCAATGACATGTCTCGTGGATCCATGGATAGTACACCTTCACACAATGGCTCTTGAAAATAATGTGGGGATCATACAAATTGAAGTCTTTGGTGCCAAACTCAAAATTTTCTATCTCCTTAGCTTCAGCATCTACATATTTCAAGCTCTTAAACTCGTACAATATGATATGAAAAGGAAGAGCGGGACATGGTACCTTATTCCTCCTATTTAGCCTTGTTAATAACCTTGTGGAGATGTGATATGCGACCTCTTGCATGACCAACTTTTCTGTGGCATACCTTGGTATAACATGCGGAGGCTTCTCTCCACCAAACATCTAGATGAAGGTGCCACCAGATGAGGCACACCAATACGCAATGTTAATTATTGCCTCCATCGTTTCTTGGGACATGCAAGGTGGATCTCGCTCAAAGATAAACTTGTACACCTAGATAATGAAATGGTCAGCTATCCTTGCCTTAACTCTTCAGTAGTTTTACTCAGAAAGAAACTTGTAATAAATATTGAAGAAATTCTCTTCTGGTGTCCATGTCGAACCCATGCCAAGAAACTGATGATGGGCACAGATTGCATCAAGTAAATACACTGACTGCATGTAGAATCTTGCTTGCTCATCCTTGGGCAGATTCCAGGCATTAGTCACATGGAATTGCAATTGAAGAGCCAATAGATCCAAGTAGTTGAATGTTCTTCCGTCATTCACCAACTAGTCTAATACAACCATCCAATTCTCTAAAAAGGTCTTCGTGCTATCTTGACCATATAATTGGCATGCAAATATGATTAAGAGCTAGTAGGCCTTTCTAAGTGAGTTGTTCTTGTAAACATGATTAGGTGTTGATCTGAACTTCGATGACCCTTTCACCTAATGCTTTATAATATCTTTGGTGTTTACAAAGTTGTGGGTGGCATAGAAAAGTGTATCCATGTGGATGACCGACTAAGGTAAGTGATACATATGATGCTAGTTCTCTATCCTGAAGGTAGTTCGTTGTGTCTCAGTATATGTGTGTGAGACAATCGAGTGGATGATGTCCGCACATGGGAAGGCAGGGTACCTGCATGCAACCTTATGTAAGCATGATCGGTGGATATTGACATACACCTGCCAATCCTCTAGATCTTCCTTGAAGTCCTCTGCAAATATATCCTTGATTTCCTACCATGTTAACTTTGTGCCATTCTCAATGAACAGTTGAGTGTCTGCATAAACTAGAAAATTCATCGACACCTACTCAATTGTTTCCCCAGTGCTACTCTTGACAATATCCTTTGATGCAGCTCTCTTGGAAGCCATGTTACCTATAACTCATGGGGGCTTCACTCAATGAACCTCTGACATATCATGTGCATTCATGTCATATTAAACAATACCCTTAATTTGACTACATATTGGAAAATACCTCTAAAAATCACATTATTTAACCCCCTACCAATACAAACTCAATACACCTTCCTAATTTAAAAACCCATACTTTAACTAGGTATTGTAGGTATCCATTTTTTCATTAACATTTTTTATACCCCTCTATATTTTTTCATTAACTTTGGGATCCATTTTGTATACCTGCCAATATAAAAACCCTCTGCCCCCTATATATCCCCCAATATATTATGTCTTTTTTTATTCAATAAATATCCCCCATTATGAACCCACGTGGTATGGTATTACTTCCTCAATGAAGCCCCTGTGCTGTAACTGTTGGAGAGTTTCTCAACAAATGTTATACCTAGAGACAAAGAGGACACTCATGGCATCCAAATTTTAGCTTGGAACAAAAATCACTTCAAGAACAAACCAAACAAATAATATGCAACTTTTGGGAAGAGTTGCATAATCCTGGATCGATGTGACTAAATGCTAGCTAGTTCTACGCATTGTGCAGTCCCAATTGCTAGTGGGGGGGGGGCTTGTTGACTGGAACTACACAATGCGTAGTTAAGTCTGACTTGGGCTAGCTGGGAGTGCACATTGCATAATCCCAGTGGCCAAGGCTTAGGACTAGCTCCTGGAACTACGTAGTATGCAATTGGAGCCAAGCCTTGGCATCCTCTGTGTAGTTCTTGGAGCCAAGGCCAAAAATCTAGGAAAATGTGACACTTAGAGGAAATTTCCAAAAATAAATCAAGTGCCACCTCTGACTGCTAAAAATATATCCCTATTTTTTAGGTATTCTTTTTCACTTTTTGCTTTTTTAATTTTCAGGAAAAGTATCCATGCATGCCTAGAGAGATGCACAGTTCCAGGAGAACTAGGCAACTCACTCGCTCATGCATCAGGCAGCTACTGAAGGAAAGATTCTAGGAAATTCCTAGGTTGAGTGGCTCAGGCTACCTCCCATGCTCTATGCAGTTTCCTAGTTGAAGGTTGGATGTCATCTTGCTCTACGCAATTCTGGAGCTGAAGACTCACTACTAGCTTAAACTGCACAATTCCCTAGAGAAAGGTTGGTTTCCCTAAGGATTACTCTATTCACTAAGGCAAGCCTGGAACCAGGTTGAAACCAAGTCAAGAGATCCTCTTATGGGTTAGACAGTAAACCAAGTAAGAAAACACAATCCAAAATACAAAAGATAAAGCTCAATGAAAGCATAAGTATCTGGGTCAATGTGAGATGAGATGATATGATTTAGGAGGGAGGCTCCAAAATGAAGAATAGGAAAATTTTTGGAGGGTGGTTGTAGCCGCTACAACAACAACCATCATGTCTAATATTAATTCTCTAGATATATCTATTTTGCCTATCCATATAGAAGTTTCTCTCTCTATATCTATTTTTCTCTAGATACTATCTATTTTTTGTAGATAGTACCACCCATGGCTGATTTTATTTGAGAGGAAAAAGAAGAGGAAATTCATTGCCCTTCCTTTTAATGTGAGACAAATTATTATAAGATTTTTTCTCCTTTTTGTAGAATTTACTAAATTATTAAAACATTTTAATTTGATTGAAGTTGAATCCATCTAAGGGTTTTACCCTAATGGTATCTTCTCTAGTCAATTGGAATCTATGAGATATGCCAATTTGTTTACAAGGATTTCGGAAGAAATTATAGAAAACAAAGTCTCTAGGATATCTAACTTGACCCACCATGTTACTATTGAAGCAAGCATTAACACTAAAGCAGGAAAAAAAAAAACCAAAGAGGGAAAAGGCCCACCAATTCCCATCCTACTTAATCCTCCCAAACTGGTTGAAGCTCCTTTTTTACATAGAATAAAAAGAAAATAATTACAATATTACAAGATAGTAATGACTCACAACTTGGCAATGGTGATTGGGAGAAACATTCCCTCATGTTTCTCTTGAGAAGTCACATGTAGTATCATCATATAAAAATAAGATTTCAAGTAAAAAGGGGTCACAAAATGCAGAAGGACCCTTTGAGATGTAGGTAGACAGAAATATAGTCCTAGAATGGGTAATTTCCATAATGGTTGAATCTCAAAGGATTGTTGAGGAGTTGGCTACTGAATAGCCTACTTCATTCGAAGAGAAACCCTTGACCATGCAGGACACCCACTATGACAAGTCTACCAAAAAGTTTCAATTTAAGAAGGTGGAAATAAAGAAGAAAAAAGTAGTTAGTTGAGAAAAAAGTGGAATTGATGTTTTAGGATTTGGACCTTTTGGAATCCTAAAACTACATCAAACGATTGGGGATGCTCTTGGTAATTTTGTAACATAGTAAGAAGATGAAAATTTGAGTTTGAAGAGAAGAATATAGAAACTAAAAGAAGCTCTTAATTCGTTATTCCTATTCATGACTCCATTATCCATTTAGGAACTAGAAGTGACAACAACACTAACACACCCCAAAAAAAAAGGAAAGTCGCACCTCTACCATGTGTCACCTTGTGAGTGGTGACATGTGGCACCTTGATTTGGCCCCTTTTGACCCTTGAAAATGATAGATCTTCATGCCACGTATCCTTCATATAACCACAACATGATGATGTGAAATGCCACGTGGCTTTATTGGGACCAATAGTATTCTGCCATGTGGCCTCCTAAAGGAGAGAGAAAAGGACCACCTGCCCTTGGTTTTTTTGCTGAAATCCTTTGTAAGTCCTTCTCACCCCTTTCTGGCATTTTAACACTAACAACACATTACCTGGCAATTCAACATTGAAAATGTTATTTGTATATCGTAAACTTTTAAAAAATATGATTGCCAATTGTCGATGTTCCAATTCCCTTGACAAAGGTCTTTTATAGGCTTTCAATCTGTATCCATTAAAAAACAATGGGATACCTTCTTCATCATAGGTCCTTATTTGCACAACCCCATTGTCATGGAACTTTTCTATTAAATATGGGCCCAGCCACCTGCTCATCAATTTTTCTTTGAAGTCCTTGAACCTGGAGTCATATAGCAAAGCCCAATCACCTTCTTAACAAACTTTGTCTTTGATGTTTTTTTCATGCCAAACCTTTCTTTATACTTGAATAACTTCTCTGTGTAGGAGGGTCTACACCCTAAATTCATCTAAACCATTGAGCTATAGCAACCTCTCTTGTTGTTACTTTGTAGCATCCAAATCCAACTATGCTTTCATTCTCAAAGTGTTGTACTCAAACTCAATGGAGAGAAGATTTTTCTTCCCATAGACGAGGTCAGGTTCTATGTCTCTATGAATATAAGTAAGTCATTAGAAATCATAGAGGAAGCTTGGAAAGTTTCTCTACAATTGAGAAATTTATCCCAAAGGCTTAAATCTTTTTCTAAGTATCTACTAAGGAACCTAGAATATGATCAACAATTTCTTGAAATGATTTAAACATATTTGTGAATAAAATTAACTCTCTCAGTGAAATTTAGAGACATAAAAAAGTTATGTCGCCCCCAAAAAGGATTAAACAAATCAGACCAAGATGTTCCACCAGGATTAAAATGCTCGAAGAGGCCCTTCTTGAATATACCAACATTGATGACCATAGAAGAAATTGCTTATTTAAATCTATTAAAGTTTTTGAATACCTTAAGGGCCCTCAAATGATTAGGGACTCTATGATGATCCCTAAGGATGTTTTAAAATAAGAATTGAAAACTATTAGAATTTCATTGGAGGATGACTTTAAGAACCTAGCCAAGTTTCTTAAAGCTCAGATCAAGAAATGGCTAGTTACATCTATTAATGATAATGATGATAAAATGGATAACATCATGTAATTACAATCAAATGCCAAATAAATAGAATATGAAATATTCACTTGAGAGAAAAAGAAGATATAATTGTCATGCCTATGAAAGAATACATTAAATAATGGCTCAATAAATTATTGAATGAAGTCGTTGGTCCAAAATAACTTCCTGAGCATTTAGGGTAACAATAGAGGACTGATTCTATTTAACTTCTCCTACAATAACTACACCAAAAGAAATATTGCATTCCATTCGTAATCCTTCTACAATTTTGTGAGTGTCTGTTTTCTTTTGAATCAATTTCATACTCTTTTCTTAGTCTTGAATTAATATAACTTTAGTGAAATGTTGTATGGGTTCTAAAATCAATTCCTAACAATGTTTCTCTCTTTCTTCCAGGCATATTTTATCATTACCATTGGTCCACGAGAGTCCAATGCCAGTGACTTAGGGGAAAATTCATTTTTTTACGATTAAGTAATAGTGTTTTGTGACCATGCTTTAGGAACTTAACTTTATTATGAGACTTCAAGTTCATAAATCGTTTTTTGACTCTTGCAAAGAGATTATTTGGGGAAATCATTTCATTTTTTATTCTAAACTTTAATTTCCAAATAATTAGGAGTCTCGTAAATGTTTTCCTATGCTCTTATGATTTCAAATGCATGATATCATTTTATAGTTCTCTGAATGTATGAACCAATGCTTTCTATTTTCATCTATTTGAATTTGCTTCAAATATGTTTCCTCACATGTTTTTATGGGTTACAATGTGGAATGACTATGTAAGGATATAATCTATTATTATTATTTTATTCTTTGCCTTGAAAAACACCTACTCCACCCGTACATGCATGTGTTAAATGCTCAATCTTTAATATTCAATCTATATGCATATCAGAGTGTGATCAATATAGGAGTACCACTTCTATAAAAATATAGATGGAATCTGGAAACAAACCATAGGAGGTTCAATTTTTTCGTTGAAAGTAAAAGAGATCAATAGTCACATGAAAACCCATGTTGTCTTTTTGTTTTTAGTTGACAGATGATAGAATTAATGATGGTTATCAAACTTAAAGTTCTAACAAAAAAAAATGAAATTTCGATATGGGAAATAATAGTTTACAAATGATAGACTTATAATAAAAACATAGGTGTTGCGTAGTATCACTCTAATCAGATAGTTGATATATATGTAAAGGAATTTTTGACATGGAACCCAAAACTTGAAACTGTTGTCAAATTATCATTTGGGAATATCTAGCATGCAAGTTAGGCATCTCTTATTTAGATTTTTATTATCCAACTAGGATACATTGGATGTTTTTCAACATCTAAAGTGTCAAAATAGTTGGTGGTTAACCCCAAATAGAAGATTTGGATACCATTTTAGTGTTGATACTGCATGTTCACCAATTAGTAGAAAACACCAACTTCTTCTAGCTAACTTAGTCAGTGAATGATCATGTTCATAAATTGGTAGTTTTTCACTTCTACAATTCAACATTTTTTCTAGTTCATTCTATATAAACCAACCAACATCCAATTTCAATGGTTTTTAAAGTAGGTTTTTCATTGAAGCTCAAATTAGGGGCTTCTAAAAGATCTAGTATACCATATTTTCCATTAGTATTTGTTGCATAGTTGATATAGAGATATAGACTAGTGGTGAAGGGGGAAATGTTAGCTATGACTTACCTTACTAATCATTAAATCTAATTGTAATTTTTATTTGTATTATTCATTTAAGATATTAGTAATATATCCTCAAGTGATGGTTAACGCTTAGTTAATATTCCCTAACCTAGTTTCCTTTCAAGGTGTTAGGATTTAGAGAAAATATTTATTCCTATCAAGATGTTAGGATTTAGAGAAAATATCTAGGAGGTGCCATTGGTGTGAATATCAAAATATATGGCTTTTTAGCCCTTTTCATCATATTGTTGTTTGTGTGTTCTCTATTTATCAACAAGTCTTTAATTTTGATCATGTTTTTTTGAGTTTCTTCTTTTATTACATGAACAAGAGATAGAAATCTCACCTTTGTTAGAGTCACTTTTTTCATTACCCCTAATACTCATAATTACATAACTTACATCAAAGTCATTATCATAAAATTGATTCTTATGTTGATAAATGTATATGTAAGATGTCTAAAAGAGATAAATATTCCAAAGACTTTGTTCATCCAAAGTATTTTCACCTACATATTCAAATGATGTCATTTTTTCTATAGACACATCATGAACAAAATAACATATCTCTTGTGTGTACTGGGATACGAGTGTAATCTTATTTAATCCATGGATAATAAAGGAAATCTATGCACATTCCTAAAATGATATTAAAATATTCAATTCTCTGAGACGTAAACCAGTGTACAGAGAGGAGGGCATGTCAGAGGCCCCAGAAGTTATAGTGGTAATGGTCATGATCAACTCCGTGTCACGCACGTACGATACTGACCCAGTTGTTGTTTCCTCTGGATACAAAAAAAATATTAAAATATCAATATA
Source organism: Pinus tabuliformis (assembly GCA_031772625.1). Taxonomy (NCBI): domain Eukaryota; kingdom Viridiplantae; phylum Streptophyta; class Pinopsida; order Pinales; family Pinaceae; genus Pinus; species Pinus tabuliformis. The sequence goes on from CM062811.1 coordinate 627,778,493, forward strand.
TAGTGTATTTATATTATTTAAATATCTATTTGTTTTTTTGTTCAACTAAAGTAAATATTATTTATGTTTTTCTTAATTCAAATTATCTTACATTTATAAGAAAATTAATTATACCATCATTCTCACATATATAATGCAATATCAAAGTGTGAACATTCCATTTTCAGGGTCAATGGTGATTGTCAAAGGAGGTGAGACTTCATGATTTTTTATTATAACTAGCCAAGGGACATGTTTGTGGAGTCTGGTACTCTTATATTCATTGTTTAGCTTCCAATATTTGTTTTGTTTTATTTATTTGAGTTTTACAATTTTTTAACCAATAAAAGATCGAACAATAAGAATATGTTTGCACACATTAGATTAATGTGATATTCTTAAATAACCATAATCTAGAGTAAGTTGGAGAAAGAACACTAATAAACATATGAAGTTTATAACAAAATTTAATTGATAACAATATATTGTTATTTAAAATGGGAATAAGAAATATCTTATAACACACCCACACCCACACACACAAAAATAAATAATGAAAGGGTAAATAAATAATTAACAAAGCTTAATTACACATATATAAAGAAATAGATACAAAAACAAGTCTATGTTCCCTTAAATTCAAGACAATATAATACATAAGCTACAAATTTATGGCCCAATAGCTAGTATAGGCAAAAAAAGCTAGATAATATAATTTACATACAGCTATATATAAAGAATCGTTCATCAAACAATCTGTTCCATTCATATGACATGTGTTGGTTGCAAATTTTCAAGAATGGTATCATGATATTCTATCAATAATTTCCATTATCGACATTCTTTTCTACTCTTCACTTGTTTCAAATTAAACCAAGTTGCTATGACCAAATGACTATATTGGGCATATATAACATCTTTATAGTAGTCTTGAAAAATAATGTGGTCTTTATATTTCTTTACTTATTCAAAGAAATGTTCCATTAACACCATAGATTCAACTGGATATGTACAATTTGAAGGATCATAAAACTCTTGCATCAATGTGATTTTTGACCTAGTGCACCACAACAAATAATAATGCACTTTTTCTATGTTATTTTCTAGTGTAATGACAACAAAGACATCACCTTCCCTAACCATATCAGAAATATGATCACAATCCTTGTCAATCACAACCAATTCATTTTCCATATCTGCATCGATCAAATTTCCAAATGGGGGCAATGTTCTAAGTTCTTCATGTATCCATGGTTTAACATATTTGTTATTGTGGTTTACACACTCATCAATGGAATTAGGTTAGCATATAGATGTACATAAATTTATGTGTGTGTGTGTTGGTGGGTGTGCTTTTCTATCGAAAAGATATATTTATTGTACGAATTTGACTTACATGAGTTTTTTTGTCAAGTAGGTACTTTTTGGATATTACGATTGGTGAGATAGATAGGTCGTTGCCACATAATTGTGAAGAAATCCTTGGAACAAGAGGTTTTCACTCCATTATAAGTGAGAATATGACAAATATATACTCAATTAAAAAATGAAAGTACTCTTGCTTTTGTCCTACATGTTGATGATATATCGATTCCATCCACATACAAATGAGAGAACAAAAGTAGTCAACAACACTTTGGTGCAACTTTTGGGTTACAATCAGAATCATCTGAAGACTTGGGATGAAAATTTAATATATATACAACACTCTTATAATAGAGAAATCCACACTTCTACTGGTAAGTCCCCATTTAAAACTTGTTTTTGATATTTTCCACCTTTACCTTTCGATATCACATATGGACAATAATGAGTAAGGGAGAATATTTTAGCAAATTCTTTAAGAGAAAAAAAAATTGTTGAAAACATTAGGCAAATCCATTTACAAGAATAGGATATGTTGCAGAAATCACAGGAAAAATACAAGTCCATGCATGATAAGTACAAAAAAAAAGTCATTCAAAGTGGGATATAGAGTATGCTTACATTTTCATACTTGGGCATATTTTGTATAGGCATGCAAAGCTTGGTATAAATGGTTCTAATAGTAATGAAAATAATCGTGAAGTGATTAAAGAGTATCATTTCTACATTACTGATGATCATACACATGATACATTTTTGTTCAACATTGTTTTGATGTTCTTTATAACAAATTATCGAGAGAAAATATCACTTTTAAAGACCATCGGTTATGGTCAGTTGGTTGTGTTGGTCAATTTAAATTAGCACAATCATTCTTATGGTTGTCTTGCCTTCATAAGAAAACTGACATTCGTCAGACATGAAATTTATTTGAGATAGGGCATGGAAAAGGAGAGCATGATGATGTTGGGGCATCCGTGAAACATGCACTTAGGAGGCACGAATTGAATCACTTTGCTTCCTGACTTGTATATTCATATGATGTTGTTTACTGGTGCAAACAAAATTTAAGCCATGTATCAAATCCAAGGATGAGTCTTCACTAAACTCAAAATGAGAAATAATATATTTATAATTCATTTTTATTTATTTATTTATTTTATAATTATTATTAAAATATTCCTTATTCCTGTTTTAAATAATATTTATTTATTTTCTTCATAGTATTATTAAAATGTTTCTTAATAACTATTTTAATTATTTAGATTATTTTTATTTTTATTTTCTAAGGAATGGCATAGTTCCCCTTAGAAGGAAGCATGGTCTCTGGCCTCAATGGAATTGCATGACAAATGATTACACACATAAAAGTTTCTTTCAATCTAGGATTCACTTTTGAAATTGAAGGAACCTTCTAACCATTCCCCCCTCCACTCATCCTTTTGCATTAACAAGACCACCTCAATGTTGATTTTAAATCTCAATCACTTCTAGGTCAAGGAGGAGGATAATTAATGCCTAACACATTGGTTAATATATAAGTTTAATAATGCTTTGTCAATGCTAAAATATCCACACTCTAAATATCTAAGTCCTAGGGCTTCTTCTTGTAATTTAAATTGTAGCAATCCACTATTATCCCAAGGGTTTTTTATCCTTAAATTTATATCTTCCTTTAACAGAATGTCATTTGCAACATGCCTTATTTCTTAGGGACGGTTGACATCAGTATGAGGCCTTATCAATGAAGTTTCAACCCTTATACCATAACACTATCTTCAACCTTGATTTGGTTACAAATGTTCACCTACTTATCAAATATTGATATGTCAAGTTCCTTTCTACCGCTGGGAATGACATGGGAAAGTTTGTTTCATTATCTCTAAAGATAATGGATTCAACAAATTCTGCTTCAACAAGAATTTTTCCTACACCAAAATTTCTTCATGAAACATAGTACTAGAATTTAACTGATGCCACTGAATTTAATTAATGGACTATGAACATATTGTTTTTAATTTCATGGCATATTTTGAGCAATTTCACATAGTTGCTTCATGTTTGAAGTTCATAGCTCCTTCTTAGTTTGCTTATTGATCAAAATAAGGTGTAGATACCTTAAAATAAAAGGAATGATAATTATTGTTGACAATTATACCCAAGGAGAAAGTAGATCGTAACCTCATATTAACGTTTTCCAAGTTATAAGTCCATATTAATTATTTTTTCTTCATGTTTCTTTCTCCAACCACTTACTTTTATATTATTCAGGAAACTCCAAATAAATTTGTGATAAAAGGTTAGTTGTTATTTCTTTAAGATATATTTTTATGTAATACCTATTTAATAAAAAGTTGGAAGTAAATAAATATTGAATATATTTTTTTTAATTTATTATTCTATTTTATTCTAAACCAAAACTCTACAAATTTGTATGCAAAATACTTATGGGAAATTATATCATTACCAAAATTTTAGTAGAGTCACTTTCAATTGGAGTAGATTTAAAATCTATACATTTTCATTAGGTATAAGGTAATATTTATGGTGTTGAAAGGAAGTATACTCATGGATTGAAAAATTAAAAAAAAAATTATTACAGTTGAATTATGATCATTAGAGGAAATTTTGGCCTCAAAGTGGTCTCCTAACGAAAAATAATAAAATAATAGGAAAATAATACAATACGAGTTATGCATTTTGGAGCGAAATGAAGAAAACTACCTTTTTTCATTGTATTTTTGGCTTATCCTCCTACTTGTTTACTCAAATTTCAAGTGTGGACACTCATTGGATGTCGAATTAAATTTTGCATCCAATGAGTACCCATTATGCATACTTTTGAGAAGACCTACATTGATTGAAAATTGAAGATACATTAAAAAAACATGTTTCAATATGTTTTTTTAATGTATATTCAATTTTTATCAATGCAAGTCTTCTAAAAAGTATGCATAATTGGTACTTATTGGATGTAGAATTTAATTTTGTGTCCAACAAGCGTATACACTTGAAATTTGAGTAAACCTATAGGGAGATAAGCCAAACTACAATTAAAAACGTATTTTTTTTCCCTCTAAAATATTTACATGTATTTTAAAGGATTTTAATTGGTTTACATATTATGTACGTGAAAAATTCATGGGTACTTTTAGGCTGAAATTTCCTCTAATTAGTAAATAATTTTTAATAACACCTGGATTATGCAACCTAATAGAGATAATTTAATAAAAATATTTGATAATTAAATTATTTTCACATAAAAATAGTTTTAACTAAATTTCAACATGTTTTTTTAATGTATCTTCAATTTTTATCAATGCGGATCTTCTCAAAAGTATGCATAATTGGTACTTATTGGATGAAGAATTTAATTCTGCAACCAACAAGTGTCTACACTTGAAATTTGAGTAAAATTATAGGGAGATAAGCCAAAAATACAATTAAAAAAATAGTTTTTTTTCCCACCAAAATGTTTACATGTACTTTAAAGGATTTTAATTGGTTTACATATTATGTATGTGAAAATTTCATGCGCACTTTTACGCTAAAATTTCCTCTAATTAGTAAATAACTTTTAATAACACTTGGAATATGCAACCTAATAGAGATGATTTAATAAAAAGATTTGATATTTAAATTATTTTCACATAAAAACAATTTTAACTAAATTTTCATGATTAAAATATCTTCTACCTTGTCTTCCATTATTTTGGGCATACAAAAATCGAAAAAAACTTAATTACATCAAATCCAAAGAACAAATGCTTCCATATTATTTCTGATTCCATGAACTTGAGTACTAAATACCGATCAAAAACCATTGATTTTGTTTATATTGTCATCCACTAATTATCAAGTTACAACAATAAAGTAATTTCAAATGAAATTCACTTCATTAGAACATACAGATGATGGTTAAGCATGTCATATTGCATTTCCATCCTTCCCTACCATGCTTATATTATTCATACTCATAATTTTTATCCCCCAATTGAAGAAACTAAGTGTGTGCATATTATTTACATTCACAATTTTTATCACACAGTTGATAAAATTAAGTGTTTAAAATAAAAAAACATGTCTAAAATAGTCATTACAATGTGGATCATGAGAAACATTGGCGTAAAAATTGGGTAGAATATGTAATAAATTTGTATTGGCATTATCTCATTATATCAAGATAATGATGAAAAAAACGACTCAAGCTAGATGGTAACAATTTAGTTTAAGAATCTGAAAGACTATGGCATTGTGGTGCTCCTTTGGTGAGGTGGCTGGGGTTTGGCCCTAGCCAGATACATCCTCCCTCTCTGGTTTGTGCTTGGATTCCCTGTGAGATCTCATGGATCCTATATATCAACGCTCTTCTCTGCGTCTCTCAGCAGTTGAAAATTGGTATTCATCAAATTCTTTCAGCACTCTTCCACCTCTAGTCCCTGGCTCCAACGTTGCTTTGGATAATGTTGTGCCCTATGCGTCCTCAATTTCAAAGGTGCCCTTTCCCTCCGCATCTGCATCTGGTGGGTTATGTGTTTCCCCTCCATCCTCCCTCGAGGGCTTTCATATTTCGCAATCTCCACTACCTTTTAGAGACATTGTGAAAGCCGCCCCTAACAACTCTTCTTTGAGCTCTATTTTTGGATCCCATTCTTCTCTAGTTCTTATCTATGAACCTCTTTTGGTTGAGGTTCTGATGGTGTCTGAATCTGTCAATGAGGATTTTTTTTTCTAAAGCTGGATTGATCTGTAGGTTCAATGGTATATGGCTAAGGCTCATATACCTTCATGCTTGGATTTCAACATAGTGGAAGCCTCTTATTTATGATGATCTGAAAATTTATCCTCTAGCCAAGGGACTTTTTATAGCAATTTTTTATAAAGAAAAAGATAGAGCTTTGATCTTCGATTATGGTCCATGGTTTTGGGGCAATGCAAGGCTCTCTTTGTAGCCCTAGTTTCCCCCTTTCGATCCCCTCTCGACCACAATATCATTAGCTCTATTTTGGGTAAGGCTACCCAACATTCCTTTACAATTATGGAATATTGCATCTTTAACTACAATTGGAAATGATTTAGGAAAATTCTATTGTTGAAGAAAAGAGACATAATTTTATTTAAAGCCCACGTATACTTGCATATGTGTGGAAATAGATTTATGTAAAGGGTTTCCTCTTGAAATAAAGTTAATAGGTCCTAGATGTTCTTGGGCACAAAAACTGGACTATGAAAAGCTTTCTTTCATTGTAGATCTTGTTATGAGACTGGTCATTGTACTATTTCTTGTCCCAAAGTTGGGAAAATCAAAACATCGAGATCCAGCAGAAAACCTCATTGGTGGGATGGTGCCAAATTTTATCACTACATGGTCTAACAAGAAGATTTCCTTCCAGTTTCTAACTCTGAGGATAATCTACAAAAAGAGGAAACAAGTGTACATTGAGATACCAAAATTTCAGAGGCTATGGGTGACCCAGTTCCTACTGTAAATATTCCATTGTTTAATAATGAAATTAAGGCTCTCGATATAAAAACTCTTGAAAAACCCTCCTCGTCCTTGGTCAAAGGTAAAAAAGTTGATGATTCAGCGAGTCTCACACCTTCATTAGTCAACAATGGGAAAATGATATCATGGGCAGACCAGGTGGAGGCATATCCTCCTTTGGAATGCAATATGGATACCAAGAGTCAGACTCCATTGAGCATGGTGACATTATAGAATCAGTAGAGAATAGGTTTTGGACTTGGGCTTCTGGATTACATCAAGAAAATCCATAATCAAAGAGCTTGGCATTGAAGTCTTTGCCAATCTAGATATTAGCACAATCAACGTAAATGTAAAAAAGTAATGGAAAGAATGGATTCATTACAGTTTGGATCATGAGAAACATTGGCATAACAATTGGGTAGAATATGGAATAATTTTTTATTGGTTTTATATCGTTGTATCAAGATAATGGTGACAAAACATGACTCAGGCTAGATGGTAAAAATAGTAAGAAATAAAATATAATGTAATGTAGAATCAACATAAATGTAAAAGCAATGGCCAAAATGAACAGCAAAATGGTTGATAACACAATTTGAAGTGGATATCTATGAGGGAGTTTCAGGTGCAAGATATGGTGTTCTTTCTTACATACGAATATAAAAAAATAAAAATTAAATAAATAAATAAAAAATACTATTGTTAATTTTTTCTTAGGTCTATATTTTTCTTTTCTTTGATAATTGCATTTCTTCATTTACACATTACATTCACCCCAAGACATCATAACATTATTCATATTTATATCATTATTCAACAACATATACAACTATGTATAAATAACAATATCATCATCAATACAACGAAACATAAAGGAACAATAGAAGAAAAACATTCACACATAGAGACACTAGGATTTCTTGGAGGCCAGGGAAAAACCCACTATGGGGAAAACCCTTTCAAATTATTCTTCTTATTAGATTTTCATTGAATGATTCAACAAAAGAGAGTACAATGATCCATATCTTCATCCATACAACTATCTAGCAAAAATCAACTAAACAACAACCATGAAATGAACCCAACAATGCTCATACTCAAAACCTTGATTTAGAAGGTTGTGATTAACTGTCACTTTATGCGGTCAACTGCTGAACACTACAGTCAATGAGAAGAAACTTTATACAACTGAAATTTCAACCTTAGGTCCCATTCACATGGAGGAGGAGTCATGTGCGGCTGAGAGGTTCTAGTCGCTCCCTTGAGCCTGTAAGCCAGTGACTGCAACTAAAAATATCCTTTTTCAAGTCAACGATTGTAACCCAAAACCCTAGTTTCCAATCACATGGAGAACGAGATGTGTGTGCAACTAAAAGGCTTCAGTTACATGGATGATCCTTCCAGCAAGTGATTTCAGTCAATATCTCTCTATGACATGCTTGCGACTGGGCCCAAAACCCTAAAACAGAAATGCGAGCTTCGAACCTTGCAATTTCTTCTTCGTACGAACCAATTCTCCACGGACGAACCTCAGACCTATGTGAGCCAAAAAAAGAAGAGAATAGAAGAATGTCTCATGATGATGTCCAAATGAGGTTGAGGCCACTTCTATTTATATCCTTCCAAGGGTGTCCAATTTTCCTTAGGGCCGACCTGATCAAATATGTACATGTGGGATTATAATTCAAAAATACATTTCCATTATCAAAATTTGATGATCTTTAGGTCGATTTTGGTCCTCTTGAAAAGAGGAATTCAATGAAATCATCATCTACATAAAATGATCCTTCAAAAGTGGAATTTCACCCTAGTTGTATAATTTAATACTCCCTCTCAACTAGGGATAATTCCACCTGTCAATATCTGACCATCGATCATCATGTCATCATATGATCATGTCATGTCCAATCTCAAGTATCTCATGGTAATTATTAATCTCGATTCATGTCTTGCTTATTCCTCCTTATCTCTTGATTTTCCTTTCTCATATGCTAAACATTATTGAATCTAAAAGAAGAATAATTTGACATTGGAGGGGAGCTCAATCTACCACTCTCGATCCATCGAGGAGTCATTGCAACCACCCAAAATTACTACCAATGAGGATCCCAATGCTACTACCCAGGAAACATCAGCGAGGAGCCAAATCTATGACCCACATCAAAATTAGAGAGCTTAGCTCAATCCAGAACAACATCGGGGAGCTTAATCTCAACCCGAAATCTCATGGGGGAGCTAAACATCTACAACCACATATCGAACAATAGGTGATATAGGGGAGAAAAACTTAACCCATCATATTTCCTATTGATCTTCCCATCAATGACCCTCAAGAGTCATGTGGTAGAATACCTACATGATAATCCGAGCTTTGGCTAGATACCCCACATACCAAAAGGTAAGGATCACATGCTCTAAGCTTCTTCAACCTGTTGACCAGACGGGAAGGGAGATCCCCAACAAGGCCAACTTGTGGGTATGATGCCAATGGGAGTATACTCTACAAAGACCAATATAGGGAAGAAACATCTCCAACCTTATGGGTAACATATAGGGGAAGAACATGTATGACCCTACTATCCAGAGATCCCTCAACCCCAGGAGCCCTCCATCTTAATTCCACACCTTGGGAGCTCAAACAGGGGGGGAAGAGTTGGCTCAATGTCCTTGATCAACAATGCTCTCTATAGATTAGCAACATATCATCATTCTCATATTTGGTAATCATCATGTCTCAATAAAATTTGTCTCCTATTCATACATGAAATCAAATAAAATATCATATTAGAACTAGATATATATATATATATATATATATATATATATATATATATATATATCACAAAAAGTCCTACCATAGTTGTCCTCCCTCTCACTAAGGTGCCAACCAGAAGCCTAATCTTTTCTTGTACAACAAAATTGTCTCAATATATAAAGGTATCTCATTCCTAGCTATATACATGATTATTTACTAATCGGTTCCCACTCTTTGTGATCATAATGCATCAATGTCATATCCAGAAACTGCTTAAACATCTCTCCAGAGAGCTTCGTCATCCCGCCTCACAGCTATCCATGCTAGAAACATCATACTAAACCTTAGTCATGCTTAAAGCTATATACTTCTCATCTACAATATCGTGGTAGATATCATACTAAGGAAACACCAAAATGTTCTTATCTCATCAACAATGGTCCCAAACCACATCATTACATCCATGCAATCACGTATCACAGGAAGAATGTCTCAGAACAAAAAATTGATCGTCCCATGCAGACATCTCGAAGGGTTCTCAATAGAAACTCAACGTGTATTAAGCAAATTAATCATGAATATATTCAGGTTGTTTTATGCAACACACACATAAACAAACATGTGTCTGCATAGAACATAAATGCTTCAATCAACTATCAGTTGCTAAGTCAAGTTCAACAATATATTTTCATAAGTTCTTGAAATTTTATCGGAGTGTCCAAGTATTTGCATTTCCACTTTCTTTAATAGCTTCACTATATATATTTTATTTTCCCAACTTTAGGACGTGATATATCATGCCATGCTTCTTCATTTTGAAGTTCAGAGGCCATCTCCCTCTTACTTTAATCACCAGGGACTCATTTCTTGTCAAGAATAGACTATTAGTATATAAAACCAAAATCAAAGTTGTTCCTTGGACCACTTTTGAAGTAGAGGTTTGGTTCGACACATCATCCTGGCTTCACCATATAACTTTCAATGTGTACATATTAGGCTGAAGGGAGATTTCTTCATACAATTCTTTCTGCAAACATAACACTTACCAAACCAATATTCTCAACCTTACATAAATAAATATTGTGCAATAAAATCAACTAAGTGAGCTTATCAAAGTTTATAAGCAAGAATATAACTAATATAAAAATCACCAATATCACTATATCAAATTATTTAAACCAGGTGATAGGTAGAGATCTTGACCAAAAATCAAGTTATGACTTCATCTATTGTTATACCAACAAATTTTCATTTGGCAATCAATATAAAACTAGACTTCATCAAGTCATCTTCATGATCATGATATAAATAATTTTTGTCACTAGATTCAAATGCATACACCAAGGATATGTCATGCAGGTTCCATCCATTTATTGTGAGATTACTTCGTGTTGAACCACAATTGTTAACACTATAAAAATTTTGCTAAGGACAATGAGGCCAATATAAAACCATTATCAAATACCAATATTAGTCACTGAAAGTTACTATGCCCACATTGCAGTGTCATCAAGGAAAATCATTAGTCATCAAGTACCAAATGAGATCAAAACTCTAACTTGTCATCACCATAAGCCAAAACATATCTATGAATCATCAAGCATCATGTTAAATTTCTAGAATATTGCTTATCTATATCAATCAACCAAATCTAGTCAAACCCTTGCAATTGTTATCAAATATTATCATACACAAGCCTCAATGGTTAAATCATCATGAGATATTGATATGCATATTCTATTCCCTTGCAAGCACAAGTTTAGTCAACATATTCACATTCTCTATAATAAGTCAGATATTTAAAATTCCCTGCTCATAGAACCTTATGTTGTCTACTCCATGTCTGTAGGACTGCCATCCTTTAGGTGAGCTTCTGATTTCATGCACAAAGTTTCAATTTTGTGTCCTATAGACGTAATCGCACCCATAGGTCTTCCTCCGTGTGGTTGAGAGGCTACAGTTGCACCCTTAGGCTTTCTTCCATGTGGTCGAGTCTTAGAGTAAGTAAAACTTTTTCTTCTTAGACCAGAAATTTGTTGCAAACCAACAATATCAAATATTTGTCTATTCATGTCCATAAATATTACTCCAACAATAAAAAATATTCTATACATATAATTCAAATGATAATAGGAGTAGGGATTTTATGGAGAGATTCTCCCTCTGAATGGGAAGCTATTGGAAACTAGATTACAAATGGGTGGGGGGGGGTTGTGGGGGGTGAATAAGTAGTAACTGTGATTCTGTAACTTTTAATTATTTTTACTAAAACATTGAATGATTAGTGAGCCAACATCAAAACATAATTAATAGCATGTAGAATCATTACAACAATAAAGTAAAAACACCATGAAGAATCAACAATAAACCATGCACATAAGAGGACACAATGTTTCTGGTGGAAAACCCTCTCCAGGGAAACAACCCACTTGTTGTTGTTCTCACATAGAGGAGCTAACACCCACTAGATAGACGACTCAACTACTATGACAATATTATAGCAATACCAGATAGAAATACTCTTCTCGCATGACTCTACAAACACCCATATGGTAGAAGCCACCATGACTAATGAGCCTCACCCCACACTACTAAACTCCGGAGAAATCTTCTTGCTATTCTGATTTGTCAGAGAGAAGCCCCCCACATTCTTTACTCATTGTCTGCTATGAAACCTCAACACCTTCAACACCTCCATGCGAACCATGTTTCAAAATGTTTCAAACTGGATTCTTAAATCTACTGAACATGAACAACCCAACAGCCACTCTGATTTGAAAATAATATCTGATAAAGAATACAACTCCACATAGCTACATATATGTAATATGATATATAGATCATTGTAGCACACTCTCACTCTCATACCAACCATCAATCCACAACACCATCTTCTCACACAAATATAAGCCAAAATATCCTCAATAATTCTCCACATGAATACCACAGGAAAATACCATGGTTATCCCAATACCACTGACACCTTTACCATGGTAATCTCCAAGTCAATATCATAGGTAAACCATGGTTATGACAATACCACAGAAACATGTACCATGGTAATATCAAATTCAATACCACGCATAAATACCATGGTTATGCCAATACCACAGACCCCTCGACCATGGTAATCTCCAAGTCAATACCACAGGTAAATACCATGGTTATGCCAATACCATGAACCCCTGTACCATGGTAATCTTCAAGTCAATACCATAGGTAAATACCATGGTTATTCCAATACCACGGACTTGTATCATGGTAATCTCCAAGTCAATAACATTGGTAAATACCATGGTTATGCCAATACCATGGTAATCTCCAAAACAATACCATGGGAAAATACCAATGTGATGTCAATACCAAGACTATCTGCACCAAGATAATATCACATGCCAACTTACTCCACACAAATATACCAATACCATGGTAATGTTAATACCAATAATACTTGTACCATGGTAGTATTCTACGCATGAAATATGCAAGATGTGGTAGGAAACCAGAGAAAATGCTCAAATGAAATAGAAACAACTCATCTCCAAAACATCTGACATAAACCAAAATAAATCACCTGCAACAATAAAACTTCTGCAACCAGTGGCACAAACCAACAAATCCATCTATAACAAGCCACAAACCATAGATCAAATCTCAAACCATCTGCAACACAATCATTGCAATACATGCCTAGGTTGACATCAATGCCAACCATCAATAATTTCAACCAACAATTACATCAATAATTTCAATAGAGGCCACTTCAGTCATCTTCATTCAAGTCATCAACCTGTCTATAATATTGTCATGCATCAACAGATATGTTATATCATAAAGTCAGATTATATCACATATTCATCGGGTCATATAATATTAGCTCAACTACTTCACCATTACATCATGACATCAATATTTCATCAAGGCTTGGTGTCAAATAACCAATAGGACTATGCTTCAGTAATCATGATCACAACATTACTTCTTTGTCTCATAACTCAATTCATCAAGTCAGGGCATTCAATTTTACCATATGCCATAATTACCAAGCTCATCAAAACTTAACCATGGTCAATAAGAAAACCATGAATATCAATCTCATTGTTGCACTTCTATCATCATGGTTACCATGCTTATCCCAAACATTATCAATTGTATCAAGTTACCATCTATTAGAATCAAGGTGCTATCCTTCTTTATGGGATCAAGATATCAAAAATGATAGATGTTGGCTAAACATCAAGTATACCAATATATCAAATATCAAGATTAAGTAGCTTCATATAATAAAGAAGTTCATTATGCCTAAAAGGTAAGATACTTTTTTACTATGCATACATGAGCCATTTGTGAAGGTGATATTTCTTACCTTGCCATCCAATATTGTATTTGATACATAACATGAACCAATACACCGTACATACCTTGTAGTATTCAAATACCTATGCAGCTCCTTATTTGATGTTGGTAGCAAGAGAACTTTGTCAACTTATTTTTCATGGGAAACTATAGGTCTTCACTTTCTACACTAGCCATCTTTTGTGCATATCATATGATCCTCTAGAAGGATCCACTTATCATATCTCATCAAGAGCTTAGAGGTATCCAAATACTCACATATATATGCTGGAAGTATAAGTAATAATCAAAAAAATAATCATATCAATAAGTCTAAACAAAAGTAAATACATAAGGAGCACCATAAATTGAAAAGTACTTATCTTCAATGAGATGTGATCATCTTCCTCTTGAACCAGCCTTTAAGAGCCATCTCTATCCATTGTCCATATGACAATGTTGCCTTTAATATTTCAACCAACTTTATTAGCAACCAAGCCTAATAGATACTATCCCATCTAAGGATTCATAAAATCTGCCACAAGTGCTTGAGCATCTTTACAATGACCATGCTAGGGTTTCTAGATTTCATACCTCAAATATTTCCATAAACCAGGGTTTCTCTCAAATCCTAACCTCATAATATCCATAAAACCCTAATACACAAATTTCCTAGGGTTTCCTTCAAACCCTAGTATTCTTTTAGGTCTCCTCCATTTTATCTTGCATCCATTAGAGGCGTCTCCATAGGGGTGATCTTCAAATAATTTTCTTCAGCCCAGCTTTGAAACCATGTTAAATTTTTCTTAGGGTTATATTTTTCTTTTATTTGATAATTTAATTTCTTCATTTACACATTAAATTTACCCCAAGACATCATAACATTATTCAGATTTACATCATTATTCAACAATATATGAGACTATTTAGAAAGAACAATATCATCATCAATGCAACAATACATAAAGGAACAATAGAAGAAAATAATTCACACATAAAGACACCAATATTGGTCGGAGACCACAACAAAACACACTATGGGGAAAACCATTTCAAATTCTTCTTCATAGTAGATTGTCATTGAATGATTCAGAAAAAGAGAGTATAATGATCCATATCTTCATCCATACAAATATCCTGTAAAAATCATCTAAACAACATCCACGAAATGAACCCAACAATGCTCATACTCAAAACCCTGATTCAGAATCCTGTGATGAACTATCACTGTCTGTGGTAAACTGTTGAACACTGTGGTCAATAAGCGAAAAATTTGGACAACTGAAATTTCAAACTCTAGGTCCCAATCACATGGAAGAAGAGTCATGCATACAAATAATCGGTTCCAATAACTCCCTTGAGCCTATAATCCAGCGACTGCAACAGAAAGTATCCTTTGTCAAGCCAGCGACTGTAACCTAGAACCCTAGTTTGCAGTTGCATGCAGGATGAGATATGTCTGTGATTAAAAGGCTTCAGTCGCATGGATGAGCCTACCAACAAGTGACTGCATTCAAGATCTCTCTATGACATGCCTGTGACTAAGTCCCAAAACCCTAAAACAAAAATGTGAGCTTTGGACCCTACAATTTCTCCTTCGTGCAAACCAATTCTCCATGGACGAGCCTCAGACTTGTGCGAGCCAAAATAAAGAAGAGAATAAAAAATGTCTCATCATGATGTCCAAATGAGGTTGAGTTCACTTGTATTTATAGCCTTCCAAGGGTATCCAATTTGATTTAGGGTCAACCTGATCAAATATGCACATGTGGGCATATAATTCAAAAATACACTTTCCCTTGTCCAAATTTGATGATCTTTAGGTCGATTTTGGTCCTCTCAAAAAGAGGAATTAAATGAAATCATCATCTCCATTAAATGACTTTACAAAGTGAAATTTTAACCTAGTTGTATAATTTAACAACTATAAAGTTCCTTATCATAAATAGACATTAGAGTTTATTCAGTTTAACTATTAGACTCACAATATAGGGGACTTGGGCTTCCAAATTGAATCTAGAAAATCCATAATCAGAGAGCTTGGCATTGAATTCCTTGTCAATATGGATATTAGCACAATCAACATAAATGTAAAAAACAATGGCCAGAATGAAGTCATAACATAGTCATTATAGTGTGGATCATGAGAAACATTTGCATAACAATTGTGTAGAATATGTAATAACTTTCTATTGACGTTATATCATTGTATCAAGATAGTGATGACAAACCATGACTCAAGTGAAATAAAATATAATCTAATGCATAATCAACATAAATGTAAAAACAATGGCTAGAATGAACAACACAATGGTTGATAACCCAATTTGAAGTGAATACCAATGATGGAGTTAATAATAGTGGACACCAATTAGTGCCTAAAGGAATTACATGGGTGACAGAATATAAGTCAAGAACAAGTCAATATGTGACTCAAAAATCATCTATAGTGAATTTTAATGCTTATATTGATCATGTAAATGGTATTGGTATTACACCTCTAATCATGTCTTTCAATGGTGATAAGGGTCCATCAATAACTGTTTTACATTCTAATTCTTTGTGGGTGTGCAATGACAATTCATTACTATCTCATGATTTCACTATCCCAGTTTATATTAGAAGTGATGATATTTGTAATAGTAACACAGAGAAAAAGCTACTAGACTCAAAAAGACATGATAGCACCATTAGAAATATGATGGAGCAAGTGATTCGGTTTTCAATTTTTTGCATACATGTGGATGGATAAGAATCCAAAGAAAATAGGTATCTTTTAAGTACATAACCAAACATACTCCAAGATTATAAATTGTCAACATCGATTAGAACCACATTAAGGTTGTTGATTTGGTTCAGACAAAGCCTAATTTAATGTATCAAAAGTTTGGGATCCTATTTCAAGTGGGGATTGTGATCTAATTCTGAAGAAATAAATAAATAAATAAAATAAAATAAAAAATGGCTAGGAAATACTCTTAGATTGTATAGAATCAATTGTTGGATATTTAGTCATATGAGATAGTTCCAATCATATATTAGGGAATTTTAAGACCTTATGCTAGAAATCAAAGACTAGGCTTATCATAACAAGGCTTTCAAAAGAGAACCAACCATGTTGTATTTTATATCTTATATCTCTCCTAAAATCATACTTAAATGATTCAAGTGCTTTTTGGAAAATGTTAACAAAGATGACTAGAAGGATTTTCCTTTTGAAAAATAGAGTCCATATAACCACTTGAGCACACTTGGGCATAGATGGGTGAAATTTCCAGACTACCTGGGCAAGCATAGGACAATTTGGAGAACTAAACTACCAAGGCAAGCTCAAGGCAACCTGGAGAAATAGGTTAAGTGGGAACATATGGCCTATTTGTAAGGGATGTTTGGGAAGGATTTTGAGAAAACCTAGCACTATATCGAATGCTTTGGCCTTAGGTGAACTTAATTCCACTTCATATTACCATATTTTTATGTGCATGAAAAGGATGCAAAAAATATTTGGACATATATTTGACATAAGGTATATGCCAAGAGACAAGAGGAAAAGATTTTAGTCATATAAGTCTTATGTGATACTTTTTCTAGCTTAGGGATTAGGTAGAACAAAAGTCTTATGTCAGCCAACTAAAAATAATATGGAAGTAACACTTATAGGAGGAAAACCTATTGATGGTTCATGGATTGGCTTGTACATGGTTGTTGGATAGTCTTAGGAGGATCTTGGGTGAAACCCATTTACATTTGTTTTGCATTGTCGATGTTTTATGTGTTTTGAATGTTACTGTTCATTGAATATATATTGCTTAAGTTGTGAAATTAGTCAAGTCTTGTATTGCAAAATATTTTAAGGCTACAATTGGATTTATTTCTAGTATTTTTATTGGATGAACTAACTAGGTTAAACATGACAAGGCATCTAAATTCTAGTTTAAGGGTTATAATCATTAGCTAAAGAAGCATAGTATAATTGTAGGTCCATGAAAACTAGTATCATGTATTTTGTGTCTATAGACTTGACTCCATCACAATTTTGGAATTCCCTTTAAAGGATTTGCAATAAGACAATATATTATGGGACCTATTGTTATGCACTTGGGTAAGTGACCTTGGCCAGTTTGCTTAGGGAACAAGATCATAAGACACCTAGAATAAGGAAATGACTTGCAGAATTGGTGAAGGTTTTTGAGAAAATGACAATCTCTCTTTCAAGCATACCTAGAAGATTGAATGTATTGAAATATAGGTGGCATAAATGTGCCAAATTTTCAATATCACTCTAGATGAATTTCAACATACCACATAAATGATGACTACATATAAGACTAGTGATATTACATACTAGTTGAGGGTAGCAAAGGACATGTTGAACTCTATTGCGGAAAAATTCAAATATTAGGAGGAAACCGTAATGATATTGAAATGAGTTGTTTCCAATGGTAAAATTTAATCCATGATTCCTATGTGGGTAGAGATCAATGAAAGCACCAATACGATGGCATATATAACATTGAATTACTTGCTAACTTTTGTTGGTAAATTGACCAATATTCAGAGAAAATTACTGAAAGTCTAAGTAAATATAATGTGATAATTTTTGCAACATTAATAATAAGTATGACTAATATGTAGCCTTGAAATAGAGTGAAGGACTTGGATTCTAAACATAATAGAAGAATATTTAATACTCTATGCAAATGACTGATGCCTTAAATACTTATTTTGGGCTAGGAATTACTATTAGTATTCATAGAATCAATTGTTGGATCTTTAATCATATGAGATAGGTCCAATCATATATCAAGGAGTCTTAAGACCTTATGTTGGAAATCAAATACTAGGTTGACTGGGCGGGATAATAATAAAATAGGTCCCCTATCTAGGGCGAGGAAGAGGTGTCAAGCATCTTTTAGTAAGAACACGGGTGTTTTCGTACCTAGTGATAAAAAGGATGGGATTAAAGGTAATAACATCTACTTGTGCACTTGATATAAACAATTATACTCTACACATAGCCAACGTAGCAAGGAAGAACACAGATATAACTATTTCATATGGTGACAAAGGTACATAAGAACTAAAGGTTCACACATGTAATATTCTTTATGGTGTGACATTTTGGTGGTAATAACAGTGGACACCAGTTAGAGCCTAATGAAGTTACATGGTTGAAAAAATATAAGTTAAGAAAAGATCATTGTGTGACTCAACGTTCAATTATAATGAATTGTAATGTTAATATTGATCCAATAAATGGTACTGGTATGACATATTTCTTATTAAACATACTAGGATTCCATCCCTTATAGGGAATTTTTTGTTGATTGGTGTCCATAGAATCCTACTAGGAAATGTATTTCTCCTTACCATTTACCTGTTTCCTTGAATGTATATCTTGGGAAAGATTTTTGCATTCTAACAAACCTGGCCTTACTAGCATTGCAAAACCTATCCCTTCAGGTTGGATTTTGGCCTCTAACTTTGAATTGTATATCTCCTATAGGGTCCATAATGATCTCTCATCTCTTACAACCTTGAATCATACACCCCATGCTTCTTGATGAAGCTAAGGTATGTGGTATATAGACGAATAAGTGGTAAAGAATGAGAATCAAGGTTTAAGGGCCTTCCTCATTCACGGTTATCTCCTTGGTTACATGAAATATCAGACTAAAAGGGAGTTGTACTTAATACTACTACTCATATAGACCTTCAAGCTTCGTGGAAGTAATTCCTTACCATATAAGCTCACCAAAAGATTCAAGTATGCTTCCTTGACATACAAATTCAATCAAGCTTGATTCATATTGATTAGCAATGGCTTAACTTGTGGTTAATTTGAAAGGATTGAGAAATAAAGGTGTTATGGATAACCTCTTTGCTTAATAGGGTAAATAACCTATTAGATTCCTATATCACATAAAAATGAAGAGTGATCAACCATAATTTGAGCTAGGGTAAGATGACATTTATTATTTGAAGAATTGGCATCTCCAGACCTATTTTTTGGGGTCAATTCGAAATAAAATTCATATTGGCATGCTCAAGCTTATTGAAATAGCACAACCAAATCTCAAAATTAAGTTGAGTACTTATAATTAGCCTTATATTATTGGTGGTAGGCTATGAGCAAGAGTGGCTTGACATCATTTGAGTGAATGGTGCACTATCATTCTAGGTATCTCTCTCTCTCTCTCTCTCTATGTACACACACACACACACACACACACACACATAGGTGAATATGTGTGCTCACTCATTTGAAATAATTCTTATCACTGTAATAATGGGAAACAATGTCAAGAGTTCCCTTTATGGGAGCATGAATATACACATCTTACCATGGGTTCATTATAATAGGATATAGTAAACAAGGAATGGAAATATATCATGAAAGTGAAGGCATAGGATGGATTGTATTCATAACTCAATGAGATAAATCTTGTGAGAAAAACTTGAATAGTTTGTGGTGTTATCTAGCATTGGTGTAAGGTTAAGGGATTTGAAAGAAAATTGGAATGACCTTGAGTGCATTCCTTTGACATGGAATGGGACTTGTACAACCCTTAATTTTATAATCAAGAAAAGGATAGGAATGCCTCCACTTAAACCTCTTCTATCCTGGAATGTGAAATGTCACACTGACTTGCCAAACAAAAACCTATTTCTATTTTCTATATGATAGATGATGTTGAGTGTATATTATGCCTCTAGTGAGCTTGAAGTAAGTATGAACATGAACAATTTTGTCACCTCAACCGCTTGAAGGCATATAGGAGCTAAAGTGAGTTACATAACACAACCAATTTGTTGGTATGGTATGAGTAAGAAGTTGGCAATAAATGGAGCATATGAGAAACGGTTGACATGCTCTCTCCTAAGCTTGTATATGGGCATAGGAAATTATGGTTCTTCTCCTTTAAAATTTAGAAAACAAATCACTGCCATATACCTCACTTAAAATTGAAATATTGGCATTTAAAAGGTTGTGTGAATAAGTTCCCACAAAATTGGATTGAAAGGTCACAAGATGAGTCTTGAATGTTTTATGGTTTTTCTAGGAGAAAATGTAGGTTGGCATAGCCTTGCAAGTGTTTCCTATTTTTTCCCCACAAAATTGGCCTTGCACGAGTTGATTTTTTTTATTGAAATGGAGACATACTAAAGCTTCATTTATTTGACTAGTTTGGGTCTTAAGAACCTTCCAAATAGTGACTTATCAATTGATAGAAAAAATATCATCAATGTGTTAGAAAGTGTTGTCATTGGATGGCAAGGAATATTGATGTCAAAGGTGGTTTTCATGGAGATTGTTAGAAATATGTTGTCATTTTCCTAAAGGTGATTTAATGGAGCATATATTTGAAGGAATATTTACCCCAGAAGTTTAGCTTAGATGTTGACGCAGATAGCATAGTTGGATAGGCCTCGGAAAGACCTTTCCAGTGATATATGAAAGTTTGAAAATATCCAAAGGGTTACAAATTTATTAAGGTTTAAAGTTTAGGCAAGGTTTCATGCCTCAAGGTTCCACATAAACATTATGTTTTGAAACAAATTTATTTGTCAACAAAAATCATCTAATTATAAAGCTCAAGAGATATGACGCTTACATTAAACAAAAGTCAATTGGATTATCAAGGCCCCATGGTCCCACCAAGGGAGACGTATCTTGCCTTGGTCTCTTCCCATTGACGCATTGTGTCAAGGGTCCTGGGGCCTCGAAATTGAGAGATGGAGTGCAAGACAAGACTTTCCTAGTTAACTTCCATAAAAATTGGCATCTGGCCTTATCCTTTTTCAAATAATGCATTATGTTGGAATTCCTAAGGTTTGAAGACCAAGAGACTGAGAGCAAGGAATATTTATTCATCGTAATAGACATTCAATGTTAAACTTCTTGCCCTAGCTCAAATAAAATTATAAAGGGATTTCACAAAAAAACCAAGTCTAGGACCCCCTCACCTCCATACTAATGACTTGGCACAGTTACAGGTGGAAGACAAGTGGCACGACCATATTGCTTGATTATGATGATATGGTGTATAGGTGGCACGTGACATGCCATGATGACATCAACAAGTAACGTGGTAGTCCAAGACATTGGCACATGGCATGATAATTTGGCATTTTTAGGTGGCCAAGTTGGCCAAATTCAAGTTATATGTGGCACCACCCAACAAGTACCATGTGGCCTAGATGACATCAACATGACACAATATGGTGATATGGCAGAGCATTGAAAATTGCACCATGGGTTGTGTTTTGTATGATTTTTCAGTGTTAATGAATTTTTGGAAAAATAAAAAAAATGGAAAAACATTAAAAATTTAACTAAGGAAAAGAAGTTTGGGCCATTTAGGCCCCAATCCCAAAAAAAGATGTGGGACCTAGTTTGAGACTTCGAGACTAATCTAGGTGGCTCTGGAAAGGCTCAAAAATATTAGTCTTTGAATTTTATCGAAACAAGGACCAAAATGTAGAGATCGTCATCCTGATTCCAACAGTGAAAACATCGCTCAAATTCGACTTCATATTCTCAAGATATTCACAGTCAAAGTTTTGGTCAACTTCACCCCACTAGCTGAATTTAGAAAAGCGCCAGCTAAATCTGGAGGTTCACCAAATTTAGAAAACTGTCTAAATTTAGTGGAACCCTCCAAATTTGGCAGCAACTAATTGAGTGACATTTTGGCATTTATCAATGATCAGAAAGGATGAAATTGTTTCCTACTTAATTTTTTTAGTGTCCCCTAAAATTTCAGCAGATAAATTTGATTGGTTGTTTAAAAAAAAATGGGGTGGCAGGCTACCACCCCCGCGAACCCCCAACACCATATATAAAAAAAAATATTTAAAATGTGGGTCGAAGCTCATCAGTGACCTCGCACACTACCCATCATTACAAATGACTATGTATTATTAGTGGGGTACCGACAGGGATCGAGCCTACCTGGTCAGTTTGGTCGGCCTACTCGTTGGGAAACCCAATGTTAACACATACCACTGATATTTATAAACAAAAATTCCAAAATAAACATATATACACCAACCATACGGGGTTCCCGTAGGGTTTGACTGCGTAACCTCCCCAACCGACGAGTTTTAAAATTAGTCTGCCAACCAATGGGCCAACGACCGCATTATTGAAAAGTTCACCCAAGATTTTTATTTAAACACAACTTTTTACCATTGGGAGGGAACAAAGGAGACAAAACCGAGAGCACAGAAGCTGAGGAGGTTACACTTAGGCACAAATTTCAAGGCAAAATATTCCAAGAGAATATCCCAAATTCCAAAGGAATATTCCTGCGGCCGAATTTTGACAGTGGCAAAAACATATCAAATTTACACTCATTTGAACCAGAATTTCACTAGGAATTCCACCACACAATCCATTTCTTTATCTGAGCATCGAATATTTCACCCATCTCCAAAACAAAATCTTGTGAGGAATTTAAAATATTCCTGGAGATCCATATTTGACCATGGTAGATTGGGGTCGTGTTTATACTCAAACTTCATGATTTTTCACTAGGAATATGATGGTGCAAACAATTTTCTAATCTGAGCCCTATATTCATTTTTATTTGTTTTTGATGAATGAAGAGGCCTCCCCACTTTTAGCAAGGTTCAAAGATGTAGTCCACATTGGATAAACTCTGTTATCAAGTTTTGTGTGTCTCTTGTATTTATAGTTGCCTTTAATTTTCCTCTCTTGTAAAGTGTATGCACATGTGGTTTTCATGTTCCTTTTACATGCAATTCTGAATACATCAATGAAGTAAAAGATCTTGGATCAAGTTTGGTATCAGAGCAGGTCTTCTACTTATGTGAATTGTAAGTGTATGATAATCGACACAAAACTCCGAAAGGGTGAAGGTAAAATTAAATCCTCTGATCTAGAAACAAGGCATGCAACATGAAGAAGGAAAATGGAAGATAATGATGCTCATCTAGAGGGAGAGAAAGTTTTTCGCAAATAATTCTACGCCATCACTGACAAAGTTGACAAATTGTTTGTATAGTATGAGAAGACAGTGGTAAAGAAGTAGAAGAAGAAAGAACCAACAGAAGATCATGCTTCAGTAAATCAAGGAGAAAGAGGAGAGCCTCCTAAACCCACATCTCCATATTCTAGTGAATGCTCCACTTCTTGTTGCATGTTCAATCTCACCCATGATGACATTCAAAATCCTTGGAAAAATAATTATACCATTGGGTGATTTATGTGAATCGGTGGTATTAAGTTTTGAATTGGCATTTGATTGGTTGTTATAAGGTTGTATTGTGTAATATTTGGGGTTGTCAATGGACCTATCAGTAACCGACTAAGCGGGTTCAACTCCCGCTGACCACCATTTTGGTGGCCATTATAATTTCCAATAACTTTGTAGTGTGGAGGAATGATCTAGGTGGCTTTGGAAACGGTAAAAATCAAAGTATATGGATTTTGTCGAAACTAGGACCAGAATGTAGAGCCTTTCATCTTGATTCCAATGATGCAAATGACACTCAAATATGACTTTGTATGCTCAACATATTCGCAATAAAAGTTTTGGTCAACTTGATCACAATAGTTTAATTTAGAAAAGCACCATCTAAAATTGGAGGTTCACCAAATTTGACAAACCGACTAAATTTGGCGGAACCCGCCAAATTTGGCAACAGTTAACTGGGCGACATTTTGACACTTATCAACAGTCAGAAAGGATGAAATTGTCACCTACTTAATTTTTCTAGTGTCCCTTAAAAATATATCAGACAAATTTAGTTGTTTGTTTAAAATAATCTCTCTCTCTCTCTCTCTCTCTCTCTCTCTCTCTCTCTCTCTCTCTCTATAGATATATATATATATATATATATATATATATATATTAAAAAATTGGGGTGGCAAGTTTCCACCCCTGCCAACCCCAACGCCATATAAAACAAAAAACAATTAAAATTTTGGGTTGGAGTCAGCGAGTGACCTGGGAACCTACCCACTATTACAAATGGATATGTATTATTAGTGCAGGGCCAGTGGGGATCGAACCCACCCGACTGGTTTGGTTGGCCTGCCTGTCGGGTGGCCCCATGTTACCACATACCACCAAGGTTTAAAAACAAAAACACCAAAATAAATATATATCCACCAACCATACAAGGGTCCCATGGGGTTTGACTCTAAGACCTCTCCAACCGATGAGTTTTTGAACTAATCTGCAATCTAATGGGCCAACAGCCTTGTTATTTTAATGTTCGCCCAAGATTTTTATTTAAACACGACTTTTTACCATTGGGAGGGAATTGAGGAGATAAATACGAGAGCGAAATCAAGAGCATAGAGACCGAGAAGGTCCGACCCAGGCATGAACTTTGAGGTAAAATATTCCACAAAATATATCAAGAGAATATTTTACATTCCAAAGGAATATTCTTGTAGCAAAATCTTAAGGAATCTAAAAGATTCCTTGGGGGCCGAATTTTGACAGTGGTAGAAACATATCATGTTTATACTTGTTTGAACATGAATTTAACCAGGAATTCAACTGCGTAGTCCATTTCTTCATTTGAAAAATTGATTTTTTGCACATATCCATAATATAACCTTATGAGCAATCTAAAAGATCCTCGGGGAGCCATACTTGACAGTGGCAGAAAGGGTTCACGTTTATAATCAAACTTCACAATTTTTCGCTAGGATTTTGATGGTGTAGATGCTTTTCTGATTCGAGCAACCCTTTTTGGATCATCCCCAAATTTGTAGGTATAAGGTTTATTTTTGTCATGTATTATTTTTTATTTGTTATTGATGAATGAAGAGGCCTCCCCACTTTTAGCAAGGCCCAGAGACGTAGATCACATTGGATGAACTTCATTATCAAGTTTTGTGTGTCTCTTGTCTTTATGGTTGCCTTTAACTTTCCTCTCTTGTAAAGCATATGCACATGTGGTTTTCATGCTCTTTTTACATGCAATTATTAATACATCAATGAAGTAAAATATATCAGATCAAATTTGGTAACAAAGCGGTCTTCTACTTATGTGAATTGCACGTGTATGATAACTAGGGAAAATCTCCAAAATGGTGAAGGTAAATTTAAATCCTTTGATCTAGAAGATGGGCATGCAACACGAAGAAGGAAAATGGAAGATCATGATGCTCATCTAGAGGAAGAGAAATATTTTCACAAATCCTTCTACACCATGGCTGACAAAGTTGACAAATTGTTTGCAGAGTACGAGAAGATAGTGGTAAAGAAGGAGAAGAAGAAAGAAACAATAGAAGATCATGTTTTGGTAAATCAAGGAGAAGGAGGAGAGTCTCTTGAACCCCATCTCCATATACTAGTGAATGCTGCACTTCTTGTTTCACATTCAATCTCACCTATGATGACATTCACAATCCTTAGAAAAATGGTCAGACCAATGGGCGACGTATGTGAATCAACAATATTATGCTTTGAATTGGTGTTTTATTGGTTTTTATATGGTTGTATTGTGTAATATTTGGGGTTGGCTAACTTAGGATCGAGGTGTTGAAACCTAAGACAAATTCAATTGCACTAGTGGATTTTTTGAGGGAAATAGGGAAGCTAGGATTTGAAGCAAGGAAGCAGGCGAGTTTAGGGGCAAGAAGGTGTGCAGGTGGAGGCCTCGGGGCCTGGGCAAGGACAGGGACACTTACGGGAGGCAGATGGATGGATGCAGCTCGGAAAAGGACGTCAGAGCAGGGAACAAGGTAGGAGACAGGTGGAAGAGGATGGAAGCTGAGCTCAGCCCCAAAATAGAAAAACAATTCCATGTGTGGCTTAAGAAAATGGACCTGGGAACCAAAACGGTGTTAATCAGCAAGGTTAGCAGCACTGCTGCTCTCAGCTCGCAACATGCTAATGGTGGAAACTCGAACAGGTGCGATATTTATGCCCAACAATTACCAAGGTGCAGCTAACAGTTACCAAGGAGCAGGCGACAATAGGATGGTCTAGGGTCTGGAGGTCACAAACCAGAACATCAAACGGTATATTCGTCCAGCTGGAAGACATGGAAAGGAAACTCAAGGTTTAGAGGAGGCCTGGGAATAGAAGGGAACCCTAGGGCTGCTGGAGGACACCCTAGGTCTGTCGTTTCTAAACAGCTGGAAAGAATTCCCCTTCATCCAGGAGACGCAGACTCAGGAAGAATTGGAAGCAACATCTTCAAAAAGCCCACAAGTAAGTCAAGAAAACCCCCATCCTCTTAGCCTATTCTTTTCCAAAGGGTTAGAAGACGTCGTGATAAGCTGTGGTCTTGGAAGCATCGAAGGAAATAACCCAGGCTTGAAGCCAGGAGCGACACAAGAAAGAAATGCACAGCCACGTTGGAGTCTAGATTAGGCTGCGAAACCCCAAAATCCCCTCAGCCGCAGACAGGAAAAACAATAAATTTCAGCGTCGGGGTCTCGTTTTATGGGAATTATAAATTTATTAGATGGGGTTGAGGAAGAGGGGAAGATAGTGGAGGGGGGACTGAAGCAAGGGGAGGAAACAAAAATCGGAGGGGCAGAGGAAAGAAGTGAAGACGGACAAGTAGAAGGCAGACCAATAGAAGGAAGAGGGCTCACCCAGGAAGAAAGGAGAACAAGAACACTCCAAGTAGAATCAGTAGATGTGGAAGTGACCACTCAGGCCAGGGAGGAAGGGACACGATAGAGGCAAGCAGGGGAGAAGAGGAAAAGCCCAAAATAATTAAGAGAAAAGAATCAGTTGCAAACCTGATTCTAGGAATGAATGTGTCAATAAATGAAGCCATGGAAGTATGGAATCTGACACTAGTTGGAAGGGCAAGAGGGAAAAAGCACTCAATTAACTTCATCCAGGAGTGGGATTCTCATCATTGGAAGGAAGCCCCGGACTCAGCCTTTCAAGTCTCAACACTCGCAAAGGGATGGTTTATGGTTAAATTTGCGAAAAAAGAAGCAGCGGACTGGGTATTGGAAAGAAATTGGGCATTTGGGAGGAACCCGATCTTATTCAAACAATGGAACCCTTTGTTTGACACCCAGAGGGAATGAGTCGATGAGCTACCAGTTTGGGTCCACTTTCCAGGGCTCCCGTCGTTTCTCTGGGTTGAATCAGTCTTCAGGTCTATCGGGAATCACCTAGGGAAATACATGGAAACTGACATGTCCTTTTTACAAACCAGAGACCTAGGGATGGCTTGCATCTTGGTAAGCCTCACCCCTTGAGCAGTATTGGCTGAAGAAATCCAACTACAATACAAAGAGTTAAAATATCTACAACAACTTGACTATGAGCACCTGCCATTTTGATGCCATAGGTGTCACATCTATGGAAACTTGGCAAAAGAATGCCCGATGGCACTCAGATGTCGAGGGAAGAAAAAGAAGGCCAAGACAGGGGGATCAGCAGTGGAAATTCAAAAAAACAACCCACCGGAGGGAAACAAGGGGGAAGAGCCGATGGACATAGGTGGTCCCTGGAAGGATGTAGACAGAAAGACAGAAGAGCAGCAGAAGCCCATCCAGGAGCAGCAATCACCCAACCAGCTCGAAGGGAATGCAAAGAACCAGGATTCTCTAGCTGACTTCGAAGAAAGTCACTCATTCGAAAAAGAGGGTATGGGTCTAGCCTTAAACCCACCTTCTGTTACTCTAGTAATTTATTTAAATATAGTTGAATTTGTGCCTAGTCCCTCCAGGCAACAAAACATTATTGCTCCTATTCTAAGCTTAGATAATATGAAAGTTGAGAGTATAATCACCTCCATTCTCAATATAGATTTGAATCGTAAATATGCCTTAACCAATGTTGCCCTTCAGAGAGAACAAACCCTCACTACATCCAATCTTTATAACCTCAGGCCTCGAGAGAGAAAACCTCCCCCATGGGGAGTGTTGGAGGTAGTGGGAGGAATCAACATGCAATCCTCCCAGCCAGGAGACCAAAAGACAAGAGGGAGAAAAAAAAACTTGTCCAAAGCTCAGCTAAGAGTCAAGATAGACATTGCAGATGGTAAGAAAATGTCAATTTTTAGGGTGCTTAGAGCAGAAAAACCCCCTTCGAAGGTCAATCAATGATCATTCTCTCCTGGAATTGTAGAGGTTTAGCCAACAACCCTAAAAAGTTGACCTTAAAAGAAGTAATTCGGACCTACAATCCAGATATACTCTTCCTTCAAGAAACTCTGGGAGCAGGCGAAGAAGTCTCAAAATCACTATCAAAAATTATGCCAGGTTGGATCATCCAGGTCTTGGATGCCAAAGGTCATTCTAGGGACCTAGCCATGGCATTTAAGCAAGAGAAGTTCAAAGCCCTAAATTCCTAGGGGATGGACCAGGTAATGGGGATGGAATTCTACTCCCAAGAACTTTGCACCACTCTGTTGATAGTAAACATTTACGGGCCCTGCCAGGGAAGAGCCCTCTTCTGGAAGACCCTCCTCTCCAAATCCTTACTGAACAACCTGAACCTGGTCATCGGGGGAGACTTAAACTTCTCCATAGGCTCCTTCGAAACTTGGGGCCCCTCGGCCAAAGAAGACCAGCTATCAGATTTTTTCACCAATCTATTCAGAGACAACAAATTGTTGGACATTAATTTATTGAAGGTTAGACCTACCTGGAGAAATAGGAGAATAGGGGATGGCCGTGTTGCAAAAAGACTAGACCGTTTCCTCCTCCGTGAGGAAGCAGCAGCAAAGATCCCAGCCTTTCGTCAGTGGGTGGGTGAAGGGGGAATCTCGGATCATATGCCAATCTTGCTAGAATTATCCAAGCCCCCCAAAAAACCGGTAACCCCCTTCAAATTCAATCCTACCTGGCTTCAAGAGGACTCTTTCAACTCCCTCTTTAAGTCCACTTGGAGACCTGCAAGGGCCAGAGACTTTGATGATAAAGCTTTCCTCTTCATGGAGAATCTGAAGTGCCTTAAAAAAGCCATGGTGAACTGGGCCAAGGAAAAGAAACTGAAAGAAGATGAAGATCTCATCCAAATAGGAAGGAATCTCCAATGGCTTGAAAGCCCTGAAGCCGATGACTATGAAACTCATGAAAAAAGGGAAAGAATCATGCAACAGGAATCCCAAAGGAATAAAATCCTCTTAGCAAGAGAAGAACAATGGCGAATGAAAAGCAGAGCCATTTGGCTAAGGGCAGGGGATGAAAACACCAAATTCTTTCAAAACTATGTCGGAGGAAGGAAGAACATGAATACCATCTAGCACCTGAAAGAAGGAGGAAGAGAGGCCCGCTCCTTTTAGGACCTATCCTAGATGGGCACAAGACATTTTCAAAACCTATTCACAGCCTAGGCTAGAATTTCCTTAGAGGAAGTAATCCAAACAGGTCAGAATTTTCCTTGTTATGTGGAAGAAGAGGACTGACTGGAACTAATGGGAGAAGTCACCAGGGGGGAGGTGGAAGGAATAATAAAAGCAATGCCAAAGGATAAAAGCCCAGGCTCAGATGGA
This sequence comes from Pinus tabuliformis, assembly GCA_031772625.1. Taxonomy (NCBI): domain Eukaryota; kingdom Viridiplantae; phylum Streptophyta; class Pinopsida; order Pinales; family Pinaceae; genus Pinus; species Pinus tabuliformis. The sequence continues at coordinate 627,808,873 of CM062811.1, forward strand.
TGGACAGTGGAGCTGTTCCAACACTTCTTTGAGCAATTAGGGCAAGATCTTACCGCAGTTGTTGAAGAATCTAGAAGAAAACGAGTAATCTATCCTCCCTTCAACTCAACCTTCATAACCCTCATTCCGAAAAAAGAAGACCATTCCTCTTTTGAGGACTTCCGACTTATCTCCCTTTGTAACTGTATCTATAAAATCATAGCAAAGGTGATAGCCCTCCGGGTTAAACCAATTTTATCTAGGCACATGTCAAAAGAACAGTTTGGCTTTCTGAACGGGAGGTAGATCCATGAAGCTATTGGAGTAGCCCAGGAAACCATTCATAGTATCATCCAGAAAAAAAAATTAAAGGAGTAGTAGTGAAAATAGACCTATCCAAAGCCTTTGACAGGGTCAGTTGGATGTACATTCGGATGCTCCTCACGCACCTGGGGTTTCAAATTGACTTCATAAACTAGGTAATGGGATGTTTAACCAGTGTAAGCTTTGCAATCCTCATCAACGAAGAAACCTCCTCATTTTTTCAAAGTCAGAGAGGATTATGACAAGGATGCCCCCTCTCTCCCCTCCTCTTCCTTCTAGCAGCAGAAGGCCTCAGCCAACTGCTCCTTGATGCCCAAAGGAAAGGGAATATCCAAGGGCTGGAAGTGGAAGTCAACCTAAAAATAACCCACCTACTATTCGTGGATGACATCTTGCTATTCACTAATGGAAGAAGGACTGAAACTCAGGAATTAAAAAGGATACTAAATCTCTTCTTAAAGGCAACGAGATTACAAGTTAACAAAAATAAATCATAGCTATTGTTGGAAGGTTTCAACAGGCAGGAAGAAAACCAAATCAAAGAAGATTTTCCTTTCAAAGATAGGAGGCTTCAAGACTGCTTGAAATACCTTGGGTTCTTCCTAAAGCCCTGCTCATACAGGAAGCAGGATTGGCACTGGCTGATTGCAAAAATCAAATCAAGGATCACCCACTAGAGTTTCAAATGGCTATCTAGAGCTGGCATACTAACCCTTATTAAATCAGTTCTTCTAGCTATACCTGTTTACTGGAATGCATTAACCTGGGTCCCGAAAGGGATTTTGGAAAAAATCAAAAGGGTTTGTAGCAAATTCTTATGGGCAAGCTCAAAGGAAGACTCGATACTCCCATGGGTGGCCCGGGAGAAGGTGGCAAGGCCAAAGGATTGGGGCGGATGGGGAATAAAATATTTAACCACCTTCGGACCATCACTAGCAGCAAAGTTGGGATGGAGGCTTATCAAAACGAAGAACCTCTAGACTATGGTGGTCAAACGAAAATATATTGATCCAATGTCATTGGAAGATTGGATCAGAAGCCCAACTAAAAACAAAGGTAGTGCCTCTGTGGTGTGGAAAGCAACATTAGATGGCTTTAAGATTATTTAAGAAGTCCTATCTTGGTAGGTTGGAAATGGAGACCATGTCCAAATAGGGAAGGATCCTTGGGTAGAATGCAACGAAGATTTCATCCTATCCCCGGACCTCATCGACCATCTCAATACAAGAGGCATTCATAATCTTAGTCAGATTGAGAACCATGGCCACTCCTCCATCTGGGGTCAAGCATGGCTTACAGGATCAGACCTAAACCTCAACCATCAATGGAGAGGGGAATGGATCACCTTCACCATAGAGTTGTCTTGATCAAATGTCCGACTAAGAGATAGACTAGATCAATTAGTTTGGGCTCATGCAGACTCAGGCAAATACTCCCCAAAACAAGGATACAAGTACCTAATGACGAAGAAAGGTTGGGGAAATCAGGATTGGTGGGTAACCTCAATCTGGAAACTGCAATGCCCGGCAAAAGCCTGAATGTTCTTCTGGTGCATCCTAAAGGAGAAGGTGCCAACCTGGGACATCCTTTAGAAAATATATAAGTCAGGTCCAGGGAGATGCGCCCTATGCAAAATTGCCTCCAAGTCAATTTATCACCTCTTTATAGATTGCTCCTTCTCCAAAGCAGTCTAGCAAGCTGTCAGGGAACTGATCCACAAAAGAGTCTCATGGAATGGGCAGACAATCACTGAAGCCTGGAAATCTTGGTGGCACCAATACCCTGAAGAAAATCTGAGGAACCTTCCCCTAATCATCTCTTGGGGGTTATGGCTCGCAAGGAATAAAAGTATTATGGCTCACAAGGAATAAAAGTATCTTTCAAGATCAAATCCCCTAGTTGGAGAGCACAGTTGTAGGAAGTGCATCTATCTTCACAAGCATTCCTGAGCCCACTCATGAGGATTTACCCTGCCCGGTCAAAGAAGAGTGTATTAAGGAAGGTGTTCCCTGGGCATATTTCGATGGGGCCTCCAGCCAAAACAACAAATGTGGTGCTAGGCTGATTATCCACCTACAACCTCATAGATGCCTCAAAGCCTCAGTGGGTATAGGGACCATATCTAACAACTTCGCCGAGGTAACAACCTTAAAACTCCTTCTTTGTTGGCTTACCCATCTGGTCATATCCACGATTCAGATCTTCGAGGACTCCCTTAATATTGTCAAATGGTTCAATGGAACAAGCAGATGTCAGAATTACATACTATCTCCATTATTAGAAGAGACCTTGCATTTAAAATATTATTTTAATAACATTTCTCTATGTCACATTTATAGGGAACACAATGATTCTGCAAACCATCTTTCTAAAGCAGGTTTGCAACAAGATCTAGACAGTTGGTGGATAGAGGACTCAGAGATGGATGAGATCCGTGTGTCAGATCTTCCACCCTATGCTCAAATTCAATCTCTCTAAGTCCACAGCTTGGGCTTAGGCACTTTCCATTTTTCAGTTTTTTTTCTTCAATTCAAAATAGTAGTTACTTGCAATTTTTAACTCCATAAAAATCTAAAACTCCCATACAATTTTCAACTAACTCATTCCTATTTTGGTTGTTTTCCTTTTTGAGGAGACCAAGGAATGATTTTGCCCTATCAATTTATGTTATAGCTGAAAACAGAGACCAATGATGCGGTTTTGATGCTCAGGAAACTGAGCAACCGGGGTTGTTCTCCTCCTTGAGGAGGCCTTGATTTCAAAATTGATCAGTGACTCAGAATCAGATAATCGAGATGGCAAAAGGGTGCATCCCTCAAGCAACATCTCAGCAACTCTATGATTAAAAATCATATAGTCATTTGAATGCCTAACAACATATACAATGTAACTTTTTGTCTTTGCAATGAAATGTTCAATTTTTTTCTCAGAAAAAAATAGAAATAAAAAATAAATAAAAATAATAAATAAATATATATATATAAATATATAAATAAATAAATAAATAAAAATAAATAAGTAAATAAAATTGGGGTTGGTGATAGACCAAATGACAATTGACCGGGTGAGTTTGACTCCCACTGACCCCCATTTGGGTGGCCATTGTAACGGCCAATAACTCCTCGGTGGGGAGAAATGATTAAGGTGGCTCTGGAAAGGCTCAAAAACCAATGTCTTCGGATTTCGTTGAAACTAGGACTAGAATGTAGAGCTCATCATCTAGATTGTAACAATGTAAACAACACACAGATACGACTTTATATGCTCAAGATATTCGAAGTCAAAGTTTTGGTTAACTTCCCCCACTAGCTAAATTTAGCAGAGCACCAACTAAAGTTGGAGGTTCACCAAACTTGGGGGACTGACTAAATTTGGTGAAACCTGCCAAATTTGGCAGCAACTAACTAAGTGACATTTTGGCACCTATCAATAGTCAGAAAGGACTAAATTGTCACCTACTTAATTTTTCCAGTGTCCCCTAAAAATCTAGTGGAAAAATTCAATTGGTTGTTTAAAATATATATATATATATATATATATATATTGAAAAAATGGGGTGGCGGGCTACCAACCCCCAACACCATATACAAAAAAAAAAAAAATGTGAGTCAAGGCCTGCAAGTGACCTGGGACCCCACCCGCCATTACAAATGACTGCATTATTAGTGGGGGGACGCCAGGGATTGAACCCGCCCAACCAGTTTGGTCGGCAAGCCCATTGGGTAGCCCCATGTTACCACATACCGTCGAGATTTAAAAACAAAAACGCCAAAATAAATATATATCTGCCAATGATACGAGAGCCCTGCAGGGTTTGACCCTGGGACCTCCCCAATTGACGAGTTTTAAAATCAGTTCACTAACCAATGGGCCAACAGCCACGTTATTGTAAAGTCTACACAAGATTTTTATTTAAACATAACTTTTTACCATTGGGAGGGAACCGAGAGCACAAAACCTGAGGAGGTCCCGCCCTGGCATGAATTTTGAGGCAAAATATTTCATAGAATATTTTGTAGAATATTCTAGGAGAATATTCCAAATGAATATTCCTACAGTAGAATCTTGAGGAATCTAAAAGATTCCCTAGGGGTTGAATTTTGACAGTGGCAGAAACATATCAAGTTTATATTCATTTGAACCATAATTTCACCATAAATTCAATTGTGCAGTCCATGTCTTCATCTAAGTAGTGATTTTTTCATCCATCTCTAGAAAAAAATCTTGTGAGGAATCTAAAATATTCTCGGGGATCCCATATTTGACCATCACAGAAAGTGGTCATGTTTATACTCAAACTTCATGATTCTTTACCAGGATTCTAATGGTACGAACAATTTTCTGATCCGAGCAACCCTTTTTTGGGCCATCCCAAAATTTTTAGGATTTTTTTTTAATGAATGAAGAAGGCCCCCCACTTTGAGCAAGGCCTTGAGATGTAGTCCAAATTGGACGAACTATGTTATCAATTTTTCATGTATCCTGTATTTATGGTTTCCTTTAATCTTCCTCTCTTGTAAACTGTATGCACATGTGGTTTTCATGCTCTTTTTACATGAAATTTTGAATCCATCAATGAAGTAAAAGATCTCGGATTAGAGACTTCGATATTCAAGTGGATTTAATAGCATGAAAAGTTAAAATTCCTCAAACTCCCAATCAAGGCATTGGACCCATTCCAAACTAGGTCAGGCCTTTAGCGCCCGAAGTATAATAATAGGTCATGACACATGGTTATGTGGGAAGAGTGCCAAAGGTCAGGCATTTGTTGAATTCAGTAGTTGAAAGAAGCATTCGATAAAGTTTTTCATGGAGTCCGCCAAATATGGTAGTTCACTATAGTTAGACACAGTGTTAACTACAACTAAAATGGAAATCCAAAATTTAGTAGATAATTTGGTCGTTTGTGCCATATTTGTCAGTTATGCTATATATAGTATCCAACTAAAGTTGGAAGTCTTGCTAAAAACAATTAAATTCCATAATTGAAGTTAAATATCATTATAACACAAAGAACACTCGAAGAACAATATGCAGGGTGCATAATTGGATTGTTCACATTCATAACTCAGATAAATTAAGTGAACAATAAGAGAACACAAGACTTAAGGAAAGTAAACAATAGTTAATTAAATGAATGGAGCTGAAGTAAAATAAAAGATAATATTAAAATTAATAGCTCTGAAATATTTATAAGCAACATATATTGAGCATAATTAGTGTATCAATGTGTGTGTAATGTGTATCTGAGGGGTGTACAAGACTGCAGAGAATGCATTAGTGATCAAAGGTGTTTATGAACTAATGTAGATGATTGAGTGAGTTGAATAAAGAATTTATCCATGCAGAGAAGGCATATATTATGAGGAAGATGTGTTGATAGAGGGTGTTTATGACAACATGAGAGTTTTAGTAGAGAGAAACAAAATTTTTATGAACAAATCATCTATGGGTCCAGTTTGAAAATGTATGAAATAATGGTCTGCAGGTTCAACAACAGGGTGCTCGAAAATTAGGGAGTCAGTGCTTCCATCTGAGTGGGTTTCTAAAGAATCGCTTGGGGTTTGGTGATTTTGCAAGTAGGTCCTTGCAAAATAAGGGAGTTGGTGCTTCTTGTAAGTCAGTCAAATGTATACTAAAGAGGGAGTGGGTGCTTCCTGCTACTGGGTGCTAGTGAAATAAATCAAGGGTTAGTGCTCCTTTTGGTTGTTGTTAATAAATCAAGGGTTAGTGCTTCTTTTAGTTGGTGCTGATAAATTAGGGAGTGGTTGCTTCCTTATGGTCGGTTCCAGAAAGCATATTGGAGTAGCAATTTGAAGATTGAATTTAAAAAAGGAATTAAGAAGAAGATTGGTGGTGCATCCACTCTCTCTCTCTCTCTCTCTCTCTCTCTCTCGCTATATATATATATATATATATATATATATATATATATATATATATATATATATATTCATGTGTTTATTTATGATGTTGCTTACATGAATTGTTGCTAAATAGATTGAAAAGTGTAAATTGGAAATAGTTGTATAATTTGGTCACAATATTGATTCACCCCCCCCCCCCCAACCTTCCCAACTCTCAGTATTGTCCTAGTTTCTAACACAATGTTATGTTGAAATCCATTGAAATAGGCTGAATGGAATGGAAAACTATAAACTTCTCTTCAAAAATTCTTGATATGCCACTTCGGAAAGAAGATTTGAGTAGAATGAAGGTGATATCCTATGCTTATTGTTGCAAGAGTTGGATTTGGACATGATAAAGGCTAGAGGCAATGCCTTGCCACTAGAATATTTTGATTTCAACATGCCATTAAGTTTAGAACCAACACCTTGTCTGTGGAAATTTGAATTTGGATATGATATAGTTATACCTAGAACCTTGTTTTTGGTATATTTAGATTTCAGTGTGATAAGGAATGATCCAACACCTTATTGTTGTAAATCTTGACCTAGGTGCAATAAATTTTGGTTCAATAAATTATGGCTAGAGGATTTTAATTTCAAAGCAATAATGTCTGATTAGGATTCAAAGTGAGGGCATAAGCTAGGAATATTTTGGTTTAGGAATATGATTTTTCACAATAATATCCCTTTCCTATTGCATCAATAGCCCCTATGCTAGGTATTGTCAACTTCACATTCTCAAATTCAATCTTCATATGTATATAATCATCGAAGGAAGTGTAGTGGAGGAGATTTCGTTGTTCAAGGGTGTAGTTTCCTTCACTGTGTGTAGGAAATGATGAAACCTAATGTGATAAAACCATTAAAACCAAAAAGGGTTGTAGATCACAAGGAGTGGTATATCATTGAAATACACATCATCCATTGATGTAGCTAAGAATAGTATTTTCTACATGATAGATGACGTTGAGTGTATATTATACCTCTAGTGAGCTTGAAGTAAGTATGAAGATGAATAATTTTTTCACCTTAAGACTTTGAAGGAATATAGGGGTTGAGGTGTGTTATGCAACAGAAACTTCATATTTTCTTAAACCACCCCACATAATACAAGGAATTAATTTTCCTACTCTACTCAATAGCCCTGCAGGGATATTATTTCCTCTAGTGTTCTTCAGTGTGCATGGATAGAGCATAAGATGATATCTTCTTTTAGGAATTGTCTAATGTATTTATTAATTTGCTTTAAGTGCTCTCTTAGCAACAATATACAGGAAAAGGGGCAGTATCCTAGCAACCTAGCCTCTATAGTCCTCTACAACTGTCCATATCTCTTCATATGTCCATAAAATTATCTTTTACAACTCTATATGTTTCCTTGATAAAGATCATAATCAAAGAAATGTCAATATTAGGAAGACATGAGTTACATTTTTGTGCTTTTGCATGTTAAACTTAAAACTATGGTATTCATATTTTTACTAAGAAAAAAATAACTCTAAACCTAGGTAGCTTAAAACTTAAAAGATTCAATAAAAAAAACAAAGTTGAGCTACATTAGTCTACAAACACATATTGTTGGTTATGAACAATAGAAATACTCAAAACTAATGAAAGTACCTAATCGTGTAGATATATCATTGTCCCTGAGTTTCCATCATCTCATCATTTTTTGTTCCTTGAAAAGTTAAAATCAAAGTTTATGTGTTTAAAAACCATTATGGATACTTGTTCCCCTAGTGGAAATTATGTTGGTTCACTCTCCTTAGAAATCCTTTGCCTCTACATACATGCACTTGTGCACACGAAAATATTTGTTCAAATTATTTAAAAAAAACTGACAATAAACATTAAATATAAGGTAGACTTGAAAACACATGAACTAAGTAAAATAAAATGTACCATCTCCTTGGGCCTCAATTTCCATCATCTCATCATTTTTTGTAAACTGAAAATTGAAAATCAAAGTAAATATATAACTTTGAGAAAATAAATAGAATAAAATCTTCTCAACAATATTTATTGATACTTGTGTCACTAGTGGAAACTGTGTAGGTATTATCTCCTCAAAGATTCCTTGGTTTGTCTCGCTAACCTGAAAATTGAACATAAAATGTAAGAGTCACACCATAAAATTTATGTGACTTAAATTCATTCACAATTTCAAGCAAAATATATATATATATAGATATATATATATATATATATATATATATATATATATATATATATATATATATATATATATATACAGATATATATATAGATATATAGTAACACCTATGTTGCATGTACATTAATGTGTTCATGATGCAGCAACTGTTCCACAAAGTTGAAGTATTAATCGTTTAAAAATGATGAAAAATGCATAAGCTTGAATAAATATATATGCAAGTGCCAATTGGAAACAAAATGCATATTGTTGGGCACTAAATCTACCTATCGTTTCCTTACATTTTCACCTATCCTTTCATCCTTTTTACACCAATAATATGCATTAATTGTGACAAAATTACAAGGTAAACCTCCCCTCTAACGTCTCTTGGAATATTTAATTAATGAAGTAAGGTCGTGGGGTTTTGCCTATGTGAACTACTAAAATTTGCTATTTCTGTAGATTTCGATGAACAAGTATCGCATTCGTAGCTCACAACAATAGTCCAGCATTTACAGCAGTTGTTTGACAACGCTGCAACATCATAACCAACTCTCAGTTGCTCCCAGGCTTATTTCAGATCTTTATTGTTCTCTCTTTCTCGAAAATTAGTTGTTGTTCTAACAGTTGTATATTTTTGGGCATTAGTTGCCAGATTTGGGGAAATATGTCTTTCCCATGTATTTGTATAAAAGGGGTTTTATTCCTGTGCAAAGGGGTTAGCTATGTAGAGACAAACATTGTAACAGTTCTTCATATATTAATTGAATGCGAGCAAGTTTGTTGTTCTTCTCTTAGCTGTGAGTTAACGCAGCCCTAATCAGAGAGTTGGGCCCGCTCTCCTGATCAGGTGCTGCATATTTTCTTTATGTGTGTTGTTTCTTTTGTTGTGTGTAATTTTCTTATTGTTGTTACAACTCTTTAATTAATTGTTGTGGATGCCTTTTTAAGTTCTACAATTTATTTCTAATTACTGTTATAGCGATGCTTTGATTCTTTAGCTATGAATCCTTGGTTTATGTTAGATTGTAACCTTTCCCCTGCATATACCTTGCACGTTACCTTGAAAAATGTACACACCTGGATTGATAAATTAATGTGGAAAAGAGTGGAATAGTTTATTCACACTTGAACACCAACATTTTGGCGTCATTGCCAGGGAAGGCTAACAAGGTGCAAGACATGATATGCATTAACCAAAGGATCAATCTCTCGTCTTAGGGAGGGAAGTTCTACCCTGATCTAAGTCCTAAGCTTAGTATTTTGATTTCTGTTGCTTTATTTTTTAATCGTTTTTGGGCCGAGTTGTTTTTTTTTGGTTGATTGTTCTGAATTTTCTTGAGTTTTTAAAACCAAATCTCTCGTCTTGGGGAGGGAATGGTCTTTTGAAACCCTACTCCAGGTCCTGAGCCTTAGATTTCCTTTCAGTCATTTTCTTTTCTTGTTTGCTAAAACCCAAGCTCTCGTCCTAGGGAGGGAATGGTCCTTTGACACCCTACTCCAGGTCCTGAGCATAGTGATTTAATTAGATGTTTCCCACTTACCAATTTGCATGAACAAAGATTCGAATACAAGGGGAAGAGGAAAAGCCCCAAAGAAAGGAGGACAGAATTTGGGAAGGAACACTTAAATCCAACAAATTATCACAAAATTTGAATCAGAGGCACCTTCTTGTGCTGCTGTGAGGGCAAGGACTCGAATGAAATCAGAGGGACAATTTGTTGAACAACCAGTGCTATCTACAGTACCTCCTATTGATTTAACATAGCAAACCCTTCCAGTAGTAGAAGAAGGATGCAGCAATGTACGTGATGAAGGAGTGTCACTGCTGGTAATAGAGGAAGAAGACGTTGCAAGCAGAAGATTTGAGGAAGGAGGAAGGAGCTGAAAGGGTATTCATATCACCATGGGATAAGGGGAGTGTTGTTAAGGCAACTCAAACTTCCATGATAAGAGCCCCTCCATCATTCCCTACAGAACCTACTGAAATTACCAGTGACTATTAGAGAATATTTATGGCACCCCCAACCTCTATTATTGACTTCCCAATTGGGGATCTTGGGACTGGAACACCAACAAAGCCCATTCCTTTGAAAAATTTACCTAGCTTTCATGGGCTGACTTCTAAAGACCCCGACACGTTCCTTTTTGAATTTGATATTGTGTGTCAGGGATATGACTACATAACCGATGAATAGAAACTGAAGATCTTCCCTACTACATTAAAAGGGACAACCCTGTGATGGTTTATGGGTCTAGGAGGAAAGACTATCTCCACATTTGATGGGATTAAAACCACTTTCCTGGAGAAGTATCAAGATTATTGCAAACCTCGGGATATTAAGGAAGAAATTTTTAAGTTCATGTAGAACGAAGACGAGAATATGGAGGATTGTGCGGAACATTTTAAGTACACGTTACAGAGGTCAAGTCATTATGATCCAGGCGGCTCTAGAGACACACACAAGATAAAGAGAACTTAGGGAAGCTCAAAAATCAAAGTGATTAGGATTCCTTCAAGCCAGGACCAAAGCATAGATCTCGTCTTCCTGATTGCGACGGTGTGAACGGTTCGTCAATCCGAGTACGGATGCGAAAGTTAGGAGCAGTCAAAGTTGGGTTGACTTTCTTATGATTGGGCAGCTTAAGGAGGCCACAATTTGGACTTTTTCCAGCCACCGGATTCCAGCCAACCTGGGCCAGATTCCGAGCGAAATTGTGGGGTCGTTAATTTGACTCCCACGACCTAAATTTCGAATTTTAAAAAAAGGTGCATTGGTTATTATATAAAACAAAAAAATATTAAATTAAGGGGGGTGGGGGCCACCAACCCCAACCAACCCCCCCCCCCCACACACCATACCAATCAACATATGATACGACATATTTGGGGGCTGGCGGGGGTCGAACCCGCCCGGCCCACGTGGGTCGGCCCCATACATTAACATAACCATACCATAACAAAACCAACACAAACCTTAAATATTGCAACATCCCATGTATAACAGCGCGCGGAGGCAAGTACGGTGGGTAGGCTGCCTAAGGTGGGCCCGACCCAACCAGCAATGTTAAATTAAAAAAAAAAATTGTTATGCAATGTATAAAATGGGAGGAGGCAGGATTTGACCACCTAACCTCCCCCTTAATAAATGGAGCCCTAACCAACTCAGCCAAACCACTTTCTTGTTAACTCCACCTATAGAAATTTATATAAACCCAGAATTTATTCAATGCACGGGAAGATGGAGGAACCAGGAGCGGGCACGCATTTCGAGGCAGTAATTTTTAATTATTTTTTAATGCAGGTGGAACCATGAATTTTGCAGGAGGGCTGAATTTTCACAATGTCAGAATTTGACCAATTTTATATGGATTCAACACCTCTCGTCACCACGAACGCAATGGCATTTTCCATTTATCCATCAAAGTTCTGCATTTTTCGACCATTTTTCAGTATGGACGTGGAACCATGATTGCTATAAAAACAGGGAGTGGAACCATGAGCCTTGAAATTTTCTCGAGGAGGTAAAATTTTGCAATGACAGAATATAGTCAAGTTTATACTTGTTCTTCACAATTTTCCACAGGGATCAAAATGGCGTGACTAGATTCGCCATCTGAGTTGCATATTTCCAGTCCACCCATGGAGTAGAATCTTTGAGGAATCCCAGGGGAATCTAAAAGATTCCTTGAGCCCCAGATTCTCAATTTCTCATAATTCAGATTTTGGACAGTCGATTTTGCACTACTCGACGCCAAAAATCTGATGGTGCATTCAGATTTGTCATTCTCTCATTTCATTTTCCAGCCACTTTTCTAAGTGCCAGTGCAGATGTCCACATTCATGTGCAAGCAGTCATTTTCATGCAATCAATGCCGTGAGATCGATGGTCTGAATAGATTCAACAGTTTGACATCTGCTTCTTTAGATGGCCCCTGGTTGTGAGGTATATTATGTGTTCATGTACTTCTTCTTTATGCATTATGCTGCACAGATCCTTGATTGATGTTGATGCAGGATCTTGTTTCTTACATGTTTTTATGATTCCTTGCTTGATGTGATGCAGAATCATCTATGTGATGTACTTGCTATCATGATTCATCATGTTATGTTTTGAGATCCCTTTGTTGTATGTTGCTGGGATACTCTTGTTGTCGTCATGCATGTTTTTGCATTGAGATCCCTTTTATGCCATGTTGGCGGGATGCTCATCATGCATGAATTTTATGTCATACTGATAGGAGTCTTTTGATTGAGAGTTCTTGTAGCAAAACATCTCTTAGAGCCACTCCTGCGTGAGGGCATTTTTCCTTGTATGATATCGACGTCACTTCTATGTACATCATCACTATTGACAACACTTAATGCAGCGGCCTACACCATCTTGACATTGGGGCCTGGAGACGTAGTCCCTCCTGGACGAACTCTATTATCAATGGTTGATGTTTTTATGTTGTTGATGATTGACATGTTCCTCTTCTTTATAGCTTGCAAATGTATTCATTTATGTTCTTTTAAAAATGCAATTTAACACATCACAAAAGTAAAAGGTCTTGGAAGGGTCCTTTGTCACACCCGGACCTGGATCACATTCTAACCTAGATAAGGACATTTTGAAAATTATCCTTCTCTGGGCTTTTCGAGAAGACTCTCTGGAACTGTTAAACATAGCAGGGAAGGGAGATATATCAAAAGAGGACTTCGATACCATTTGTGATCTGTGCATCTAGTGCTCGAGGGGAGCTGCAAGGAATAAATAAGGAATTCGGTCAACAAAAGTATCTGGTAGAGGTGTCACAAAAGTAGAAATTGGAAACCTATTGGATAACTTAAGGACTAATATCTTGAGTACCCCTTCTGCACAGATTGACACACTACAAGTAAAACAAAAACCAATGGAATTGGAAAATACTATGCCTATATTTTGCCCTAAGTTCAGAAAGAAAATTCCACCTAGAGAATGTCCATTGAACTCCATGGAAGAATGTGCAATCTGCGAGCTGAGTCATGCAATAAGTTCATGCCCCTCCTTGCCAGGATTGAAAGCAGTCTTTCAAGGGACAGGCGAAGAGGTGGATCAACTATACTTCATGGGATCCAAAAAGCCATGGAAACCTTGGCCACCAATCATAAATCAAGGTATGTTTCAGGATCCATCTCAGTATTTTAACAATTTTAATATGGGTCCTTAGTCCATGCATTATTCACCTATGTGGCCTCAATATCAGTTTCCACCCTGGCAACAGTGGGCTCCTCAAACTAGTTCGAATCCTTCATGGGCCCTAAACTGGTGTGGACCCTCTCCTCCTGGGAAGTTTCCTCAATCAATACCACAACAGCAACTTCAATTTCCCTCTAACATACCTCCTGGTAATCCACCTATTTTCCCTCATCTTCCTATCCAACCCAATCTGAATCCAAACAATAAAGGGGCTCAACAAGCTGACACCCTCAACCTGCCTTCCTATAGCATCTCTACTGCAGAACTTTATGAAATGAACTTGAGATCCAGGCGGGTAGTAGATGCTCAGCCCTCACCTATTATTATTGAACAAGTTAATAGTGAGGTTAAAGAACTAGAAACAATTGAAGAGAAATCAAACCAAGCTAGCAACAATCAAACACCTCCTCAACTGCTAATTACTCAATAACACCGAGTTGACCCGTTAGGGGAGTTACAAAATCCCTCAAGCTGAGTTTGACTTGTTAAGGGAGTTACAAAATCTATTTGTTAAGATTCCCCTATTACAAGCTATGAGGGATGTACCTATATATGCAAAAACTCTTAGGGAATATTGTGTTAAAAATCCTAAAAAGAAATCAAGGGACCCACTCACTATTCATGTGATGGGAAAGTTATTAGATTTTATGTTGGGAAAGGCTATGACTGTGAAATACGGGGATCTGGGGAACTCAATTCTATCTATACAAATTAATGGAGTAGAAATTCTGAATGTATTGGTAGATTTGGGTGCTGCTATAAATGCCATCATTGTTGAGGCCATGCATGCATTGGGTCTTCGAAACCTCAAACATACACCTACTATGTTGGAATTAACAGATAGATCTACAGTCAAACTGGTAGGAAAGTTATAAGACATTACAATATCAATTGATTCATGGCATTATCTTGTGGATTTCCTAGTGCTGCAAACACAGTCCCCAGCTAGTGGCCACCCCTTGATTCTGGGAAGATCGTGGTTGGAAACCGTAGACGCTTATATTGGATGTCGTTATCGAAATATGGTTATCTTAAATGGGCAGGTTACTAAAAACCTTGTCTTATACCCTCCTGCAGAACCTAGTCCATTAGTGAAACCAGGTTGTCGTAAGAAACCTCTACCAAAGGAGGAATCCGAGTCTGAAGATGAAGAATTAATACAAGTTCTTACTATTGGGCAGGCCTTTTAGCTAAAAATAGAAACTGAGCATGATACGATTACTGCCTTCATTAGCGACCCTTGTTCTGTTTCAAATTCAAACCAACGAATTCTAGAATCTGTCTTGAGCTGTGAAACACAAGAAAGTATTGAAACAACATATGGATTTGAAGAACTGCCTACAACTGTGTCCCATGACAAAATTTCTCTAGAGATAGTGCCAAGAAAGACCATGAATATTAACCCAAATTTGTTAGAATCCTAGTTAAAACAGCTTCTAGATGTTCTCCGAAATCACAAAGAAGCCTTCGCCTAGGACTATATAGACATGAAGGGGATTCCTGCCAATCTATGTACCCATCATATATACATCAAAGAGGATTGTCATCCTGTGAGACAACCCCAAAGGGGAATGAACCCCACTTTGAAAAACATTGTCAAGGAATAACTTCAAAAGCTACTGGATGTAAGATTTATTTACCCCATCTCGGATAGCCAATGGGATTCCCCGTTGGTGATTGTTCCCAAGAAAAATGGTAAATGGAAGATATGTGTAGATTATAGAGAATTAAATAAGGAAACACAGAAAGACCATTTCCTGTTACTGTTCATTGACCAAGTCTTGGAGTTCTTCTCCTTCCTGGACGAGTTTAGTGGGTACAACTAGATCTAGATAGCTCCCGAGGATCAAGATAAAACTACTTTCACGTGCCCTTGGGGAACTTTCGCGTACCGAGTCCTTCCATTTGGTCTATGTAATGCACCTGCAACATTCCAAAGGGAAATTTTAGGGATTTTCTCTAATTTGGTAGATGACAGTGTTGAAATCTATATGGATGATTTTACTCCATATGGGAACTCATTTGAAGAAGGGCTAGAAAATCTGGAAAAATTTCTTGAAATATGTAAATAGACGCATGTCTCTTTGAGTACAGTGAAGTGCCACATGATGATGGAGGAAGGAATAGTTCTGGGACATGTGATTTTAGCTATTGGAATTTAGATGGATCCATCTAAGGTAGAGGTAATATTGCACTTTCCAATACCCAAAACACCCACATAGGTACGTAGCTTTATCGGTTGTGCTGGTTATTATAGGCGCTTTATAGAAAATTTTGCTAAGATAGCACATCCACTTTTTCAATTGCTAACAAAAGATGCAGATTTTGTGTGGACAGATGACTATGATGCAACCTTTGTGAAGATCAAGGAACTTGTCTGTAGAGCTCTGATCCTTCAAGGGCCAGATTGGACATTACCATTTCATATCCACATTGATGCCTCTTAGATAGCAATTGGGGCAGCTTTGGGATAGTAAGTAGACAAGGTGCCATATGCAGCAGGGAAAATTTTAAGAACCCCCCCTAAATTTACATGTATAATAAATGGGCGAATCTCCATGGTATATAGGAAAAATGGAAGGCGATTTTATCAATAATATGATATGTATATATAATTTTTTGGCGAATCTCTCACCAGGCATGGCGAATATTTTACTCAATTATAAAATCTTGTGTTTATTGAATACACAAATGAAATCATTGCATTTCTTTAAAATATCTTTTGAAATCAAAATTACCGAAATTACATATCGATAACCTAGTAGGTGTAGGATAAAATTCACCCATGCCATTCATAGAAAGCATGAGAAAAAAAACTAATACTATATATAAAACCAAGAAAAATTCAAATTCATCACTTCTAGGGAACTCGTAACCACCCTGCCAATACACAAGTATGTTCCTATTTGCAATTAGAAAAATTACCCAAATTACAATCTGTTTACTCCAGCATATGTTGGAAAGTTATAGAAGGATGACTAGTGTAATCAATCCATTCCTTTTAGCTCTGGATTTGTTTCAATTTAAAACAGAACTATACAAATATACTTGTCCAATGTCTATGCTTTAACCATTCACCTTAAGATGTTTTTACAATATAATTTCCTAAGTCTATTTAATATCTTCATTATCATAAAAACCAACCGATATCCATCTTAACTCCACATCTACCACTCTTAGGGGGATGAAATCTATTTATCCCTCTGAGCATTTGGGTCTTTACAATATAATTTCCTAAGTCTATTTAATATCTTCATTATCATAAAAACCAACCAATATCCATCTTAACTCCACATCTACCACTCTTAGGGGGATGAAATCTGTTTATCCCTCTGAGCACTTGGTAGACCCAAAATTAAGATGGATCTAAGATGATAGAATTTCCCCTTTAAATAGTCTATGCTCACATGAATACCATGGTATTACCATGGGTTATCATAAACCTAGAGCTTAAAAATTACTATTAGTAAGTTATAAAAATTAATAAAATTAATAGTTGATTTTTATTTTATTTTTTATTTTAACCAAGCTAAAATGTTTAACATACATTAAATTACAACATCCATTTTTACTCTTGATCGGATCAAATATTTTTTCACTCTATGCTAGTTTTCATATCACGATATTTGATACCTCTCGGGGGTTAGTAGATCCAGAGTAAAGATGGATCTATGCTGGTTTAATTCCCCCATTTAAATAGGCTACATTCCAGGTGAATACCATGGGTCAATACCATGTGCCATTTTTATTTTTATTAATACTAATATTAGGGTTAATAATGTTTTTTTGCATGGTATTAATAA
The DNA here is from genome assembly GCA_031772625.1 of Pinus tabuliformis. Classification (NCBI taxonomy): domain Eukaryota; kingdom Viridiplantae; phylum Streptophyta; class Pinopsida; order Pinales; family Pinaceae; genus Pinus; species Pinus tabuliformis. The sequence goes on from CM062811.1 coordinate 627,826,265, forward strand.
CAATATAGTCCATGGTATTTGTCCCATAGTATTTTGCCCATAGGTTTCACCTAAATATAACACATTTTTTGAGTGTTCGTAAATATAAGGTGACTTATGGAGTAAATATAAAAAAATGTTTTATTTGTTTACTATACCTCTCGTTTATTTATATTTTTATTAATTTACCATACCTCTTTTACAAATATGGTATTTGGCCCATAGAATTCACTTAAATAAAACCTCTTTCTTGAGCCTTCATAAATAGAACGAGGGTTATGGACTAAATATAAAAAGAGGTTTTATTTATTTACCATGCATCTAGTTTATTTATATTTTTATTTATTTACCATACCTTTTGAGTAAGTATAAAAAAATGTTTTATTTATTTACCATACCTCCACTTTACTTATATTTTTATTTGTTTACACCCTTGCATGTATATAAGGTGACTTATGGAGTAAATATAAAAAATGTTTTATTTATTTACCATACTTCTCATTTATTTATATTTTTATTAATTTACCATACCTCTTTTATAAATATGGTATTTGGGCCTTTGGCCCATAGGATTCACTTAAATAAAACCTATTCTTGAAAATGGGCGAATGGATTCACTTAAATAAAACCTATTCTTGAAAATGGGCGAATGGAAGGTTGTAACTCCTAATTTCAAGGGCTAAATTTACCTTTTTTACCCTCTCCCTTAAAAGAAGGTGGGCTATTTGAGGTGATTTGTAAAAATGTACTATGATACAAAATAATCGCCCACTAAAAATTTAAAACCCCTTAATTTCGCAAAAGGGCGAACATTCGCCCCTAAAATCACCCCTAATATGCAGTTTACTATGTTAGTAAGAACTTGGCTCCTGTCGAGTTAAACTACATAGTGATTGAAAAACAATTCCTTGTTTTCATCTACACCATCAACAAGTTTTGACATTATATTACCGGGTATCCTACTTTTTTACACACTGATCACGCAACAATAAGGTATGTGATGAATTGTTGGGTCCCTATAATACTAGTGATTACCCCATTACTATTGTAGTTATACCCCTTATTAATATTGTTGTGCCCCTATTGCCCCCATATTGTTATTACTGTGCCCCATAGAATATCTCTATTGTTATTTTTGTGGCTTTATATTATTATTGTTAGGTCGGCTGGATTATATTGTGACTCCTTAGACTCCTATATATAGAAAGGAGGTTTTGTCATTTGAATCATCCAAGAATTGCTCATTTATGTAATGTAAAGGAGGTTGCCCCCTCGAAGAGGCTGAATTCTAAGGCGTGGATCTCTCTTTTCTATCTTTTTGTGAGCTAGTTTCATAACATTTGGTGTCAAAACTTTGGATTCTAGGGTTTCGCTGCTCCAAACAGGTCATCGTGGAATTTTCGCTATAACGTTTTTTCTGCGACATTTCAGAAGTTGCATAAAAAACCCATTTGAGAAGAAATCGCGCTGAACCCCGGGTCATAATTTCAGAGCTTTTCGCGCTATATTTGCGGAGATATGATCTGAGGAAGTTGGTCTTTTTGCAGACTCCTGAATTACATTCCAAACAGGTGACCTGGGGAAAATCATCATAACTTTCTCTCTGGGGATCGGATTGAAATTTTGTAAGAAGGTACAAAACGAGGACGGACTCTAGTTTCTTGTATGATTTTTTCAGATCCAAAGGTCAAAACAGTGACTCGTGCCACGTCGTACAAGTTCACTCTATGGAACTAGTCTATAATCAAGTCACTGTGGGAGATTTTGCATAACTCTTCTGTGGAGAATCCAATTTGGGTCAGACTTGTGGCATTGGAAAGAGGACACAGAGGGCTACTGCAGGTCACAAATTCAGAACTAGATGATCGAAAAGGACAGAGATACATCAGAGGAATTATTATCGGTAACTGATGCCCCGAGGAAAGAAAATGCAAACACCTAGTAAGGAGCCTGAAAGCTCTAGCATGACTCATGAAGAAGAGGAAGAAATGCTACATGATATATCGAAATTACAAGAACAAGTGCAACAAATGTCACGCTCACAAAAGCTAACAGAAGCTAAGATAAATGGCATGGAATCTAAGATAAAGGGCGTGGAAGCTAAGATGGATGATTGGAAGACAGATTTGAAGACAGACATGGAAGAATTGAAGATAGATTTGAACACAAACTTGAAGATAGGCATGACAGATATGAAGACAGATTTGACAAATTTTCTACAAGAAATACTTACTAATGGTGAAAAGGTAGTAAAGGAAACTCATGATGCGAACAAAAGAAATGTTAATCATGATATCATAGACTCTAATGTTGGATCGAAGCCCCACCATATTCCAAAAATCGATATGAGGAAGTTTGATGGCAAGGATCCTGCAACATGGATATTACAGATGGAGCAATTTTTCGATCTCAATAATGTGCAAAACACACAAAAGGTACGTATGGCAACTTTATATTTGGAACCAAATTAGTTTGTATGGTATCAATGCCTTTGCTCTCGTAAACAATTTATCACTTGGGCAATTTTTACGGAAGAATTGATAGCACATTATGAGGATACAAAAAGCAACACTTTTTTTAGCCAATTGATAAGTCTCAAACAAAAGGGTTCAATAATGGAGCACATTGAGGAGTTCCAAAAATTGAACATAAGGGTAAAATATATTCCAGAGGAGCATAGGATTGATGTGTTCATAGGGTCTTTAAAGGATAATATCCAACATGATGTTCGCCTTTGGGAACCTGATTCATTAGAGAAGGCATTCAGGTTAGCAAGAAAAATGGAAAGCAAAATTATGGCAACCAGGAAGCATACCACTCACAACTATAAAGACGGAAGTGTTGTTGCCCCTAGTCTTCCACAACCTATAAGGTTGACACCACAACAATTGGAAGAAAAAAGAGCAAAAGGGCTTTGTTACAATTGTGATAGCAAATACACTAAAGGTCATAAGTGTGCTGAGAAGAAATTATTCTACATAGATTGTGAAGAGGAAGAAGAAAAGGAGAAAGAAAGGTCAAAAGAAGAGGATATACTCCAGGAACAAAGCCTAGATGAAGAACAAATAAATCCAACCATATCTTGTAATGCATTGGCGGGAATTACCACTCCTCAAACCATCAAGATAGAAGGACAAATCAAGAAGAAAAAGGTAATAGTGTTGATTGATTCAGGAAGCACCCACAATTTTATTCATTGTAGGGTAGCAAAAGAATTGAATTGCTTCCTATATCCAGCACCAGAGTGTCAAGTGATGATTGCAAATGGAGGAACAATAAATTGCTCTGGAAAGTGCCATAATATCAAGCTATCCATGGGAGAATATGTATTGACTAGCTCAATGCTTTCCATTCCAATGGGAGGTGTTGATGTTGTACTAGGAGTCCAATGGCTACAATCCTTGGGTACAATAGCTTTTAATTTTCAAGAACTTTTCATCAAATTTTCTACGGAAGGAAAGGAAGTTGAATTAAGGGGTATTGCAGGGAAACCAGGAAAGATAATCAGCTCTAATGGTATGACAAAGCTTCTAAAAAAGGAGCAAAGAGGTGTAATTGCACAATTATGTTCGCTAGATGTTTCCACATCGGAATCATCTATTTCTCCAGATCTCCAAAAAGTCCTGGACAATCATTCCAAGGTATTTGAGACTCCCAAAGGTCTCCCACCTATGCGTGATCATGATCATGCTATTCATCTGATTCCAGGAAGTGTTCCTCCAAACATCAAGCCGTACAGATATCCCTATGTCCAAAAGAGTGAAATTGAACGTATGGTTGCAGAAATGCTAGAGGCTGGTATAATTCAACCGAGTCAAAGTTCTTTCTCTGCTCCAGTAGTATTGGTGCAAAAGAAGGATGGATCATGGTGCATGTGTCTGGATTATAGGGAGCTCAACAAGCTCACTATTAAAGATAAGTTCCCCATTCCTGTCATTGATGAATTACTGGATGAATTGCATGGATCAATTTACTTCACCAAGTTGGATCTTCGTTCAGGATATCATCAAATCAGAATGAAGATTGAAGACATTCCGAAAACAGCATTTAGAACTCATGAGGGTCATTATGAATTTTTGGTCATGCTTTTGGCCTTACCAATGCACCTTCAACATTTCAAGGTTTGATGAATTCAATTTTCAAACCATTCCTTAGAAAATTTGTGTTAGTATTTTTTGATGATATACTAATCTACAGCAAGTCTTGGAAGGATCATGTTGAACATGTTGACAGGGTGCTACAACTATTGGAGGAGAAACAATTATATGCAAAAATATCCAAATGTTTCTTTGGAGTCCAGGAGGTGGAATATTTGGGTCATATTGTATCTCATGAAGGAGTTAAGGTAGACCCTAGCAAAATTAAAGCCATTAAGGAATGGAAAATCCCCACATCCATAAAGCATCTGCGAGGATTTCTTGGGTTGACAGGGTATTATCGCAAGTTTGTTAAGAATTATGGGAGAATAGCAGCACCTCTAACAACATTATTGAAGAAAGATGCATTTTCATGGACTCCGGAAGCAACAAAGGCCTTTGAACATCTTAAAGAGGCAATGTGCCAAGCACCGGTCTTAGCTACACAGGACTTCACAAAAACCTTTATTGTGGAATGTGATGCTTCAGGAAATGGAATTGGTGTTGTTCTAATGCAAGATGAAAGACCCATTGCTTTTGAAAGTCGTCCAATCAAGGGAAAGTTTTTAAGCAAAGCTATTTATGAGAAGGAAATGTTGGCAATACTCCATGCACTTAAGAAATGGCGACCCTACCTAATGGGAAGACACTTCAAGGTAAAAACGGATCATGATAGCCTTAAATACTTTTTAGAACAAAGATTATTCTCTAAAGAGCAACAAAAGTGGGTCACAAAGATGTTGGGTTATGACTTTGAAATCATCTACAAAAAAGGGAAGCAAAATGTGGTGGCAGATGCACTCTCAAGAAAGGATGAGGATGTGGAAGCATTGTTGTGTGCCATTTCTATTATCCAAACAGATTGGATAAACGAAGCAAGGGAGGAATGGAAGAATGACGAAGAAGTGTGGGCACTTATTCGAAAGCTACAACAAGATTCCAGTACGTCTGATACATTTAGCTGGAAAAATGATTCGTTATGGTACAAAGATCGCTTATACCTCTGTAAGAATTCCTAGCTAAAACAAAAGATTCTTATGGAATTGCACACTTCTCCCTTAGGAGGGCACTCAGGATTTTTAAAAACTTACCACAGGGTTAAGAAGGAATTTTTTTGGGATGGCCTTAAATCAGATATTCAAAAGTTTATGGCGGAATGTTTGGTTTGCCAACAAAATAAAGTGGAAACAATTAAGACACCGGGTCAATTAAAACCTTTATCCATTCCAAGCCAACGTTGGGAGGAGGTTTCAATGGATTTTATCACAGGTTTACCCAAGTCTGAGGGAAAGAGTGTCATCATGGTGGTAGTTGACAGACTTACCAAGTATGCACACTTTTGTGCATTATCACATCCATTTAAAGCCAGTACAGTTTCTACTGCATTTATGGAAACAATTCAAAAGCTACATGGAAACCCAAAGATTATTGTAAGTGACAGAGATCCCATTTTTTCTGGAAATTTTTGGACAGAATTATTTTCTTGTCTTGGTACTCAGTTAGCTCATAACTCATCTTATCATCCTCAATCTGATGGGCAAATTGAGATAGTAAACAAATGTTTGGAATGATATCTTCGTTGCTTTGTATTTGATAAACAGACACAATGGGTCAAATGGTTGCCTCTGGCTAAATGGTGGTATAACACTTCCTTCCATACAGCAACAAAAATGACCCCATTTATGGCACTTTATGGGTATCAACCACCATCCATCACATCATATTTAAGAGAAAATTCTAAGGTTCAGGAAGTGGAACATCACATCGAACATCAACAACAAGTCCTCCAACTCTTAAAGGATAACCTCGTGTTGGCACAGAATAGAATGAAACAACAGGCAGATCAACATCGCAGTGAAAGAAGTTTTGATGTAGGTGATTGGGTATTCCTATGGCTACAACCATATAAGCAAATGTCCCTCAAGCAAGCTGTTTGGTCAATTTAGTGTGATCTAAATTGCTATTTATAATGTCAACCCGGGGTTCGTAAACTGACGAAGTGAAGTGTACTATATGTACTAGATAACCATTTCCTTAGTCTTTTGTCGTTTTTAGTTTTTTTTAAGTTTGTTTTTGGTTTTATCTTTCCCTAATGTGAGATGATGAAAAGGTGATAAAGCAAGTGAAATATGGATGATTATGGTGATCTCTAAAACTTAAAAGAAAGCAAGCTTTAAAATGACTGAAATGAAATCAATTCTTAAAAAGAAATAAAGACATCAAACAATGAACTAATGACATCGGCCCAGTATCTTTGTTGCTGAATGAAAATGAAAGTGAAATCTACACTAAATTCAATTAAAAGTAAGAACAACTAATCCACACTATTTCAACTTTTCAACTCAATCTTCCTTATGAAAAGATATCATGAAATGTTAAGCAATGTGAAATCTAAAAGAAGTTAAACTGCATAAAAGAAACTAATCACACTACTTTAACTTTCTTGACCTTTTTCCTTTCAGCTTAATTTACCCTGTGAGAAACAGTCATGAACAAGTTAAGCAATGTGAGATCTAAAGCAAACTAAATCAAGCTATAATGAGTGATATTCTGGTCCCTAATAAAGTTATTTGATTATAGAAAGGAACCATTAACAGATGAATAGCATGATATCTAAGAACAGAAAATAAATGTACTACTCAAGGAAATGACAGCACTGGAAATCAAACTTCAGAAAACAAAAGTCAGCGACAAAGACAAGATGATCTCGTATGCCAATAGTGATAAAAAGAAAAGGTGAAAAATTGCCCCGGGCTGCCTAAGAAAACCTGCAAAAACACTGATCAGTTGTAACCATGAAAGAGCAGCAATGAAAATGTAAATCAACAGAAATCAAAAGCTTTGTTATGTACAGCTAATATACATGATGAAATAAAACGCAGCAATTAAATGACAACTGTACAACTAATATACATGAACAGAAATAAAGCAATGCAAGAGTTAAAGGACAACTGTACAAGGCTTCAGTAAGCAGGGGCCCTCTGCCACTTCAACCGATTCAACGAACAGCTACAAGCTTAAGTTTAAACCAGTCTTCTCATATATTAAACAACAACGTAAAAGTGCAGTGGGGAAATACAACAGTCTTCAAATTACATTAACAAAGATTAACCTCTACAGCGTTCATGGACGCGTTATTTATAAGGAAAGAAAGCTAAACAGATTAACTAAATCTACGCTATTAACCACGCTGCCAGAGACACGTAAATCCTCTTCAGCCCGGATCTAGGTAACTGTCATCATGTTTATTAAATCCGAGAGGTATGGCTGTTGGATTCTCGCTACCAGGATGTCTTCGTGGCTAAGGACTGTGCCACGTAGCTTCACGTGCTAAAAAACAGAGCTACGCAAAGTTGTGCCACCGCTGAACACTTCCGTTGACTATCCTTTGCCCCCTGTTTGACCGCGGGCTTTCATGGCTGTGCTGGATGATCTAGAGGGACATGTTCAATGTCCTTGTCTCCTGGAACTTGCCCATGTGGCTCATTCCTTTAGAGGACACATGTAGCATGGTGTTTGACAAAACGGCTGCGGAATCCTGTGCTGGCTGCAGAATCCTGGGTCAGCTGCAGAAACCTGTGTCGGTTGCGGAAACTGAGAAGCTTCCACAGCTGTCTGAACAAAATTCTAAACCAAACAACAGTCATCAGCGTAGTTAGAAAACCATGTCAAAAGCTCGTTTTTAAACTAAAATACAATGATTTAATCATCGTGGTGGATGAAATGAGTGGAAAAAGAAGGCTGAGAGGGTGTATAGGAAGGTGCAGGTTCGAGGCTCAACATACCCCCACTGTGAAGGTGTTGCATGTCCTCATGCAACCAAAACTTAGTTATTTTCCCTCAATCCATATGCTCTGAGGCTTCTGCAAGAACATCTAGCCCTCTTCTCTTTCTCTTTGATGGTAAAATGGTCCTTGGTTTCCTGACTAGACATTTGAACTTAAGATTAATCAATGCCCTGCTCAACTTTTTACACTTTTTCTTCAGCTTCCTGTTCTTCTTTTGCCACAGTCCTAAATGGAGCATAGTGTTATCATGGACAATCTTGTCTACCTTACTCTGCTCTTTGAGTGCTTCATTTTCCTGTTTAATGTGCCTATTTAGGATTTCCAATTCAAACACTTCCTGTTTTAAAGACTGTACTTGTGCATCAAGTGGCAAGGTGGTGCTTGGTCCTGCAGCTGATTGTTCCAAGGACTCTAGGTAGTTATATGCTTCTTGCTGGCTGGAATCTACCTCAGGTGTTTTCCTCGGCCTGAACTCAAATTCTGGTAAAGGAGGACTGTTTTCTCTTTCCAGCTGAAAAGGGCTTTCCTCACGTGGAGGACTTGACTCAATGTCTGGCTGAGCTGGAGCCTTTTCAGGTGTTCCTTCACCTAAATCAATAAAGTGAGATTGTTTTTCTTGGGCTACACTCTTCTTTCCTTTTAGCCTACTGCTCCTCCTCACGTGTGGACTAGTGCTCTTTTCCTGTGCACTCTGTTTTCCTTTTTGTTTCTTTGTTATGGCAGCAGCTTGAAGATGTGCTAATCTTTCTGCCAAAGTTTGAGATTCTTCCTCTATGGATGGTTCAGGGGATGGATAGGTTTCTTGAATGATTACTTTGCCCTTGTCCTTCTTCTGTTTCTTGTTTTTAGCTCCCTCTTCTTCTTCTTTCTGAATAGTTTCCTGAATGTTTATTGTAGGAGAGTCTTGGGCTGTAATATTATTTTCTTTCCTCCTACTTCTCTTTGGAATTTTTGGGGGACTGCTTTCAGAGGCTTCAGTTAGTTCTTGGAAGTGGTTTCTTGTCAAAAACTTTTCCCAAGTATCCTTAGTGTTTTTCAACTGTTCTTCAATAAGGATTTTTATGAACCCGTGATGGTAAAGATGGGGTTCAATATTGCCTACGTGTTTTTGAACAGTAAAGCTCATTTTCTTCAAGCTTGATAACAGAAAATAAGGCAAATTAAGGGTATAACCTTCCATAAAATTCATCATTAGCCTGGCATGATACATGTACATGGAGCCAAAACGACCCTCGCATGTGATAAATTTCTGGATAAGTAATAACAAAGGGGACCATTCTTCTTTTATTGTATGCACAGGGATTCCTTTGGTAAATACAGAGGTATCCATACCTGGGTTTTGTAGCATTGTTTTCCATATTTGATCTTCCACACTTCTGTTTTTGAACCACCTTTCACCTTCTTGCAGAAGACTTGTTGCAGCTGCTATTGTGGCCTCGGTCACTGTAAATTTCAAGTCTCCAACCTCCACTGTTTGTCTATTAAAAGACCTTGCAAAAGATTTAGTCACTTCTTTGTTATAGCCCCTGAACTTTTGAATGAATCTCAGCCACCTTGCTTTCTTCAACGACTCCTTCATTTGAGGATAACCCTCCAGGTATTTAGGTCCTTCCGGTTCATCTCTTAGCAGTTTTCCCATTCTCGGCTTTAAATTCCGACTGGAAATTCTACTGCGTATGACGGTTCAGGAAAAAATGGCTGATTACGGGGTTCTTAGGGTAACTGGAGTGGCCGTAATCGAAGTTCGGAATATATGTGGTGACTGTGGCCAGGGTTTGGAGCAAGCTGTAGTGGACGCAGCGGAAATGGAGAACAGGGAATGGTATGAGCACCGAGGGAGTAAAGGGTAAGCAACAGTAACGAGCTTAGCATCGAATGCATGCGGGAGTGAAGTGATAAATGGGCAGAATAACGGCTGAGTCCTTTTGGATCGGCTGACTTGCGTACACGTCTCAGCAGACGGCTGCGGGAATTATGGTGAAGGAGAGTCGTAGTACAGTCGGTCACGTCTCCAAAGTACGGCCAATAAATGGGAGAGCAGTCCATAAATTTAGAATGATTATGGGACCGTTAGAAATGAATAAGGTGTGAATGGAATGACATCGTGGAAGAGGAGTGGTATGGGGCTTGTCGTATCAAATCATTGCATTTAGTGGAACTTGCCATGGTTTAAATAACTATGCATAATAATGACATTGAATTGTTATTTGGTAGAGATTTTTGATCATACCTTTGGAAGTTTATCATTTGTTGATTAAGGCTCCTGTCCCATTATTGTTCTTTGATCTTGAAGATGCCCCATGTCTTTGCTGCACTTGGTAATGATGACACTAACCTTTGACTGTGATTTTTTTGAAAACAGAGTGATGCCGGCTGTAGAGACAGAGTGATGCTGGCTGCGGAAATCGTTTCTGGCTGCGGAAACTGGTTCTAGCTGCGGAAACGGTTTCCAGCTGCGGAAACTAAGACAACACCCCTTTAACTGCACAAAGATAGTTAGAAAAAGAACTAACTGAATGAAAATAGTCCTGAAGGGGACTTTTATTGATGGAATGAAATGAAATGAGTGGAATGAGATGGAAATGAAGTGGAGTGAAGTGGAATGGAGATGAAAATGAGATGGAGGTGAAGTGAAATGACAAGTGAGGTGGAGTGAAGATGGAAAGAAAGAGAGAATTTTTTTGGAAAATATAGAGTGTCAGGTGCCCCTGATTTTCACTCTACATTTTCTGTATAAGACTGGCAATCTATGATTGGTTTTCAGGCTTATACAAAAGATTTTTTTTTATTTTTTTTTCTCTCTCTTTTTTTTTATTTTTTTTATTTTTTTAACTGAAAGAAACAAAGACTAGGCTGATGGAGGAGAAGGATTCCTCTCCACCAGCCTCATTGTAGAATTTTCTTGAAATATTTTGACAAAGTCCTCTTTTGAGAGTGGCTTATGATAAATTTTCAATCGGTGGCCATTCACAATGAGAGGAGTTTGAAATTCATCAATGGTCTTGACTCGAACTGCTCCATTGCTAAAGACTTCGTCAATTTCATATGGTCCAAGCCAATGAGTCTGAAATTTCCCTTTGAAGTCTTTAAACTTGGAATCAAACAGTAACGCCCAATCTCCCTTTTGAAACTTTTTCTCTTTGATATATCTGTCATGCAACTTAGTTCTTTGGTGCTGAACTAGATCAGTCCTTAAAATTGCATCTTGTCTTATTTCATCTAGCTCATTCAGCTGCTCCATTCTGTGCTTTTGGGCTTCTGATAGATTCATCCCCAACTGAACTGCCATCTTGAAAGTCTTGACTTGAAACTCAATGGGGAGCAGGACTTCTTTTCCATAAACAAGTTCATAGGGAGAATGTCCTATTGTGTTCCTCCATGTAGTTCTATAGGCCCATAAGGCTTCAGGAAGCCTTTCTTCCCAATCTCTTCTGTGGAGATGAACAGTTTTGGTGATGATGCTCTCAAGAACTTTGTTTGTGGATTCCACTTGACCATTTGCTTGCGGATGATACAGAGTAGATTTTCTGTGCTTGATTTTGTATTCTTCCATCAGCTTCTCCATCAAGTTAGATGTAAATTGACTTCCCTGATCTGTCACAATTTCTCTTGGGACACCAAAACAAGTAAACATATCCTCAAAAAGAAATTGAACAACTGAATTTTCAGTGGCAGAAGGCAATGCCTTGGCTTCTACCCATTCAGTGACATAATCAGTGCAAACCAATATATATTTCTTTTGTCTAGATGGTGGATTAATAGGTCCAATGAAATCTAAAGCCCATTTTTCAAAGGGTTCGATGAGTACCTGTGGCTGTAATGGCATTTCATTTGAAAGAGTAGGTCTCCCAACTCTTTGGTAGCTGTCACACCTTCTAACATATTGTTTTGCATCTTTGAAGAGAGAAGGCCAATAATATCCTAAAGAAAGGATTTTATAAGCTGTCCTCTTGTCAGCAAAGTGTCCACTGCATGGTTCATCATGACATGCCTTAAGGATGTCAGGCATTTCATCTTCCCGAACACATCTTCTGATCACACAATCTAGCCCTGTTTTGAACAATTCATTAGAAATCCATGAATAATTTGAACTCTCCTGAATAATTTTCCTCTTCTCATTAGGAAATAAGTGTGGAGGTAGCTTCCCTGTAACCAAATAGTTAGCAATATCTGCATACCAAGGTGTTTTCGTAGTTACTGCAAACAAATATTCATCTGGAAACTTATCCTCTACAGGAGAATCTTCGTTAGTATTTTGGATTCTAGACAAGAAATCAGCTACTGTATTTTGTTTCCCTGGTCTATCTAACACAGTAATATTGAATTCTTGTAAAAGTAAAAGCCATCTTGTAACTTTGCCATTAGTAGCAGGTTTATTCATGAGATATCTAATTGCAGAATGATTAGTATGGACAAAAGTTTCATAGCCTGTTATATAATGTCTAAACTTGTTGATTGCATGAACAACAGCTAAGAACTCTTTTTCAGTCACAGTATAATTTAACTCAGTAGGAGTCAAATTTTTACTGGTGTAGTAAATGGCATAAGGAACTAAATCCTTTTGACCCAACACAGCTCCTAGAGCTGTATCTGAAGCATCTGTAGAAATATGGAAAGGAAGTTTCCAATTCGGCCCTCTCAAAATGGGTGCTTCAGATATTCTTGTTTTTAAAGTTTCAAATGCAGATTGACAGTCTAGATCCCAATTGAATTCACAGTCTTTTGTAAGTAATTTGAAGAGCGGAGATGCTATCTTAGTGAAGTTTTCAATAAATATTCTATAATATCCAGTAAATCCAAGAAAACTTCTAACATCTTTTTGACAATTTGGAATAGGTAACTTGGAGATGACTTCAACTTTTGATCTATCAACTTTAATCCCATCTCCTGAAATATGATGTCCTAAAACAATCCCTTCAGTAAACATCTTAAAGCATTTCTCATGACTTAATGAAAGGTTTGTTTCTTTACATCTTATAAGGACTTTTTCCAAATTTTCTAATGCCTCTTCAAATGAATTACCATAAACTGTAAAATCATCCATATAGACCTCTACACAGTCATGAATTAGATCAGAAAAGATTCCTAGTACTGCCCTTTGAAATGTTGCGGGTGCATTACATCATCCAAAAGGAAGTACTCGGTAAGCAAAAGTTCCCCATGGACAAGTAAATGTGGTCTTGTCCTGATCTTCAGGTGCTACCTGAATCTGATTGTAACCACTAAAACCATCCAAAAATGAGAAATACTTTTTGCCTGCTAAAGTATCTAATACCTGATCAATAAAGGGTAAAGGAAAGTGATCCTTCAAAGTTGCTTTGTTTAATTCCCTGTAATCAATGCAAACCCTCCATTTACCATTCTTTTTAGGTACTATAACCAAGGGAGAAACCCACCGGCTATCTGAAATGGGGTAAATGAAGTTTACATTAAGTAACTTTTGGAGCTCTTCTTTCACTATCTTCCTAAGGTTTGGATTCATCCTTCTTTGAGGTTGTCTAATTGGTCTACTGTTTTCCTCAATGTAGATGTGATGAATGCAAGTCTTAGGGTCAATACCTTTCATGTCGGTATACTCCCATGCAAATGCAGTAGAATGTTTTTGCAAGATTTTGGTTAGCTCCTCCTGTTGTGATTTTTCCAAGTTTCTGTTGATATTCAATGTTTTTCCTGGAAAAATCTCAATGGCAGAACTACCAAACTCTTCCATAGAGAAAAGAGACATTTGTCTAGATGATAGACACTCGATGTCAGAATCCAACTGAAATTGTGTGTGGTCATATTCTGAAGATGGTTCAAAATTTTCTAATGTGTTCAGAATTTGACTATCTTCACTGATCTCAGAAATGGTAAAGACAGGTTGTATAGTATCTTCATCAACAACCCACTCATTATCTCCTATTTCTGTAATTGCTTTTGCTGGAGGATACAGATTGAACTTCTTTGTCGAATTACCATCAGAAATATACATATCCCCAGACCTACAACTTATGAAAGCATCAGCTGTGGCTAGCCAAGGTCTTCCTAAAATAAGAGGATGTCCTCCTAGATGACTCTTGGGAGTTAAAATCATGAAATCCACTGGATATTCCCAATAGTCTAAGGAGACTGGAATGTCTTCTAATATACCATCTGGTTTAATAATTGATCGATCTGCAAGTTGCAATAAAGTAGGTGTAAAAAGAAGATTAGGAAGTTTTAGCTGTTCCATAGTCTGTCTACTCATGATGTTGATAGCAGCCCCTAAATCAATCAAAGTATTTGGTATTTCTACCCCATTGATATGTGTTTTGACAATTGGACTACCGGGATCTACATATTTCTGCATAGTAATTTTTCCCATCATGATATCTGCAATTTTCCCTACCAGGTGGATTCTTCTGGTATCTCTTGGTTTCCTTTCTGGTCTTTTAAGACTCAACTCCTTTATTGTTTTTGCTAGAATAGGAATCTCTTTAATGGCTTGTAACAAGGGAATCTTGATACAGACATTCTTCAATTCATCTAGAAAATTATAGTCAGGCAACCAAATTTGTTTTTCCACTCCTTTGTCAATTTGTAATCTTTCAGGAGAAGGAGGTGTGGATAAAGATGCAGGTTGCTCAACTATGGGAGTTGTGGGGGTTAATTCTTTTTCTTTTTCTTTTTGAGTGTTTTGGTTTTGAAGAGATGCTTCAGAACCCTTATTGGCTTCAAGAGAATCTTCCTCAAAAATTCTTTGCTTTTGAACATTTATAGAAGGCTTATCTAGGACTCTACCTGATCTGAGTTGTACTTCATTGAGAGGAACAATCATATAGGTAGGAAATTGTTGACCTTCCATCATGTAAGCATTTTGAGGGTTTTTATTATTGGGGTTTGGCAATGGCTGAGAAGGAAGTTGATTTGACTTCTGTTGGAATGGAAGCAAGAGTTGAGAATTTGGATTCTGTCGAGAAGGTTGTTGTTGAAATGGCAATGATAGTTGTGGATTTTGATTTGGAAGTTGTGGAGCTTATTGGTTTTGAAAAGATGCAGGATATTGGTAAAATTGAGCAAATCTCCCATAAGGATTTTGCGTACCTTGTACCCATGATTGAAAAGGATTTTGAGGTTGGGACCAAGGTTGTTGCCAAGGATTCCAATTTGGTGGGGGTTGAAAATTCATAGAGTTGCTAAACCCTTGATTTTGTTGCCCCTACCAAGGTCTCCTTGCAACAAAACAGAGAGATTCGATTGTATTTGGATCTTCTTGAAAGACAGCTTTGAGCCCAGGAATTGAAGGACAATCCTTGGTCTCATGATTCTCTGAACAAATTACACATGTTTCCACAACTTTTGCATCCAAGGGACATTCCCTTAGAGCATGTTTCTTCCTACACTTTGGGCAAAAGAT
Organism: Pinus tabuliformis; assembly: GCA_031772625.1. Taxonomy (NCBI): domain Eukaryota; kingdom Viridiplantae; phylum Streptophyta; class Pinopsida; order Pinales; family Pinaceae; genus Pinus; species Pinus tabuliformis. The sequence goes on from CM062811.1 coordinate 627,841,543, forward strand.
GGCCAAAGCCTCAGCTTTTGCTTTCTGCTTATTGTGAATCTTAAGGGTGTCTAGTTGCTCACTAAGATTCCCTAAGATGTCAGTTTTGAATTCATCAAGCATGTTGCCAATCTCAGCCCTACTTACTGATCCAGTTGCAGATTTGTTTGCTCTGATGAGAGAAGGATCCCTAGGCCCTTTTTGAGTTTTAGATTTCCCCCTTGAGAGATGGACACATAATTCTGCTATATCAGAAAGTGGAAGTTGAGATATATCTCCCTTTCCCATCATGTTCAAAATATCTATCCATTCATCTCTAATGGCTTTTAATAGAAGGGCTTTCAAGGTCTCCTCATCTAAGTTACTCATTTTTGCTCTTTTCAGGTTGTATTGAAATCTTTCAAGTAACTCCTCCAAGTTTTCATCTTCTTTTTGCACCATTTTGAATACCTCATCCTTGTGATTGGTGGGCATGCAATAGTCCAGGTACCTATCCAAAAATGCTTGTTTCATATCATTCCAAGTCCTAATGGATTGAGTGAGTAATCCCATGAACCATTTCAAGGCTGCTCCTTTCAATTTTGAAGGAAACAATTTGAGTTTTTGAGAGTCTTCCAGATAATCATAAGTTCGACACACGACTTCAAACTCAAATAGAAATGTTTCAGGGTCCTCATTCCTGAACCCATGGAAGTTTGGGAGGACAGATGGTGAGATGTTTTTCATTGTGGCTCGGGAGTCCTCATCGACTATAGGAAATCCGAATGAGTTATCCCCATCCCTATTTCCCCCAATGTTACCTCTACCTCCTCCATTGTTTCCTCCTCCTCCTCTACCTCTACCTCTACCAAATCCAGTTGCTCCTTCCTCTGTCATGGTAGTTTCCCTGGAGACTTCAGAGTCTTCTGGTTCTTCTACTAAGGGTGTATGAGAAGGAATTTCTCCCTCCTCTTCTTCAGATGATTCTACTTCTTCAATTACAATTTGTCTCTCTGTAGAAGGAAGGAAAGAATCTCTTTCTAGTTCAGATTCGATGGAAGGTGTGGGAGAGTCGACTCCTGCCTCTTGAATTCCAGGAATCCTAGGGCTAGGAGTGTAAGTTGGAGATGATGGAGGTGTCTCTTGTCTATTCCTTGAAGTAGATGGAGTTGTAAAAATCGAACTTTTGGCTCTAGCTAAAAACCTTCCCCTAGAATCTCTTGCTCTATGCATGTCATTTTGATTTTTTTTCTTCAAGTCGGGCTAATAATTCTCTTTCTGATCTTCCAGTTCACTCTAGGTGCAAGAAGAGAGCATACTCAAGAAACTATTAAACCAATAACTTTCTCTTTTCTGATCCTCCAGATCACACTAAGTGCAAGAGGAGAGCATACTTTGAGAGGTTATCAATTTTCCTTTCTTGAAATTTTCTTATTTTTTTTAGAAATTGGCTACCTAATTTCACTTCCCTGGCAACAGCGCCAAAATGTTTGGTCAATTTAGTGTGATCTAAATTTCTATTTATAATGTCAACCCAGGGTTTGTAAACTGACGAAGTGAAGTGTACTATATGTACTAGATAACCATTTCCTTAATCTTTTGTCGTTTTTAGTTTTTTTTAAGTTTGTTTTTGGTTTTATCTTTCCCTAATGTGAGATGATGAAAAGGTGATAAAGCAAGTGAAATATGGATGATTATGGTGATCTCTAAAACTTAAAAGAAAGCAAGCTTTAAAATGACTGAAATGAAATCAATTCTTAAAAAGAAATAAAGACATCAAACAATGAACTAATGACATCGGCCTAGTATCTTTGTTGCTGAATGAAAATGAAAGTGAAATCTACACTAAATTCAATTAAAAGTAAGAACAACTAATCCACACTATTTCAACTTTTCAACTCAATCTTCCTTATGAAAAGATATCATGAAATGTTAAGCAATGTGAAATCTAAAAGAAGTTAAACTGCATAAAAGAAACTAATCACACTACTTTAACTTTCTTGACCTTTTGCCTTTCAGCTTAATTTACCCTGTGAGAAATAGTCATGAACAAGTCAAGCAATGTGAGATCTAAAGCAAACTAAATCAAGCTATAATGAGTGATATTCTGGTCCCTAATAAAGTTATTTGATTATAGAAAGGAACCATTAACAGATGAATAACATGATATCTAAGAACAGAAAATAAATGTACTACTCAAGGAAATGACAGTACTGGAAATCAAACTTCAGAAAACAAAAGTCAACGACAAAGACAAGATGATCTCGTATGCCAATAGTGATAAAAAGAAAAGGTGAAAAATTGCCCCGGGCTGCCTAAGAAAACCTGCAAAAACACTGATCAGTTGTAACCATGAAAGAGCAACAATGAAAATGTAAATCAATAGAAATCAAAAGCTTTGTTATGTACAGCTAATATACATGATGAAATAAAACGCAGCAATTAAATGACAACTGTACAGCTAATATACATGAACAGAAATAAAGAAATGCAAGAGTTAAAGGACAACTGTACAAGGCTTCAGTAAGCAGGGGCCCTCTGCCACTTCAACCGATTCAACGAACAGCTACAAGCTTAAGTTTAAACCAGTCTTCTCATATATTAAACAACAACGTAAAAGTGCATTGGGGAAATACAGCAGTCTTCAAATTACATTAACAAAGATTAACCTCTACAGCGTTCATGGACACGTTATTTATAAGGAAAGAAAGCTAAACAGATTAACTAAATCTACGCTATTAACCACGTTGCCAGAGACATGTAAATCCTCTTCAGCCCGGATCTAGGTAACTGTCATCATGTTTATTAAATCCGAGAGGTATGGTTGTTGGATTCTCGCTACCAGGATGTCTTCGTGGCTAAGGACTATGCCACGTAGCTTCACGTGCTCAAAAACAAAGCTACTCAGAGTCGTGCCACCGCTGAACACTTCCGTTGACTATCTTTTGCCCCCTGTTTGACCACGGGCTTTCATGGCCGTGCTGGATGATCTGGAGGGACACGTTCCATGTCCTTGTCTCCTGGAACTTGCCCATGTGGCTCATTCCTTCAGAGGACACCTGTAGCATGGTGTTTGACAAAACGGCTGCGGAATCCTGTGCTGGCTGCAGAATCCTGGGTCAGCTGCAGAAACCTGTGTCGGTTTCGGAAACTGAGAAGCTTCCGCAGCTGTCTGAACAAAATTCTAAACCAAACAACAGTCATCAGCGTAGTTAGAAAACCATGTCAAAAGCTCGTTTTTAAACTAAAATACAATGATTTAATCAATGTGGTGGATGAAATGAGTGGAAAAAGAAGGCTGAGAGGGTGTATAGGAAGTGCAGGTTCTAGGCTCAACACAAGCTAAGAAGGATAATAAATTATCACCAAAGTATTATGGTCCGTACAAGGTGTTGCAAAAGATTGGTACTATGGCATACAAATTGGAGCTTCCTGCAGCTTCTCGATTGCACCCAGTTTTCCATGTTTCATGTTTAAAGAAGGTTATAGGCGACAAGCTCCCAGTTCAAACAATATTGCCAGAACTTGACGAGGAAGGAAAATTATATTGGAACCGGAAGCAGTCATAGAAACAAGAACTCGACAGCTACGAAATTGATCAATTTCAGAGTATCTTATCAAGTGGAAGAACTTATCCGTTGAAGATTCTACATGGGAGGATGAGAATTTTATGCAGAAGTATCTAGAACTACTCAAGCGTTGAGGACAACACTTTTTTGAAGGCGAGGGGCATGTTGGTTCCCTATAATACTAGTGATTACCCCATTACTATTGTAGTCATACCCCTTATTAATATTGTTGTGCCCCTATTGCCCCCATATTGTTATTACTGTGCCCCATAGAATCCCTCTATTGTTATTTTTTTGGCTTTATATTATTATTGTTAGGTCGGCTGGATTATATTGTGACTCCTTAGACTCCTATATATAGAAAGGAGGTTTTGTCATTTGAATCATCCAAGAATTTCTCATTTATGTAATGTAAAGGAGGTTGCCCCCTCGAAGAGGTTGAATTCTAAGGCGTGGATCTCTCTTTTCTATCTTTTTGTGAGCTGGTTTCATAACATGAATAAACCATTACTCCTATTCATATTACAAGATGGTTGTTGTTACTTCAAGAATTTGACATCACCATAATAGATAAGCCAAGAAAGGATAACGTGGTTACTGATTTTCTGTCTAGACTAGATAATAATGTTGAAAGTACACCCATAAAAGATAGTTTTCTAGATGAACATCTTTTTGCAATTTCTGCTAACACTCTGTGGTATGCAGATATTTTTAACTATCTTGTTATAGGGAAGGTACCTTGTCACTTGTCATACAAGGAACAATGGAGAATTATTCATCATAGTACCCAATATTCATGGATGGCAGGATACCTTTTTCACATAGGGGCTGATCAGCAGATTCGGCGTTGCGTATCTAAGGATGACATTTATGAGATATTGAAGGTTGCCCATGATGGCCCTTGTGGAGGAAATTTTACAGATAAAAGAATAGGCCACAAGGTGTTGCAAATGGGATATTATTGGCCTTCTATTTTTTGGGATGCTCGAGATTATGTCTGAGGATGCGACAGTTGTCAACACATGGGGCAACCTAGAAAGTCTGATGAAATTCCATTGCAGCCCCAGGTAGTCCTTGAGCCTTTTGAGAAGTGGGCAATTGACTTCATTGGAACTTTTAACCCACCTTCTCATAAAAAGGTTCACATTCTGGTATGCACTGATTATGTGACTAAGTGGGTGGAAGCCAGAGTTATTGCGAAAGCAACAGAATAGGTGGTTTCAGATTTTCTTTTTGAAGAGATTTTTGCTTGGTATGGTACTCCAAGGGAGATTGTTTCAGATGGAGGGGCACAGTTCACATCCCACATGATAGCAAAGCTTATGCAGAAATATGGAGTCAAACACAGGGTGACGTCTCCATACCACCCCCAGGCGAATGGACAGGTAGAAAGTACAAACAAGGTATTGGAAAATATCTTGACAAAGACTGTAGCAAGCCATCGTCAGGATTGGTCTCAAAAACTTCCTGAAGCTCTTTAGGCATACAGGACAACATGGTGGAACACAACTGGGTTTTCACCATTTGAGTTAGTCTATGGGAAATCCCCCTTGTTTCTGATAGAATTTGAGATCAACATGCTCAGAACAGCTTTGGAAGTAGGATTGGACTTATCAGAGGCCCAGAAACATCGGTTGGAACAACTAAATGAGTTAGATGAAATCCGTTCAATGGTTGTCCAGAAAACTACTGCTATCCAACAGTAGAGAATGAAATGGCACAATAAATTTATCAAGAATAAGGTGTTTCATAAAGGAGATTGGGCACTACTCTATGACTCCCGTTTTAAATATTTTAAAGGGAACCTTCGCACTCAATGGATGGGACCCTATGAAGTGGATGCTATGTTTGATAATGGAATAGTTATATTGGTTACAATAGATGATACTTGGGTTTCCTTCTTAGTGAACGGAGACCGTCTGAAATTATACCATCGTCCAACTTCTAGGGATGCCTTCATCAAACATCTCTCTGATAAATCTGGTTTGATGGTTGTTGGTGTAGAGAATTCTTCCTTTGCATTCTCTTAAAAAAAACAAAAAAAAAACAAATATATATATATATATATATATAAAATAATATGTTGTTACTACTTACTTGTTTGTCTTTTTGCAGGAAATACTATTGAAATACAATGATGTGGAGCTGACAAATTTTTCAAGTAATAGTCACTGTTGTTACACCTGGAAAATTTTCTAAGTGTCGGATGTTGTTACTCCTTGGGTGTTGTTACTCCGCCATTACTGTTACTCCTCAAAAATTTTCTAAGTGTCGGATGTTGTTACTCCTTGGGTGTTGTTACTTCGCCGTTGTTGTTACTCTTGGAAAATTTTCTAAGTGTCAGATGTTGTTACTCCTTGGGTGTTGTTACTCCGCCACTGTTGTTACTCCTGGAAAATTTTCTAAGTGTCGGATGTTGTTACTCCTTGGGTGTTGTTACTCTGCCACTGTTGTTACTCCCAGAAAATTTTCGAAGTGTCAGATGTTGTTACTCCTTGGGTGTTGTTACTCTGCCACTGCTATTACTCCTGGAAAACTTTATGCACTGCTATTACTCCTGGAAAATTTTCTAAGTGTCAGATGTTATTACTCCTTAGGTGTTGTTACTCCATCGTTGTTGTTACTCCATCAGTGTTGTTACTCTGCCACTGTTGTTACTCCCGGAAAATTTTCTAAGTGTCTAATGTTGTTACTCTGCCGCTACTGTTACTCCGCCAATTACTCTGTCATTACTCCACCACCAGGTAGGTCGCCAGGTACGTCTCTGTTGACTTTTATGGATTCAATTAAAATATTCCATCAACAAGACATTTATGTGCCGTGGATGGTTACATTTAAGTTGGGGGGGTGCCGTCATAAGTGAACAAAGGCGTATTTAAAAACCACATTAATGACATATCACATATCATTATTAAACCTTGTGTGAACGGTACACTCATAAATCCTGTCATTTCATATAATCATTTTGATGCATTGGAATTTGAATTACGTACATTCGATAACCAATTAGTCTTTTCCAATTCATACGAATTAATTACCATAATGATTCGCCATAATCCTTTGCATTTTTCGAAAAATCACCGGCCACTTTCACCGCCTTTTACCCCGCGTTCCACCATGTTGTTACCATTATTGTTGAATTGGTTGCTGTTACTCTCTCCCCAATAGTCGACTACATCCAAGTGCTGTTACTATTTCTACAACAATGGGTGGGTTGGCTGTGCATCACGAGCTGGAGGATACTACCCTGGTCTGTAAGAATAGAGAGGTGTGTCAAATTTTTGTCAATGCAGGATCGGTCATATAATTTAACAGATTGCACGGATTTGATGAGGGGATTACAATGGAATTCACACTCAATTTGAATGAGAACTGCTCTCGAGTTAGAGGGATAGAAATCCCTGTCATGGAGGAAGTTATTATAGAAGTTAGTGGATTGCCTCAGCAAGGACAGAGCTGGTTTTCACGAAGATCTCCCCTCCCGGAGCTCCCGGAATTATTTTTGTAGGCTGGTGAGAGCATCGTTCAAAAATTCCAAGGGTATGACAAAAATTATTTTCTACATCCGTGGGGTGATGTAGCAAGTTTTGTTATGAAATACATAACTTGCGAAGGATGGTTTCCCACTGTGTTCAAGTATCATTTCAGGGTCTTAGTTCGTCTTCTATTTCCACGGGCAGAAGTCTTCTCTCTGAGCATGCCCTTCTTTTTGCTAAAAAGCCTCCAATTAATGGTGCAGTCCACTCAACGTTCGCCACAGATCTCAGCAGTCATCACTAATCATGGGCTAGTTCAATTATTGGTCATGCATGCATTGACCTGATTTCAAATTCCTTGGGTGATATTTCAGGAATCAATAGAAGAGGAAGTAACAACTACTATAGCTGCTAGAGAAGAAGAGCTGAAGAGAATGGAGGAGGAACCAACAGAGGAAGAATATATAGACCAAGAAGAGCCTAAAGAGATGGAAATGGAAGAGGAATAACTGGAGAAAGAAAATGAGCTTGAAGCGGAATAAATAGTCAGTGTTATAGCTGAGGCTGTTACACAAGAACCAACCTCGACTGTGGAACCAATGGAAGAAGAAGAACTGGAGCAAGAAAAGGAGCTTGAAATGGAAGAGAGAGTCAGTGCTACATCCGAGGATATTACAGAAGAACCAACCTTGACTGTGGAACCAATGGAGGTGGAAATAATGGACACGATGGATGGGGTTGATATAATGATACAAGAATTCACTTTCATTAATGGAGTGTAAGGGGAAGCAATTCTAGCATCACCTGTTCAGGGAACATTTGATATGGGTGGTGGTGCCACACAAGAACCACCACCAACCCATATGGTCCTGGAGAATTTGGAAAGAATGAGCCTTGAGGTTGACACTGCCCCACAAGAACCAGTGTCAACCGCGGGATAGGAGTTAACACAGGAATGAACATTGGGCCAGAGCAAAATCATGGCTGATGAAGGGAAGGAACTCAAGGTAGTAGACAGGGCTGGTATAGACCAGGAAGAGAACATCTTCCATTCTCCTTTTTGTGCCACCATACCAAGAGGAGCAAGAGTGTCTTGTTCTCCTTGATGCTCAGAAAAGGAGGTTAATGTTCCACCCATTTTGAAGTTTAATGGTTCAGTAAAGGGTTTAGCTACTACTATTTTGTTGGCTACTGATTCTCAGCAAGGCCATTCCGAAGAACAGATCGAGGAAGAAAACCTTGCAGGAGAATGGGAACAACGAATGGATGAAGAAGGTGTTGTTCAGGCAACAGATGTCCTGGAGTCCAGAAGGGAGGAAGAAAACCTTGCAGGAGAACGAGAGCAATGAATGGATGAAGAAGGTGATGTTTAGGAAACAGATGTCCCAGAGTCCAGAAGGGAGGAAGAAGCGAATGCTTCTGAGAAAGGAGAACCAGGTAAGGAAAGTCAGTCAGATGGACTGGTGGATATTCCTCCAAGTAATCCACCACCTACTGGACTAGTTGGAGGACTAGATGAATTGATTGTTAAGTAGGAATGTATAGAATTCTGTGAACAGAGGAGGCCGCCCCATAAAAAGAGATATCAACTATAGATCAGAGACACAATCTGGTTGAAAATAGATGTTCGAAGGCTAAAAAGACAGGTGCATCGACTTAAGCAGTAGGTAAGAAAGTATAAACAATAGGCTAAGAAGCCTAAGGTTACGGTGGCTGAAGCAGCAACATAGATAGATGATGTGCCTACAACCTCTGCTGCCACCCAAACAGATTCTATCAAACACTTGTTTGACGGCCGTGAATTCTCTTTAACAGTTGAGATTTAAACTTAGAAATTTGTCGTGGCCCATTACTAGAATGAGGTGAAAAAGGTCTAAGAACAATTTTCCCAGGCTATCTTTGAGTATATAGAACGAGTGGACATATTACAGCTGAGGTATGCAAAGCAGCAGCTCAAAGTAGAAAGGTTGGAAGGACAATTGCTGGAATTGAAGACAGACAAAGAACAGATGTTCAGCTTGGCACAATAGGTAATGGCATGTCGCCCTCCTGCTTCTAGTTATGCCTTGTTCCTTCATGAGAAATTTCTTTTCTTCTATTTGGAAAGTATTAAGAAGGAGGTTAGTCATGAGATCAAGGATTCTGTACAGTTCCTCCGTATACTGAGAATCCATGACATGGTAACCCAACATCTGATGTGTGAGGTTTATCTACATGGATACTTCCTAGGCATGGACAAAGAGTTTAACCCAGTCCCATATGTGGGGGACATTCATTTAAGGGCTCTTACCTCCTATACTATCAACCAGATAAACTGGCAGAAGGCTTCTAATACGTTTGAATTGAATCAAAGCATGAAGTCTCTTATGATAAGAGGGGAGCACGAATGGTCCATGACTATGTATAATAAGCACGCCACCTTTTTAGAAATTGAGGGAAATAAAGAATGGATGTTGAGGACACAGAAGTGGTGTATTGACCTCTATGTCAAACAAATAGTCATGTTTCAAGATGCGGCCCTTGATAGTTGTTAGAAGAGGTGGATGATGTCACCTACAACTGTTCGAAATAGGGAACCTTTTGGGATGCCAAATTTTTCACGAGCACTAAGTCGGGTGCTAAGATATGTGGCATACATCCAAATATGTGGAGTCTGGTGGATGGGACTCTAGTTCAGGTTCCCCATCATTTGGTTACCAACAAAGCACTACACCCCAACATACAATGTACCAAATGATTGGTGGAAGGATGTTCTTCTCACAGAGGGATACAAGCCCCCATGAACAGATATGGAAGATGAGTATGATCTCGCCTAGCTCCACTCTAACTACAGTTGTTCTAACCCAGACCTGCGGAAGTGACGAGTTGCATGAGGGCATGCAGAAGACTAGTTGGGGGGAGATGTTGCGCACCAAATATGCCTATCTTTTCCTTACATTTTCACTTATCCTTTCATCCTTTTTGCACCAATAATATGCATTAATTGTGACAAAATTACAAGGTAAACCTCCCCTCTAATGTCTCTTGGAATATTTAATTGATGAAGTAAGGTCACGAGGTTTTGTCTATGTGAACTACTAAACTTTTCTATTTTCGGAGATTTCAGTGAACATGTATCGCATTCATAGCTCTCAGCAACAGTCCTGCATTTACAACAGTTGTTCGGCAATGCTGCAACAACATAACCAACTCTCAGCTGCTCCCAGGCTTATTTCAGATCTTTATTGTTCTCTCTTTCTCGGCAATTAGTTGTTGTTCTAACAGTTGTATATTTTTGGGCATTAGTTGCCAGATTTGGGGAAATATGTCTTTCCCGTGTATTTGTATAAAAGGGGTTTTATTCCTGTGCAAAGGGGTTAGCTACGCAGAGACAAACATTGTAATAGTTCTTCATATATTAATTGAATGCGAGCAAGTTTGTTGTTCTTCTCTTAGCTGTGAGTTAACGCAGCCTTGATCAGAGAGCTGGGCCCACTCTCTTGATCAGGTGCTGCGTATTTTCTTTATGTATGTTGTTTCTTCTGTTGTGTGTAATTTTATTATTGTTGTTACAACTCTTTAATTAATCATTGTGGATGTCTTTTTTTAAGTTCTACAATTTATTTCTAATTACTGTTATGGCGAAGCTTTAATTTTTTTAGTTGTGAATCCTTGGTTTATGTTAGATTGTAACCTTGCCCCTGCATATACCTTGCATTTTACCTTGAAAAATGTACATGCTTGGATTGATAAATTAATGTGGAAAAGAGTGGAATAGTTTATTCACACTCGGACGCCAACACATATACAATAACATAATAAATATGTGTAACATGCATTATAGTTAATCTTGTAAATGTGATTTTTTAGTTCATTAATCATAGCTTACTAGAACATACCTCATCAATTCTCTGCATGTTACGAGCCACTTACTATGTTCTCTACAATATTATGCATATTTATCGAGATCTGATTGATCCATCTCTCTAAACACCTCATTTGGAATACTTATAAATGGTGGATGTTCCTCACTCTCTAAATTCTACCTCTTCCCTAAGCCAACTGCCACCCCTGCAAAACTGGCATGAATATGCTCCCTAACCTTCTCACTTTCCTGAGTTGCTATGTTGGATGTAACAACAAGCACATTTGGAAGTGAAATCACTCTAGGTGGATGAGGTGCTAAACAAGTTGTTGGAGTCCTAAATCCAACATCTTGCATAACATTAGGTTGTCCATATGTATCACTTTTTCTAGCTCCATAGAATTTGGATCTTGTATCTGTATAATTGGGGTCCATATGCTCTCGAAACTCAACATACAAAATCCTTGAAAATATTGTGACACCTAATCATTGTTGGGGAAATTCCCATAAGAATACATAAACTTCTCATAAATGAATGGTTCAATATTAGGATCATTAAATATTACAACCTTCAAATGTTTCTTTTCTTTAGGTTAAAAGTCAAATAATGACAAGGTCATTTCTTTAGTGACTATATGTTTAAATTCATTATAAGAGTGTCTACCAATCACTGTTCATCTCCTCTTATGTATCATCTCAAAAAAATCTAGGTTGACAGTATAACCCCACAATATATCTCTATGAGACTCTCCAAACTATGAAAAACAATTTGAAGACTATCTCAACTAGGGTAGAGAGATTTGCTACTTTCTAGCTCATTATGCAATCTCATGGAATGTTCCCTCATCCCATCAACAATAAGCAAAGAGATGTTGTCTTCCCAAGGCATCTCCTCAGGAATATCTCCAAGATAGGTGTAAAGAGGGTCATCGCTTGGATGTTGGGTATATTGTAGCACCTTATGACCTCTGCCCCTATGTCGAGGTCTTGAAGGAGGAGGGAAATAAAAACTTGTAACATGTTAAATGTTCACATATTAGTTAAATGTACATAAATTTTACTTGGACAATTCATATTTAAAAAACATGTCTATATTTGAAATTACTTGATGGAAAAACCATCTAATTCTCTCAGCTGCTTGTCGGAATATGATTTTCCCCTTTTGAGGAAACAAACTCGGAGCTATTACGCCTTATACGAAACATTAGATTGTAATTCACATAAGTATGCGACACAGGATAATTTTTCACATTATACATGTCTTGAACAATATTTCTGTTCAAATTTTACCAGAACCAATTGTATGAAACAGTGTGTTGGTCTTTATAGGAAGACTAAAAGAATAAGACACTAAATGCACAAAACAAAAATTTAATCAATTTATATGCTTGTAAAATTAAAATAAAGTTAAATATACCATAAGTTTTAACATGTTTTAAATAACATTCCACTATACCTCAGTGCGTCCCCTTGATGCATGGATCGAAATCAATACGACCTACCTAAGGATCAATCGATGCACTTGTGGATGATAATATATTTTCACATTAAATATGTGTTAAAGAATAAATTATTCACATGTTAAACATTAAATTTATATCATATACTTGAACATGTTAAATAATAATCGAACGTGTATTTGTAGCATGCTCAATAGACCCCTCAAAATTGCATCTATGTGTGAGGGAAACCCTATGAATAGATCCATATGTGAGGCTCATATGAAACTTCAGATTTTCAATCACACAATTATGAGACACATGATAACTTTTCACATTAAACATGTCACTTCAAGATTTATGTTCAGATTTTACTTGAACCAATTCTATTAGAGGGTGGGTTGGTTCTTGTAGGTGGAGTAATAGAATAAGACACTAAATTCATAGAACAAAAAAATAATCAATTTATATGCTTGTAACATTAAAATAAATATAAATATAACATAAGTTTGAACATGTTTTAAATAACATTCCAATGTACCTAAGTGGAACCCTTGGATGTGTGACTCCAAATCAATATGAAGAGCTTGAGGCTCAACCCATGCACCTATCGATAATGATATTTTTTCACGTTAAATAGGTGTCAAAGAAGATTATTCAGATGTTAAAAACTTAATTTATGGCATATACTTGAACATGTCAACTAGAAAATTAATGTGTACATGTAGCATGCCCAATAGACCCCTTGGAATGACATCTAATGTGTGTGTGGGAACTAGGGATCTCAACAAATCCATATGGCTCACATCGATCCACTAGTGATGAGACATGTGTCGACACATGAGTCATATGGGTGTCTACAATTGTGTTGAAAAAAATGTTTTCACAAATTAAAAATATGTTTTCACAATAACCATTAAATATAACCTACTTGAAAACATGAACTAAATTTAAGAGTCAAATGTACCTGACACAATTCCTCCCATGGAGTAGCCTTGCAAGGTGTCAATGGAGGGGTTTTTCAGTGTCATTGTTGTATATGCAAGGGGATTAATTATTAATATTGGAATTGTTTTTGATAAATATCAAACTTTCTTTTGGAATACAATTTGTGTTCTTTAAAATCAATCATCATGAAAACATATATTCTATAGTATTTATCATGGAGTATTTATTTTATTCTCAAGAGTTTTCAATTTCAAAATGTTATTATTACTCATAAATAAATTAATATTTAGAAATCAATACTTATTTGTATGGTTGCATTTTGGTTCTCCAAGATGGCATTGGAAAGTATTCTCGTTGTCCCATTGATTGCCAAAGATGTTATCAATTAAGTAGCATCCTCAAGCCAACCCCATGTCAACTTAAAAAGATTTGTCTAATGACCCAACCAAGTTGAAGTTCACTAGGGTTAAATTAAACTTGCATTCAAATAAAAATAAAAAAGCTCTAAATGGAACAAAACTAAGATACCTCTTATTGGAAGCTCAGTTCATCTTCCAATCTAGTGAACACATGTAGATCATATCCAAGTTATTGAACTTATAATAAACTTGTTTGTTATTTTATTATTCTACATATATTCAAAAGTTACAAATACTATCAAGCACAACCTACACTATTAAACTCAAAATTTTCACTTGCATAAAAAAAATTGTATTCATCCATCCCGAGTTTGATAAAAAACAATGAAATACAATATCACTTGTGAAAAATAATCATATCAACATCGCATGAATAATATATCAACATATGGAAGGTGGGAATGAACTCCAACATCAATGTCCCTCTTCTGAATCTAAAATTTTGTGCATTGATACACAAAACCCCTATTGAAGTACCACACCTTTTTCAAATCTATGTTATCAACTTTCATACGCACAAAGTTTCAGAGTTATGGTTAACATGCAAGAATGTGAATGTAAGGAAAGTATCACATTGTTTTGGCATGCAAGTGGGATTTTGTAGCAAGGGAACTATGTTTACCCAATCTATATTAGGATGAGAAGCACATGGAAGGAAAAAATAGACTCCAACACCAATTTCCCTCTTCTAAATCTAGAAGTTTTGCATTAATAGACAAAACCCCGATTGAAAATCCACGTCCCTTTTCAAATATATGTTATCATCTTTCATATGCATATAGTTTAAGAGTTATGGTTAACATGTAGGAATGTGAATGCATGTTTTAGAGTCTCTATGAATACTAACTATATGACTATAAGATTTTGATGGTAGGTCAATCACTATATTTTTCTTTCTCAGTGGTTGGATATAGTGGTAATTTAGATGATCACCCCACTCATCTCACAATTACTCAACTCATTAGTGTAAGTAAACATTAGAAGGTGAATATGGCATTAATTGTGAAAAAGAATACAATTGAGCACTATGATTTTCCTTCCCCATGGAAAGAACCTATGATGAATCATCATTTTCTCTAATAACCCTTGAATCTGGAGTAAACAAAATTGTTTTTCTAGGGGTAAAATGAGTAATTTTATAGATAGAGAGTAGATGAGATGAAAGTGTTGGAATACACACTAATTACTGAAAGTTCCATCTCCCACATTATTGGAACTTTGCCTTTGTACTAATAAAGGAGTTCAATCATCCATAACTACATGGATCAAAGGAGGTGAGATATCCTAAGACAACAACCATATGATGGGAGGAACAATAACCGAGAATGAATTTAGGCATATGTTAGGCTAAGGTACTATCAGTTGTAGAAATAACCTTTTCTTTTCCTTCACTTGATATTGAAGATTGACATGATGGTTTCTCATTTCTTCAGACAACATAGCCATATATTTGGAACATTGAGAATTTGGATGGCCCTATTTTCCATAAACATATATTTATTTGGACTTATTTTATTTTTTGGACGATTAGCCACAAATGCATGAGACTTTTGGAAGAAAGAGATCCCATTTTGATGATTTTATGTTTCTCTCGAGTAAGGAAGGAAACAAATTCATCAAAAGAAGGGATTTTATAAATAGAACCAATTACATCTTAAGTGGAGTAGAGAGAAAGACAAATATTGAGTAGGATTAACCCAACCTAGACAAAATACCTATGATGATTTTTTGATCCTCCTTCAATTGAAGTTGAGGAGACTTGAGTTTTGAGATGCGATCCTAAATTGTGTCAAAATGACTAGTATCAAGGCATATGACATCATTTTCAAGTTGACAATCTTGAATGGAGTTAGAATTACCAAATATTTTTGAAATTAGATAGCTTTACCAAATATATTTGCAATGACACGAAGTTTTTCATCACATATGTTTTGCCATTTTTATTTTTCAATGACATGAGTGGGTTTATTTTCATTAATAGTAGTGACTAAATAAAGCCTTTTCTCCTTAAAATTACAATCATTTCAAACTTCCATTTTAAATAATCATGAGGACTCAAGAGAGATAATTAATCAACCATGGAATCACATGCAAAAGCATGTGCTTGGAATTGTGCACACAAAAAAGGAAAGTAGTCCTTAAAGCCTGTGCTTAGAGTTGCACACAAAAATACAAGAAATACTTTAAATAAGCATTAGATCCTTCTCCAAAAATTATTCTATTGGAGGAATTTTGTAATAGTTCTCAAAGAAATAAAATGCCCATAAAAGTGTTGTGGTGTAGTAAAGACTTTCTTAAAAAATACAATTTTTTTTCCCTTTTGCACAAAAAAATAATGATTACAATGAGGCTACACAATCCCGTCGCTGCATCTTCCTAGTCCATTATAACATGGCATTAAAAAAATCACAATTTCTTTTCAATCGATTATGAATGAACCCCTAAAACATCTAACTAGTGTTTAAATCACAACTATTAGAAATACTTTGTTTCAAGTACAAATTGAAACTATATATGTGCTAATCTATTATATAGGATTATGAACATGAATGTGAAAAGTTTCATGGTGAAAAATAAACAATTACATGATAGGGTACTCAAACAACAGATAGCCATAAATATGAATGCTAACTGTTGGAACCATATCAACATCCTACCTACTATATGCTTTGGATATAGAAAAACATGAGGAAAACTAAAAGATAAAGAGCTGTTAAACCTAAAAGCTTATTGTGAAGATGATGCATGGCTCACACATGCATGATATGAATTCCATGTAGAATTGATAGTATTACCTTCCTATCATATAGATGAAAGAATCAAGGAAAAGAAAGGGAGGGTCAAATGAAAGAGTCCTTTGTTGGAAAAATCTTTTCTGGAGTATCTTTGGTCATAAGTACATCATTGCTCGCAGAAACTAGTGATTATAGAGTCATTTAATATAAGATTTAGATATTAAAGACTAATAGAGGATGGAAAAAGAAGCAATGTACACGTTATATATAGGCATAATAAATATGCATATGCATATATGAAGTTATCATGTAATCAATATTGAATTATTGCAAGAGTGATTAAGATGCTCAAGATCATTTTAAAAACAACTACTTTAAACATTTCAACCGACAGGCCCAAGCCATTATAGGAAAGAATTATCATTTCGTAAAGATCTCAAAGATCAATTACTTAATTTTCTGACTAGAAATTAGAGAGTCCATATAAAATATAAGGATTTCGTATATACCTATAGAGACAAAATATAAGGATTTCATCTATACCTAGAGAGACAAAATATAGAAAGTCCACATTCGATCAAATATTCTACAAGTTTTACAAATCAAGCTAAGTTCCCCTATCACATACCTTATGCTTGTTTAGTTTTACAATAAATCCCTTAATCCTACAAATTTTAAAGTGTGAATTTCAACCACTCTTATAACCTCATTAATCTATCTTCTCTCAGAAAACCTAAACAAAATTTCAAAATAGGTTCTTAATAGGATTTTCCTCTACCTTCTAATAATTATTTTGAAAATAATTTTATAGATGTAATTACACGTTGAAATTGATTATGTGATTATTTGAGCATTCAAAATCCCTCCCTCTTCTGCTACAAGTTCTAAAATAAACTAAATCAACATGTTTCTCTAGGCATGAACTCTAAGCATGAGAAGATATTGTTTCATTCAAAGAAAACATCAAATTATTGTTGTAAATTGACACTGTCACCCTCCCAAACATCTTATATTCAAGAAAAATCATCAAGAAAATCATCAAAACACCATGAACACTACAAGTTATTGTTCAAAACTTGACTAGAGCAATGCATGACCGTTTGTGTGCCTCTAACTATCCTGAACCTTGCATCTACAATTTCATCTTTAGAGATTTATTTTCTTACATGAAACCTCATTGGTATAGACCTAAATTAATTTCATTGAAGACCAGTGCCATTGTTCTCAAATAAGCCTAAACATGCACTAAAATTTAAATTTCCATGTATGTCAAGCTCATTGAATCATCAAATGACTCGTTGTATAAGAACACCTAAATTACTCCACTAAGAGTAGTCCCATCCATTTGGTGCCAATTATTCTAAGAAAAACCTAGTGTTCCCTAATATATAAATTTCATTGTTTACACCTTTCTAAAAGTCATATTTCACTTAGAGAGAGAGAACTATAAATCCAATTCTCCAATTCTCCATAAAGTTCTTGCAATCTAGACATTAAATATCATGATAAACAATCCACTTGTGCAAACTAAGAAACATATCCAGTAAATCAAATCCCACAACTAAAGTGATTCTAAAATTATAGAAGACATAACAAATTCATCTAATACATGAGGAGATATTTTGATAGACCAGGAGATCCCACAGAAAAATTAGGTGATGGAGAGTTGCATCTATGTAGTTTGAACATGTGGGGTCGATATGAATGTAAATTCCAAATACCATTCAAACAAACCAGAAATTCAAATAAACAAACCATTCAAACAAACCCTTAACTTGGAAAAAATGCCCTTGCTTGGGATTAACACTTTTTCATAGGGGAAATGATAGGGCAGTCAACGAGTCACTTTCACGGGCCAATGCTTTATCATGGGAAAAATGACAGTCATACTTTTTTTTGTACCATGCAAAATTTTGGTCAAGAGTTTTGAATAGAATCTAAAATCTCGACCGAGAGTTTTAAATAGAATATAAACTCTTTCCTGAGAGTTTGTCCCTGAGAGAGTTATTCATTAAAATTCTCTATCGAAAACTTGTCAAACCTTGTCTGAGATATTTTTAACTTGAGTTTAACCTGACCAAACTCTCAAGCAAAATTTAAAACTCTCATTCAATATGTTCTTAACTCTTGGATGAGAAAATTTGTTGAAATTTTTCTCAACTAAGAAACTTATAAATGAAAATACTATTTTCCCCTACGCTCCAAAAAGTGTTTCCCAAGTTTTCCTTTTCACTCGTGAAAACTCGAAATTGGGAAACACTTTTAGCTTGTTTTCGACATAGAAAATTGTGAATTTTTATGTTTTTTTAACTTCAACCGCTACAAACTCATAATTTTTTTTTAGAAATTCTATTTGCAAAAAAAAAAAAAAATTATCATGAATTGTCTTGCCTCTTTACTCATATTAAAAAATGTATATATAGACATATCGCTAAAGAAATTTGATGTTTACTAATTGCACATACTTGAAAATTTCATGAAGTATAATGAGCGACTTAACAAACCACCATGGTTTTAATAGATGGTGATTACTTTTTTGGGGAAAAATATATCATCATAATCTAAATAGATTGCACTAGTGTGTGGCAATTGAGGAAGGGAGGTGAAAAGAAGCTTGAGAGGAGTTGAGGGAGTGGGTCGGGATGGCTAACCCTAGCTGCCCCATTCCTGATTCATGCCTCCTCTCTTCCAAGTCTCTTTGTTTTCACATTGGGTTTTTTCTTTGCAGGGTCTAACTAGTTCGTGGTTTTGTTGCATCACTGGCTATTCTTTTGTCATTGCGGTTGTTTCCTAGGGCTTTCTATTTTGTGTCTCCTGCCACAAAGGAAGTTGAGGGGGTGGGTTTCTTGGGCTATTGTCTGCACAAAACCCTATTTCATGCCTTCCTCACTAATTCTTTTGGTAACCATTTGCAATGGGTTCTCTGTGGTGTTTTTAGGTTTTAGTGGTCTCTTGTGCAGATGTGCTTCCTTCCTAGATTTGATTCTCGCCACTATACAACATTCTTCCCGTTGGTTGTCATCCTCTACAAGGTCTTGTCATGCATTTGGATGGTCTGTTGGTTGTCTCTTTGCCCTAGGTCTCTGGACAGTATTTGTATTTTATGTAGTCTCACTATGTGTTAGTGGACTATTAGTTTAGCATTTTTTCTCCGTATTTGGGTTTTTGAAGGGCTTGCGTGCCTATTATTTTGTCGTTTTATATTTTTATGGCCACTTGTTTTAGGGTTTTTGCGTCTGTATTTTTGGATGTTTCCCTCGAGGCTTTTCTTTGGTAGGCCTACATGCCATATTTTAGTTTTTACATTTCTTTGCACTAGGGTTTGACCCGAGCGTTTCCTACCTAATGCACTCATACATGATGTATCTACTAAATGTAATTTTATTTGGAAATATGAATCAAATTATGATTTTTTCTTTGGAAAAAAAGAAGATGATTGCACTAGTCCATGAACTATTTCGGGGGAATTTTCAAATTTAATCAATATTTCTATCATTTAATGAAATAGGGTAACATAAAAAAAATGCTGATTTTTCAACATATTTGGCAATCTGTAAATTTCCTTTTTAATGTGATCATTAATAAGAAAGCTAAAAATACCCTTTTGAAGAGGACGGGGTGAGGAATCTAGAGGTTATTTTTCAAATAATTTGGTGCTTTTATTTTGAAGTTATTTAATTTTCATTTCAGGCAATTTTCAAAATTGTCAAAATCTACAGTGACACATTTCGGTATAAAATTAGTAATAAATGTCAATCCTTGAATAAAATGAATAAATATTATATCATTAGAAACTAGATTCATATTTGACTCTATTGGTACCAATATCACCACATAACCATTAAATTTTTCATAGATTTGGCTTCTCTGAAGTTTCCATTTGCAAAAAATTGTTGAATTTTTCCTAATTTTCATCGAACGAAAACTCTCAGCCTAGAAAAACTCTCATATGAGATATTTAAAAATTCTCATCCAAGAAATTTAAAAACTCTCATACAAGAATTTTTTGCAACTCTAGTTTGTGTTAACCATGGAGAGCTTTCCCCGAAAAATCCCTTGGCTGAGAGTTTCCCTCAAAAAAACTCTTAGTCAAGAGAATTTGACACTCTTGATTGATAGTTTCCCCTAAAAGAACTCTTGACCAAGAGTCTAATCATAGAAAATTTGCTCCACCAAAACTCTCAACCGATAATTTTCCCTTAGAGAACTCATAGCCAAGAGATTTTCAAGCTCTTTCCCAACAATTTATCATGGCCAACTCAATCATTTTCTCAATTGTCACAACCTATTTGATTAAAAAAAAGGTCGAGAATTGTATATATTCTTGGCCAAAAGTTTAAATTGAAATTGTAACAAAAAAATTGAAGACAAAAAGGTGTGAAGTGCAAAGTGTGAACAAGAAATATTTTTTGTTTAAGGTACAAAAATTGTTTTTTTGAAAATAATTTAAATTTTTTGATATATATATATATATATATATATATATATATATATATATATATATATATAGATATAGATATATATGTATATGAAGAGGACTTTTGTTTTTGGAGGGACCTTATTTTATATTTTTTCTATGGAAAATAAATATTAAATTTTTTCCTATGGAAAATGATATTTCAATTTGTCTTTTTCTAAAGAAGATATATTAAAATTTTTCTTAGATTAAATTATAAATTACCATTTTTTTACGAGGGATATGAGGTAAAACAGATTTTGCAATTTATACAAATTTGGCATATATTATAATCTAGCTTTGAGATATTTCAATTTGTATTGAATCATTTGTAGTATTAAAATCTTGAACTCACTTGTATTATTTTGGATTTAGATTTTAGGTTTCTCTGTTTTTGAACATGGGAAACCAAAGGGATTGTAAATCAAAATGCAATTGCATGAGAATTGATTTAAAAGAAACAAATGAGAAACTACAAGCAAAGAGGAGAGCCTTAAGGGAAAATGAAGAGTTTGAAAGAAATGTGGAGGTACAAAAAATAGAGCCTAAAGGAGACGTGGATGTACAAAATAGAGAACCTAAAGGAGATGTGGATGTACAAAATAGAGAGCCTAAAGGAGATGCGGATGTACATGGAAATGATGAGGAAATGAGAGATGTCGAGGATTTGCTTGTCAATGAGATTTTTGACCACACAAATGAAGAAGACAATATTAATATCGACAACATTGGTGAGTCAATCATTTTTTCAATTTTGAATTTTGTAGTCTTTAGATTAAATTATTTCAAAGTTGCCATTTTAAGGTTTTAAAATTTTTAAATATACATGTCAATTTCAAATTTCAAATTTATATTTTTTTATGCAGGAACAACATCTAACCTGCAACAAGATCCTACCACATCTATAAAAACACGGAGATTAATCAGAAGTTACAATAACATTGTCTTTGATGATAATTTTCTAGTGAACATGGATTCAACTAAAATTGAAGAAATGGGGCCAACAATCCATGAACGAATAGTTTGAGATAAAGTAAATGTGGTGATAAAAAAAAAAATGAATGTAAATCTGTCATAGAGCAAGCTAAAATGTTAAATATATTTTTAAAGCACAAATCTCTAAGAAATGTAGTTCAATTACTGAGCATTATAAATTCCAAAGAGGTGAAGGTAAATGAGTTGGTACAAATAATATGACATAAGAACTTGGTACACATGTAAAAAATCTATCTCGAGATGGCAGAAGTACTCATAGAGGATTGTTAACAAATGTTGTCAGAAAAGGAACTACATCAAATCGATTGACGTTAATGGAAGAAATAATATACAAAACATCAAGAAAAAGTCTATGGAGGAATAAAAAAATTAGGATTCAATTAAATGAGAATTTTGAACTTGCATATTGGGCTAATATCTGTAGGAAATCCTATCAAGAAAGATTTTGAGATAATGTGGGGGGTAGGGTGAAAGAGTTTTGGAATTTCAGTTCCCCTATGTCACCAAATGAAATGGACATTGTGTGACATAATATATCTAGAGGGGTTTATGAAACTCATTCCAAAGAAATAACACAGGTCATTCAAGTGGAATTATTCCAGAATTTTAAGGAGAGTAATGCTAATGTGAAGCTTTCCTTTAGCATATTTGTGAAGCTTAAGCCATGGTATTTCAGGCCTATCATTGTTTGTGACACATGTTGTGGTCGATACCATGTTGAATTCTAATTATATTATGATATATTTCTAAAATTTGGCATACGATGTTGGTCCAATGACCCCCCTCTTTTAAGTTTTTGTGAATTTTTATCTAAGATATTATGTGCACGAGAAATGACCAATTATTTTATAGAAAGAATGTTTTTATGGAATAAAATGTAAAGGATGTCCTCATTTGGCATTCTTTTATCCTAAGTATCGCATTGATCCCAGTGATTCATGAGTGTCAAATCTTATTTTGAAGTGGAAAATATATGAATATGTTAGGTGAAATACTTTTACAAATTCAATGACAACATAAAAAATATTGCTTTACTTGAAAACAACATTTCTATGACATATTTTATGGATAATTTCAGGGAGAAAATATAAAAATCTATTAAGCACTCTCATATAGCATGATGGCATGATTTACTGTTCAAGCAATAACGTATTGTGTTCCCAAAAGGAACAATATTGTCTATGGTTGATTTTGTTTAGAATTACATGTTCACTCCATAGAAAGAAATACAAAGTGAGTATTATCAATTAGAACAAGTCTAATGTTGTAGATCTCTTCAACTTCATGTTGTATCTTCTCCCACAATGTATTTCAAAATGCGCTAAGAAATATTATGTTCCTATATAAATCAATGCTCCTTGAGACTACAAAGTGTACTTACATCTATCTAAGGAAAAAATTATTTCTACTTTCTCGCCACCCGGTTCTTTTCCAAGGCATGAGAACACACACCTTACTAACCCTATCAACCACCACAAATAGATAGTGATGTCCCTTCCTGGTTGTTAATAAACCTCCCTCAAATTCCATGGAAACATTAGGGGAATTGATTTGAGGTAAAAAATGGGCCTTAAAAAAAATGTACTAACATGATTAACTTTAAAAGAGCCAATAGGATTCTAGATGGTGATGTCACCCCTAGGGGAAAATATTTTGGAGCGAAAAGAAAAAGAACTATTTTTTTATTGTATTTTTTACATATCTCTTTGTAGGTTCACTCACATTGCAAGAGTATGCATTTGTTGTATGCGTAATTAGATTCCATATCCAAAAATTACCTACTATGCATACTTATGAGTAGATCTACATCAAAAAAATTGAAAATACATTAAAAAATCATGTTGAAACACACTTTGTTCATATATTTTCACTCTTTTTATGTGGATCTACTCAAATCTTGCAGAGTGGGTACTTGTTAGATGTGGAATTTAATTTCGCACCCAATGGGTGTCTACTCTTGAAGTTTGAGTGAGCCTATAAGGAGATAAGTTGAAAATACAATAATAATAATAATAATAATAATAATAAAATTTCCTTTATTTTTCTTTAAAAAATCATAAGTATTATTTTATTATTGTAATTAATATTTTATTATTTTCCTTAGGAGTTAAATTAGAAATCTTTCATGCTCTAGTTCTTGCATTACCGAACTTGAAACAATACTTTGAAGTGGAGACATACGTAAGTGGGTATGTTATGGGAGAAACATTAATGTAGGGATGAGGGCATGCATGTGACCATTCTAAAGTATTTCATGGGGTGGTTCTTAACTACCCTATCTTTGATAAGGATCTCTATGCTTTGGTGCAAGTTATGAAAAAGTGGGAATGTTATCTGATGGGAAATGAGACAATAATCGACATAGGTTACCAACCCCTACAATACCTAGAGGCCCAAAGTAAAATACGACAAATTAGGCGTTACAAGTGGATGGAGTTTTTACAATTGTTTCATTTAGTGATCAAGTACAAGAAGGGTAGAAAATAAAAGGTGTATGATATGCTTTCAAGTTCATCCACATCAAAAATCACATATTTGGGAACCCTAATGCACATGGAAGCTTTCACCCATGATGCAGATAGAGAAGCATACACAAAGCACGAGGACTTCAAGGAGGTGTATCAATAGTTGCAGAACCAAAGTCATGTACACAATGGTGATAACATAGTTGATTATCATCTCCAAAATGGGTTACCCTACAAGTTGGACAAGTTATGTGTTCCTAAAAGTGAGTGATTATAGATAATTAGAGAGGCTCACACCTCCAAGGTTACATGAAATTTTGGTGTAGGGAAGAAAGTGGCCAACTTTGAGAGGTATGTATACTACCTATGTTGCAAGAAGATGTAGCTAGGTTCATAAGAGGATGTATACTTTGTTGTACCAACTAGCCTAATAACAGGAAATAGGATCCATGCCGTCCCTTACCTATACTAGGAGGCCCATTTTATTATTTTTACCCTTTCCCCACAAGAAAATCTTACCACTCATTGCTATGGCTTAGAGTAGTGCTACTGCTATTGAAAATGAGGCTATGAATTTCCTCAAGTATTATGCTCCCCCAACGAAACTCTTGACCTCAAAAAAATTGGTAGCCACTAGCCACTTCATGATGGTCTCTGTCTTGGAAGGATTGATCTTCAACTCTCCTCCACCCATCACATATCCCAAATACACCAAAGGATATTGTACAAACTCATATTTCTTAATATTTTCCACCAGTTAGTGCTTCATTAATGTCTCTAGAATCTGCATTAAATGTGACATGTGCTCCTCCTAGGTAGCATTGTATACCAATATATCATCCAAATAAAAAATAACAATGAACCTATAAAAGGGCATAATATATATTTCATTAATCTCATGAGCATAGTTGGTGCATTGTATAGGCCAAACAACATAACTAACCACCCATACAAACTTTTTTTTTATTTTGAAGTTGGCATTCTAGGTATCTTCTTCTCTAACTTGGACTTGGTGATACCTAGTCTTTAAGTCTAGCTTGGTGAGGTATTTTTCTTTCTATAATTGGTCCAACAAATCATCTATCATGGGAAATGGGTACATTCATGAGAGTAATTCTGTTTAATTCCCTATAATCAATACACATCCTCCAATTCCTATCCTTGTTTTGAACAATTATGATGTGTGACCCACATGGTGAGATACTTGGCTAAACAACACATTGTTATAACAACTATTGCAATTTCTTATTCACCTCATTTTCTTCTATAATGGACTAATTGTACAACCCAATGTTTGTAAATAGAGATTCCAACAATAGTTAGACCTCATGCTCCACTTCCCTCTTCAGTGGTAGCTCATTAAGCTCCTAGAACACACCCATGTATGCATGTAGCAACTCTTCTATTTATATTTATTTTCCTTAGTACAACCATCCAAGAATGAATTTTCTCTCACTGAATTTTCTATAGTCTCATTTACTCTTAAAAGAAATAAAACATATTTCTTTCTAGAGCTAATGAGTTTATTGACTTGGTTAGCACTTATTAGTGAAATTTTACACTTTCCATTTTGCACGTTCATGGTGAATTATTTTCCATCCTTGATGAGGTGCTACTGATTGGTTCTCTACATGAATAGTGCATCTTTCATGTATGTATAGGGACTTATAAACACCATTCCATATACATCATGTGGAACTACATCCATTTCTACTTCATTAATAATGTAAATCTATATTGATAGAAAATATGATTTTTCACTGCTTGTTTACTTTATTTTTTCATCCTTATTTACCCATCGTAATGGATATGGGTTTGGGTCATCACGAAATTCAAATCCCAATTCATTGACCAACTCTCATGCAATGAGATTTCTATGATCTTGAGTTGAATAGAGAATTAATTTTTGTCTTCTTGACTTGTATATTTATATGGAAGAGTTTGTTCATCTCCTTCTTTTCTTGATCCCCTGATTTTCATCTGATATAATCTCTAAGTTAGAGACCTTATTCTTCTTTGATTCAAAGTTTATTTTCTATATTTTAGAGGATTTATATTACAGCTAATATCTGTGACCTACTCCTACAGCCTTGTGAATCTCTTTTTTGCCACATATTGAGCCTTATTAATAGATTCATCATCCATGGCTAGGGATTTATGAATTTTAGCTTACCAATATGAATCTCATGCAACTCCCCACAATATACCCAAAGAAAGATTCTATGATACTAATATTATCTATAAAATATCATGGATATTCCATTGGATAGTTCATGACAATAGATCTGATATAGAAAATTCATTGAACTTTGAAACCTATACTATGAGGGTTAATTTTTTCTTAGACTTTTGGAATTATTAAGTTATTATTTACTGCGTATTCATGCAAAAATATAAATATGTAGAGACAGAGAATAAATAGAACAGACACTCACCAAACCATAATAACACAAAACATGACCTAAGAAACACTTTTGGGAGTAAACCTAGTTGGAAGGTGAGGTTGCTTTACTCTCTCTTTCTCTAAATGGAAATTGATGCAAGTATGAAGGATAGATACATGTGGGCCATGGGATGCTACAGAACAAAAACCCTCCGCTCTTAATGACTCTTCTCATTTATGGAACAAAATTCACTCAAATAGAATGAAACTAGTTTTCCTCCTAGTGGCCTAGTTGTAACACAGCTCAATAACCAACTAGGGATTAAATTTGACCCATTCAACCTCAAAATGAGTTACAAATCAAACCTTCTAGACTATTATTCATAGTTCCCATGTGGCTAGCTCCTTTTCCATGAGTGGCAGGGGTTGATGTGGCACCCTCTTGAATTATGGTAGTCAATTTTGATAGGTCAGCTTCTAAGAGGCATAACTTTCTAATAAGAGCTCTGATTGAGGTTATTATTGCATCGTTGGAAAGGTATCAATGTGCATATTATGGAATGTAGGTCTATAGTAAGGTAAGAACCACAAAATGTGGTCATTTAAAGCCTCAAATTGGCTTCTAAATTTTTTCATCCGAAATATTTCAAACTAGGACCCACGGTATTTTTTAAGGATTTAATGATTTTCCTATATATAGTATTGTAGGCGACTATTCTAGTTTGAAAATTCATATGTATAGAATGTAGGTGAATATTCATTAAAAAAAATGTAATTTACTATTAAAATTGGTAATTTTGTGGTGAATATCATCCATTTAATCATATATATGTAAAAAGTAGGCGAATTTTTAACCAAATTGGTGAATATTTTTTTCAAAATGTCCAAAATATAGCCCATTTGTGAAATTTCGCCCCTAAAATTTTCCCTAGTAGGACCACTAGTAAAAATGACCTTGCAAGTTAATTCCCCAAAATTATTTACTCTAAAAGCATCAATATGGATGAAAAATAATATATTGATCCAATTTGGATCATGCATTGAAACCCATTATCATTATCAATGGGTTTTGTTGTTAATGGTATACATTAATGACTGATAATCAAATTGTTTCTCTTGTGTTCAACATTAGCTCATTTATTCGCATGGGATAGATTCATACCATTATGGATTGAATACCTTAGAACAAAATACCATCTCCACTTTATACCACTACCTAGGTTGTGCAAGACAATACCACTCACCCATATGATATTGGTACTTTTGGATAATCAATTTATTCATCTCACAATTCCAAATATTCTCCTAATATATATTAAGGCATAGATATGTTATGTATCAGTTCATGGCTATGGTCTATTTGACATGGAATCATAATATATGTCATTCATGTCCATGGTTTCTACACACTATAATTCATGGATCCATAATTTACTTGATTTGGTAGCCATGCTTTTCCACACCTAACCATGTGTATACTTGCTTCGGCAGGAGATATATGATACCTTGGTTTACGTTGCAAGTATTTTCTCAAATCAAATTCCAGTGAACTTCACTTGGACCCATTTAGTAACTTCCTTCGTGATATAATAATGCATGTCATCCAACAACTCCCTTTATAAACTCACACATTATGGGACATATATTATAGCATCTTTCGACACCTTAATGTCTTAGATGCCTTGATTTGGCCACCATACCCCTTATACACACCTATTACTACTTGGGCCCAATTTGGACACTACTTAAAAAGATTTCTTGGCAATCCATTGTTATTCCTACTCACTAAAGGAATGTATGCATGCACTTATTATTCAAAAAATAAGTTTGTGCCTCAAAGTGAGTAAAAAATACAAAATTTGTGAAAATTATGTGCTCCTGAGTTGGGTTTATGGGAAAATTACTTCTATAACTCCCTAAAACCCATGAAAAGTTGTTTCTACCAACTTGAATTAGTATAAGAAAAGGCATGATGGAAGGAATAGCATAGTTATCCTCTCAATAGAGCAATAAGAGGTAGTCATCACCTTATGGTTTTTATGAATTTCGACCCTCACTAAGCCCCTATTTCTTGAGTAATTCTCTCTTTCATTCGTTGAGGCCTAACTTATTAGAGAAATTTTGTCTAAAATGTGTCGCCTAAGGAATATTATAAAATAATAGTGGAAATAATAAAATAACATTAGGTTATAAAAAAGAAAAACAACTTTTTCAACTCGTATTTTCAACTTATCTCCCTACGGTTTTACTAAAATTTTGAATGGGAGCACTCGTTGGATGCATAATTTAATTCTTCATTCAATAAGTAGCCATGTTTCATACTTTCCATGTACTTTGCTACATGAAAAATGAGAAATACATGAAAAAATGTGATTACAATCACATTTTTCATGTATTTCTCATTTTTAGTGTAGCAGGGTCCACCAAAAGTATGTAACATGTGTACTCCTGTGATGAGGAATTAAATTATGCATCCAACAAGTGCTCCCACTCGTAATTTGAGTAAAACTGTAGGGAGATAAGTTGAAAGTACCAGTTGGAAAAAATAGCTTTTTTATTTATTTTTATGTTTTAATCTTTTTACTTTTTCAATCCAAAAATGGTGAATTATCCCCCATGGTTGACATCGTCATCTTGAATCCTATTGGTTCTTATAAATTTTAATTTTGTTGTACATTTTAGTTTTGAGGCCCATTTTAGACCTTAAAATTTCTCTAATGAACCCCTCAGTTTTCCTCATTCTTGTATGGAGAAGTTTTTTAGAGTCTTGAAGTGGTCCTAAGTGGCTTAGGGATAGAGGAATCTAGATTATGGTTATAGAAGGTGAAATAGTGGATAAGGTATGTCTGTGTATACCACTTTTTCATTCTAATTAAAATGGAGATCTCTCTTCTTCCCCCACCCCCCCCCCTCCCCCCCAAAAAAAAAAAATCTGTGTTAATCTTCAATGTTTGGTTAACATTCTAACTCGCTTGATGGTTAGTTATGGTAGCTATTTCATGCTTGTCTTTTGTTTTTTCATATTGGTTCGAGAAAGGTACTTGGCCTCTTATATGTAGGTTCAGGGATGAGAACAAGGACAAATGGTGTGAGGTCATCCCAAGGATCAATCAAGTATTAGGACTAGGCAGGTCTTCCTCATAAGAGACGAGTAGTTACATTACGTTTATTGTAGACATACCTTAGGGATTGAATTGTATTGTTCCTTGAATTTATTTTTTGATAGTCCATCCTAGCTATAGGATTATTTTTATCCAAAACACTCATGCTATAAGTCCATAGAAATTATTTTATGAGAAGGCACTTTCCTTTTCTAATTTTGTCGTTATCATTAGATTTAGAATGATCAATAGGAAACTATAAATTCAAGATGAGATTTCTAGAATGAACATTTTTCTTTTCAATCCTAATGTAAAGATACTAATTATAATAAATTAGAAAAAAAATGTTAATTATAATTCCATATCAATGGTTATATAAACAAAATGATAATACTAAATAATAAAATTGGAAAAAAAAAGAGTTAATTATAATTTTTCCATATAAATAAAATAACTGAAGTAAAAATAAAAAATTATTAATAATATAATATCATAAACAAATATTAACTTATTTTAACAAAATGTTAAAACCCAACGTATAATCTGATACATAATTCTTAAGAAAGATATCAACAATTTCAAACAATTTCCTCTTTTTGTGGTAGAAAAGAAAGGATTATCTTAACAACTTTGTATTACTTGTTTGAATAGTTGGATGTATAAGTAGCCTCAATGTGAGGTATCTTCCACATTTACCAAAAAGAAGTACAAATTTTTGCATCTTACAAACATCACCACAAAAGGCATTTTCCACCTTTCATCTACCAAAATCAAAGCTAAAACTACAATAAAGAGAAATATGTAGATGTGGATGGATTTGTGTATGATGTAATCCTTTATTCTATATGCATTGGCAAAGACCATGATTGATCACCTTCTTGAATTTATTTCGATCTCTCTTCCAACATCGAACATCCTATGATGGACACTTTCCATAAAGCTTTTGCCTCTACTACATTGTCCATCAATTTCCCTTCCAAGGTTTTAAAAAACTCTAAACTTAGCTCTTGCAATGAAGAAGGGCAATGAAAATCAAGAGGAAGCTTCTTTAAACTCTCACAGAAATTCAGAGATAGATTTTGTAATGATGAAAGGAAATGGAAGTTTGTACATAATTCTTCAAGAATGGTGCAAAATTATAAATCTAAGTGTTACAAACATTTGAGTTAACCAAAACCCTCGGGAAGTTTCTTTAATTTGGTACATCCTTGGAGGTTCAACTTTATTAAGCTTTCTAGTTCCTCAAATCTGCCAGGAAGCTTTTCTAGATAAATACACTCGACTAAATTGAGTTATTTCAAAGAATTTAGTGATCCAAAATCTTTTGGAAACTTCCTGAAACTTGAACAAAAATTCAACATTAGCACACTAAAAAATTGAAGCTTTGAAATGGACCTTGGTAGTTCTTCTACATAATGGCAATATGAAAGGTTTAGTTCCTTCAAACTAGTTACTTGATCACCAAGATCTTTAGGTAGTGTCTTCAACTTTGGAAAGCAGATTAATTTCAGTATTAGTAAATTATGATGTTTGTGAAGGCATGTTAAAGAAATTTCGGTGGCATCAGAATGTAATTTCCCATCAAATTCCATGGGTTGGAGATTATGTGACATTTGAAAATTATGAAAACCATAATAAAATCATTTAAACTAGTAAAATTGTGTTGTAAGATAAATTTAGATATGTTAAGAATTTGTGCATAAGATAAATTTAGGTATGTTATGAAAGTGATGGAAAAAAACAAGGGGATGAATATTTGAAGGAAACATGCGTGACATAGATTCAAATCTTCAGATTCATAAATGAAATATCTCAACTTCTTTAACTTCCAAACATCAAGTGGAAGATGGGAAATTCTAGCTTTGTAGGAAAACCAATTTCTCAAATGTTTTATTGCATTTTCCATCTACTTTTGTAGTAGAGTTTCCAAGTGCAAGATCTCTCAAAGAACTATACATTAAATCAAGATTTGAAGCAGTTATGTTTAATGGATCTTTAGTTTCATTCAACCAAATTCCCCTGGTCTTGTGAATATCCTACATGTCATTAATAAGTGTAATTCAATGAGTTATACAACAATGGATGAGTTAATTAAGACACACAATATCGTTTGGAATAAATTTTTAATTTATATTTCTATCCGAGTTAATAGAAATTAGATACCTCTTGATCTATAAAAGCTTGAAATTGACTTGCATTAGTGAATTCCAATCGCAATCCTTGTTCTTTTGGAGATCAATTTTCAAAATCACGTCGTGGACCTTTGTAATCAAGTTTGTGTCTTTGGTTACCAATGCTCTATTGTCTATCATATCTAGGGAAAACTTGTTGAAGAATGTAGTTATGGTAGGTATTCATAATCCTTGGTGTATTTATAATACTATGTAAAAACAAGAAAGAAAAATAAATTTTAAATTAGAAGAAAGAAAAATTAAAAGAAATGAAATCAACAAAAACCACCTAAAATTAAGATCCTTGAAAATAGTTCATACTCATGTAAATAACATATTTACCATAAGTTACTACTCACCATAATTTAAGTGAATATTTGCGTAAAAGATGGAATAAGGAACAAGATGTAAATAAATATACTCACTAGGAGTTACTACCCATCATTATGTGTTCTTCAACACTTTAACAAATATGAGTAAAAATGTAAATGTATAGACTTACTAGAATTTAGTTTACAAAGAGACGTGATCTAATTTACAAACAGACATGAATTTTGGATATATTGAGTATAAAATACACTTGAAACTTTTCATTTTAGACATTCACTTATCACTCACATATCTCTCCCTCTTACACAAGTGATCTCACATGTCCTAAGTTTTCAACATTGTGATATCTACACTCCTTTCATAGTTATTGGTTGAATTTATGAAGTGTGATTGCTTGATAAAGATAAAAGAACTATAATATATATTCACAAGTAATTACCATAGTTCAAAAATAGTGTTTGTATTCATTGCACTCTATTTCTTTTAGATGGTATCAAAGCTTTGGCGAAGCAAAGGAATTTGATTATCACATCTAATCCTATGCAAGGAAATGATTTGATCTATGTTTACTAGCAAAGCTAAAGATCAAGGCAACTTAGATTAGGTTTTATACGTAGCATAAATAAGTTAATGTTTGTTCAAAAAGTTATGGTCTAAAAATATATAATGGTGATAATCAAGGGATAACTTGTAATTACTTGTGGTCTGTGATATGTCTAGGACACAAGTTCACAAGAAGACATGACATTAATTTATCAATGCACTAAATAAGTCTTTATGCTCAAGATATATGAGTAAGAAACTCTATATAAATTGATAATATTAATTGTTGGCTTCAAGATCAAAGAAGATAAATCAAAATCAATCCCCAAAATCAATCTTTGCTAGAGTATGAGAAACCTTAGGAATGGGACCAGACATCTATGCATCTATGATCATGGATCCTGTGAAGCTGCAAGGTTTCCCATATTTAGTTTGAGTTTGGTCTTGGCTATAATGAATGAGAAAGTCACCTCATATGACAAAGGACGAGTATATTGCAATTGGATTTGTAAATTGAGAAGCATTATGGCTTCAGAGGATACTTACAAGATTATATGATGACAGATGAAAGGTGTTGTGAAGCTTGATTATATCTCCTCTAATGAGTGCATAGTCAATATTTTGTCAAAACCTCTTTCTAGAGGGAAGTTTTTGCACCTTTGAGACAAGCTTGGGCTTGTGGAAATTGCCTCCTTGGTTTAGATGAAGCAAGGTTGATGATTACATCATGGATATGGTTTTTCCCTATGTCATGTACTTTGATCGGAATTAGGGATGGTATCCATGTTCCAAGTACATTGACTGAAATTAGTGAGAATGGTTTGATGGATTAGATAGCATCATGGACATACATTCTTCTTGTGTCATGTACTCTAATCAGAATTAGGGATGTTATCTATGTATCAAGTATATTGACTAGAACTAGAAAGAATGATCTGATGGACATAAATTATCCATGTGTTAATTACTGTAGCTGGAATTAGGAACATATCCCTATGTCAAGCATTATGACCGAAATTAGGGAGAATGGTCCCGTAGAGGCTAGTTGGTGCCTCCTAGCATCATGCTTGGATCTTTGACAGAGTTGCTTGGATATCTGAGAGAGTTGCTCAGATCTCTAAGAAAGCTGCTTGGATCTCTATTTAGAGAGAGTTTCTCGTATTTTTGAGAGAGCTACTTGGATCTCTGTTTAGAGAGACTTTCTCAGATCTCTGAGAGAGATGATCGGATCTCTGATTAGAGAGAGCATGTTTTGGCATCTAGCTTGGGTTGAGGCCATTTGGAGTTTCACCTGGACTATGTGCACTAGTCATGTGATGGTGAAAAAGGACTAGTTTGGATACCATGAGGTTGAGGCATTGACCGAATCATGGTTATTGGTTTCTATTTATGTTGTACCATAGGTACTGAGTGGATTCCATGATTGTTATAGGTTAAGAGGGTTGACCTATATGATTGTGATGTTGGTGTTTATGATATTAATGATGATTCTTATCTTAATCTTGAATCGAGTCCCTTAATCTCATAAGGATCCAAAATTATGTCACTCTAAAAATGCTAGCAAAGTCATCCTTTTTGTGAAGTTCTAGAAGGAATTAAGAAAATTTATCATTTTGGACTGATATATCAGCCTAAAGTATCCTTATGAACCTCATGACTAGTGCATGTCTAAAGGAAGAATTGATGCTACATAGCGTTGAATTAGTAATAGGAATTCATACCTATAAGAAGAACTATAAAGCTAATGCTTTAGAGTAATGACACCTCTATTATGCAACTTGTGGATAAGATCATAGCTGCATAAGGAAAGTTTGTGACCTTTTCTTAGATTTAAGTATGAAAAATACAATTTCTATGTCATAAACCCTACGTTACAAATGATTGTTGAAAGTATCTTTGAAGTATAACTTTGAAGAAAGTTTTCTTATAGTGAAAAGATGATGAATTGTCTTTTAAGAATCATGATGATATATTTGGAAACAGAGGGAGAATTTATCACAAGATTAACTAAGTCCAAAATATCGAATTGTTGAATTGAAGAATCCTAACATTTAGCCCTGCAAAATCTATAGATGATTATTTTAAGGTCACTGAGTTGGCTCAAATATCTTCAGTTCAAAGGGAAAGGTTGGGACCCTCTTGAAGCTTAGAATTTCTAAGGATTTCTTGATCAAGTCATTTGCAAACCCTACACTATGGAAAATCAAGGATACAAATGAATAAATACATTGAAGGTTTTATTGTAGAGAAAGCATTAATGTTAGGAAAGATATCTTCCATCTACTGTTTAAGAATGATGAAGTTATTCTTTGTACATTGAAATGAAGGCCAAGATTTTATGAACAAAATACTACAACAACAAAGATTTAGAGAAAGTGTATCATTATTGTACTCTCTTGATTTATTTTTGACAATGATGGATATGTGAAGGGCATGTCAATTCTAGGATTTTGACATTTGATTATGAAATTGAAAATCTAAGGTTTGTAAATCCTGGCAAGCAAAAAAATCTTGAATTGGTCGTTTCCACTGAAGATAAAAATCTTAGTTCATGCAAGGAAGATATGACATCATGATGAAATTGTGGATGAAGCTGATGCAAGAAGGCCAAGATCAAGAGGGAGCTAACATTCTTCTCAAAAAAAAATCTCCCATGGCCTCCTAGTGAGGATTACAAGTGCATATTGAAGTTTGCCAATGGCTCTGGAAACAAAGGGAAAAGAAGTGGAAGAATGAAGCAAATATTGTGACAAAAGAGTTTATCCTAGAATCCATATTTCAAGATCTGAGCTTAAGAGGGAGCTTGCAGATAAGAAAATTTGAAATATGCTTGTCTATGACTAGATATGAGAGAATATAATATTCTTCGAGTAAGAGGGAGATCATGTTTTTGCTCCATTTATCAAGACTTTGAATAAGTCTCATAATTTAAGAAGGTCCTTAAGGAATTACGTGGAGAAAATATGATATGTTGTACCAAATAAGGGGCAGATAGAAAAATTTGTGTTAGCTTCAGAGGGAGCTCAAAATGATCACAGTAGAATATGTCTCAGATTAAGAGGGAGTTGGCCACTAAATGTGATTTTGAATTGAAGAAGCCTGATGAAATTTTATTTGCAAAAGTTTGATGATGATAGGAAGTTGATTGGTTCTTTAATGAACTTGGTCTGAATATTTGCTTTGCAGTGAATACATTAAATCAGATGAATACAAAGTATGATCACTAAATACTCTTGCGGTACTACCAATTACAGTTTGAAGTATGTG
This sequence comes from Pinus tabuliformis, assembly GCA_031772625.1. Lineage (NCBI taxonomy): Eukaryota > Viridiplantae > Streptophyta > Pinopsida > Pinales > Pinaceae > Pinus > Pinus tabuliformis. The sequence goes on from CM062811.1 coordinate 627,877,643, forward strand.
GTAGGAAATGGGTTTAGGACGTTGGGATACTCTGACTCTGATTGGGTTGAAATTACTGTCGATGGAAAGAGCACATATGGTCAATGATTTTGATTGGGCTCAACAATGGTTTCTTGGATGAGCAGGAGGCAATTGTCCATGGAAATTAGTAATGCTAAAGTTGAATATATGGAAACCTATACATTTTTTTGTGAAGTGGTTTGGCTTCAAAAATTGCTTGCTAGAATGTTTGAGCAGGTGCTGGAATTGATCATGATATTTAATAACATTCAAAGTTGCATCATAGTTCAAATAGAATTGGTATCAAGTACCACTACATTCACGACATGATGCAGAAGGGAGCAGGAAAGCTTCATTACATGATGAAAACAATTTATGAGGGTATATAATTTTCAATCTTTTTCAAGTCTCACTCCTAAACCCATGGATTATGGACCCACTATGCTCTTTCATTATGCACTTTGTTTTTGCATGCATGAATTCAGAATCAATCCATTAATAAATTCCAATGCATCAAGTCATCGAAGCATCAACCCAGTATTCACACATAGAATTACATAAAGCAAAAATAAAATTTCATTGGCTTAATCACTACATTATTACATGGTGCCTTGGTTGGCTAGGTCTTTGTTCTAATGGCCACCCTTCATACACACAGGTTTACAATTTATATTATAAAATTACCATATAATTGATTATTTCAACACCATGGATTATTTCAAGATCCACAATCTTATTCATAAAACTTTCAACATGATCCTCTTCACAAAGCATAAACACATGATCTTCTCCACAAAGCTCTCAATGAATTCCTAATATTTCTCACAAATGTGATTTTTTAAGCTTTTAATCCTTTAAAAAATAAATATTATTTTTCCTTTTTTATAGTTGCACCTTCTAGAACTCTTTCTTATTGATTTTTCAGAGGATGGGTCAATGCTCTTGCATTAGACTCCCAAGGTACATAAATTCATAACCTCCTCGTCATATGAATTTTGGTCTTCTCGTAACAACTTCATATCATGATTTGCAACATGCCTCTATAGTAACAAGTATCCACCTTGATACACGATACCTCACCAAACTTTCTCCTGTGTCTGAGCTTTTGGCATCTTCCTGGTTCTCTTCTCCGGAACTCTTCAAGCACTCCTTGCTATAAGTTGTTGCAAATATTCTCACCTTCCTTTGTTGTCACCTACATAAAGAAAACAAATCTCTTACCAAATCTTCAATCACTTGTCCCTTCTTCCGCCACTTATCCTCCAGACTAAACATAGGAATATTCTGTGCTCTAATACCACTTGATGAAAATGATTTATGGGGGTATGTCGTTTTCAATCTTTTTCAAGTCTCTCTCCTAGAATTGTTGATTATGACCTCACTATGCTCTTCCGTTGTGCATTCGGTCTATGCATGCATGCATGCAACATCAATCCATCAAGTAATTTCAATGCATCAATGCATAAATCCATCAAAGCATCAACCCATGATTCACACATAGAATTACATAAAGTAGAAATAAATTTTCATTATCTTAATTATTGCACTATTACATAGTGCCTCGACTAGCAAGATCTTCACTCTAATGGTCGGCCTTCATACACACAGAGGTTTACAATTTATATTAGAAAAATACAATATCACGGATTATTTCAACATCCACGATCTTCTCCATAAAAATATCAACATGATCCTCTGCACAAAGTGCTCAACATGATCTTCTCCACAAAGCTCTCAATGAATTCCTAAAATTTCTCACAGATGTGATTTTTCAAGCTTTTAATCCTTTACAAAATTAAATAACTTTGAATATACCTAAAAATTTTAAATTATATATAATTAAATACACACAAGAATTAAAATAAAATAAAAATAAAAATTAATTAATTAAATTCACATAAAGCAAATTTATAAAAATCAAATTTATTAATTAAAATTAATTGATATAATATAAATTCCATTAATTCAATCGAAAAATCAATTGATTATATAAACTCAATTATAAATAATATAATAAATTGTGGATTTAACAATGTTATTAATATTATTAAAAATAAAAATTCTTATAATTACACATTATAATTAAAAGAAACTAAAATTAATATTAATTACAATTAAAATAAGTTCAATATTGATTTATAAACCAAATAATATTATAAGATGACTAACTATAATAATTATTAAGTATTATTAATTAGTAATTAACCTAACCTAAAAACATGTCAGCTACCATCATTCCCGTTCTCTCACACCTCTACATATACATCCCGTTGAGATCTAGCTTATACATCTTTTTGATCTATCCTGATGATGAGCCACAGTGGATGGCTCAAAATGTCGATTTAAATAATCATGGATGCAATAATCCCAGAAGAAGAAAACACTACACAAAATAGATATTATCCTACCTTTTTTATAGTTTCACCTTCTATAACTTCTTCTTGCTAATTTTTTGAAGGATGGTTTGACGCTCTTACATCATTACATCTCCATTGATGAGCAGATGGTTGACATTATCACAAAGCCTCTATCTGGGGAAAAGTTTGTATATTTTAGATATAAGCTTAGACTAGTGGATAAATCCTCCAACAGTGAGAGGGAACATTTATTTGACATCAATGGGGGCATAACTTGAACTATTGATAACAATTGGAGCTTGGCAAGAGCTATTGATGGGTGGACAATAGAGGCATGGTTTGAACTATTGGTAACAACAAGAGCTTGGCCTAAATTATTTATGGGTGTACAATAGGGGTATGGATCATACTATTGGTAAGAACAAGAACTTGGCTCAGACTGTTAATGGGTGGAAAATAGGGGTATGGCTCAGACTATTGGTGATAATAGGAGTCGTGACCCATACTATTGGTGAGATAGCATGAGGGACAAACATTCTTAAAAGGAATGGTCTTTAAGGCCCGGAAACTCGTGGAGTAGGTTCCTCTTCAGCATCATGGCTTAGAGAGAGGAATTTGGATTTAGGACATGGGTTTCCCTAAGGTTTGACTGTAAGGGATGGAAACCCTAAAACAATCATAGTACCAATGTAACACCCTCATCCCACATCTACCCAAGGAATCGACAAACTTGGGTAAATATGCAATGAGAGGCCACTATAATGGGATTCAACCTCCTAGGTGACATTAAGGAAGTGGAATCAATGGAAACACATCACACAGACCTTCCACATCAGCAACAGAACTCCCACAAGCCATCCCAACCATTAAGGTAATTAGCCCCTGAGACCAACTGAATTTTTAATGCATCAAACCCCTGGATGCTCCCTTAATATGGACCAGCGTGCATCCAGGAGGCTCCAGATGCTCCCAAAGCAAGGGAAAGAAAGTGTCCAAGGAATTTTCTCCTCAATCATATACCTGCAACTCCAGGATTTGTGCCACTTTTCAGGCCTAGAGCCCAGGTCACTGTCCAAAACTCAATGACACCTTCAGAGATGAATTTAAATAGCGGAACAATACATTTGCAAAAACATCAACAAGGAATAGACTAGACCCCTACTAAACATGATAGGAATTTCTTCAAACATGTCATAAATATGAAATCTATAGGTCTTAACAGAAGAACTAAGCATAGGGGTCTCATACTTATCTGATATTCTCTAAGAAGCATTGTTCCCTTATATCATTAATTTCATTATCATCTATTAGATCATAGATACATTATTCATTCACTTACAAATAAAAACATGAGGAGAGTCATACATCATCACTGTCATAATACATGCTTATAAGTAGCATAATAACAACATAAATACCAAGGATACATCAGCCATAGAATCCACATATAAACCAGTAAATTTACACATAAGATACCAAGGAACGAACCTCTTATTAATGAATACAAAAGCTAACCCAATATGGGACTACCACGTTCAACCCGATCATAGATTGGCTAAGCCAAGAGTGAGAGAGAGAGAGAGAGAATAATGAGAGAGCTCCAAAAATGAACTGGAAAAAGGTTACACTAGACAAGCCTGAGAAAAATCTTTCCAACTGATTCTCAAAAGCCTTTTTATCAATGAGGCCTCTATTTTATTCATTCTCCATTATTTTCCTTCAATTTCCTCCTCATATGCATCCTATGACCTTTCACCTTCCTTTTCTCCTAATTTTCATTATTTCATAAATAAATGTGCCAAAAATTCCATTTTCCTTTTCAAAGCCTTTTCCATTGCCTTTGCCAATTTCCTTAGCCATAATAAACCAATGAACACCCACAATAGGATGTCTTTCCCAACATTCATCTTGGAATAAATGTCCCATGACCTTGGTATTATATTTTTTACATGGATTTTTAACCTAGGTTGTTACAGAACCCTCCCCCTTGGGGGAACACTATCCTCAGTGTTCAATGACACCTATAACCAGCAAGACCATTGCAACCTAACATGTTTCCCAAGGATATTTATAACTTAGCTTGTTACAGTATTTGCAATGACCACCAATGAAACATGACAAACATATTGTTTACTAGAGCTTTATAACATAGCTCATTACGGTATTTACAATAACCACATCTACACATACACATTTGCTTCAACTAGAAAATAACCATATTGTCTATGGAGCTTTATAAATCTAGCTCGATACGATATTTACAATAATATACACATATGCACATTTTCTCAACCAGCAAATAAAAGGATACAATGCATGCATCCGCAACAATAGAATCCAGAGGCTCACACCTCCACCCTCAAAGTAATACTAGGATTCACCTCCTTCCCAGAAAGTCCAGAATCCACTACCAAATTCAAAGTTGCATCCAATGTCTAGTGCTACAATCATGCACCACTTGTACTCTCAATGAACAATTATCATCTCATTGTTTCAGGGCACACTCCCAATGTGCATTTGATTCCATTTGGCAATGCTAATGACCAAAACAAATCCATCCTTGACCTTCCCTTCTTTGCTACACAGTGCCTCGAGAAATTTGATCACCTGTTTCGTGCAATCACTCACCTTCCAATTTCCTTGACATTCGCTATCCCAGGAAATCCATCCCTTGGCAAGTCTTCCTTGCATTGGAAGGTCAAAAAACCAAGGCATATACTTGCCTCAAAACCATCATATCGGTCATAGCATGCTCATGGCAATCAATGGGCACTATTGGTTATCAATGTCCCACAATGGCCCTGCTCCTGAATACTTTACCAACATACTGCAGCATGTTCCAATACCTTTTGTTGTTGTTGTTAATTTTTGTCATCAGTTTCAACCACCCAACCAGGCATTTCATGCTTTCCTGTACCAAGCACATAATTTTGATTAGATTCAAAATAAATTAAATAACCACAAATCATACCTCATTGATGACTTGTCAATAAGGTACACTTGTAATTTTGTTCGCTTCTTGTTACAACAAGTCAAACTAGCATCTGTGACCAAATCATCATGTATAAACATATCACATCAGGTTAGCTGAAAAAACAACCATCATAGATCAAAATCATAAATCCCATGTAACCATCATAAACCAAAATCATAGATCACATGTAATCATCATAGATCAGAATCATAAATCACATTCATAATGAACTGAAATAAAATATTGATACTTATCCTTTAATCAATCCTTAGTTTCTATTTGTGTCCTTATTCTATACGCACTTTGGATCAGTTTCAACACTCGACAAACACCCAGTGCCTTCTCCTCAACCATGTGCACATACACATAGTGTGCATCACACACATACAACCACACATGGCATACAACACCATGCAATACATGCACCTACACCTGACATACAACACATACACCTACACCCAGTGTACAACACAACACAATACATATGCCTACATCCGGTGTACACCACCACACAATACATACACCTACACCTGATGTACAACACAATACATATATGTACACAGAGTACAACACAACGAATACACATGTCATGATACAATGAATACACAATGCACATACATATACCGCATGCATTAGAGAAATTTTGAGGTCTAAAATGGGCCTCCTAAGAAAAATGTACAACCAAAATAAACTTTATAAGAACCAATAAGATTCAAGATGATGATCTCAACCATGGGGGATGATTCACCAATTTTGGGGTAAAAAAGTAAAAAGATTTAAAAATAATAAAATAATAAAACTACATTTTCAACTTATGTTTTCAACTTATCTCCCTAAGGCTTTACTCAAATTTTGAGTGGGAGTACTAGTTGGATGCAAAATTTAATTCCTCATCTAAGGAGTACCCATGTTGCATACTTTTGATGGACCCTACTACATGAAAAATGAGAAATATATGAAAATCATTTTTGCAATCATGTTTTTCATGTATTTCTCATTTTTCATGTAGCAGGTTCCATTGAAAGTGTGAAACATGGGTACTCCTTGGATGAGGAATCAACTTATGCATCCAACGAGTGTTCCTGCTTGAAATTTGAGTAAACCCATAATGAGATAAGTTGAAAATACGAGTTGAAAAAGTAGTTTTTCATTTTTTCCCTCTAAAATTTAATGATGTAATCTAATCTTATTTTATTATTTTCACTATTATTTTATAATTTCCTTAGGAGGCCCATTTTAGACCTCAAAGTTCCCCTAATGCCTGCAACACAACATGTATGACATAAAAACTATCATATAAACATCAACCTCCATAAGAAACCATTCCATATAAACATCAACATAAAACAACCATGATCATGTCAGACAACAACATACATACATACATATATACATGCATATATATAAACCTTAGCATAAACATGATCACAACATAATTACCGAATAGCATAAGGTCAAGGTTAAGAAAACTCCCTTTATCCATGCACAACATTGAGAGCAACCATTCCCAACATAGCCAACGAATTGGATGCCTCACATGCATTCACTTTACCTTTCTTGTTAGATTTCTCATGATTTTCCTGCCACCATCCATTTACACTAATGGACCCAACCAATCCAACTAGTTGCCATGTGCTTGCCTTCATCTACCCTTATACATGCACTGAGCTTCATCCGGGTTGTACATCACCTATTAGATTTCATTCATATCTCCCCAAGCTCCACTAATTTTCCTATTTTCCCAACCAATTCCCAAGACTCTAAAAACATAAAAGGAAGTACCAAGAAGCAAGCAAGATAAAACCATGAAAACCAATAAAAATATGACACCACAACAAAGTGGTATGACCATACACCAGACGTAAAAAAAGCTGCAATCAAGCACAACAAATCACAAAAGACCAAAAGCACAAGAATAGCAACAAACACCATGACTCAATCCCCATGGTTCCCAAAGCCTCCAAGGGAAAGCTCAACTCAAGTCTTCTTTAAGATTTCATGGCGATCTCTTTCGCCATGCAATCCCCTGCATCATACTACCATAAACACATAAATTTCAATGCGTAAGTAAACATAACAACATATTAGTTACCTTACCTTTGCATACTAATGCCAAGCATGTTACCCTGCAACTGCTCACACATGTCAACCACATGTTCCAAATATCAAGAAAATTATATCTATCAATTTGAAATCAACCTTTACCAAGACTAACAATCATGTCATAATAAAAATCAACTCACATTCATTAGTCATAATACATAATGTTACACTCAAGTACATGTCATCTATCTCAAAACATATGTGTGAGTAAAACCATCTTAAAACAAAATCATTTGAACACATACTCATATCATGCGATTAATCAAACATTCAACAACAGATAGACGACATAATAGACACCAACACCAAATAGACGACATAAGAAAGCTCATACCTTAATGTATGTCAGGGGAGGCTATCTTGTCCGCACAATCTGATGCAGGAGCATTCAGCTCAGAAATTTCATTATATTCTAGTTAACTTAGAGGGTCTTGTGTTTTCAAGGAAGTTGGATTCCTATGTATCAAATTAATGTAATTATTAATGTTTTGAGTGATTGGAATAGGAATTAATTAGATGTTGTGAGGATATTTGTAAATGCTCTTGAATGTAGGAGAACATGAGTGATGTTGAGTGATTAGTGGGGATTGAGAGATTTCGAAATCAATTGTAAGCCTTATATTAGGAATTGGTTTCGTGATTTGTGGAACTAGAGAGGATTCTTAGGGATTACTCAAGTCAAAAGTGGACTTAGAGGATATTCAGGATTTAGTTCAGTAGATTAAGGATCTGAACCAGAATTGGTTAACGAAACCTTTTGTATAAATGTAAGCCTAAAAGGCATAGAGTTGGTCAGGCAGTGAGTTAGTCAGTCAGTTAGTTCAGAGATTAGATAGTTTTGACTGTAAGCCTGCGGGCAGGAAAGGAAAGGCCACTGATATAGAAGATCAGGCTAAGAAGAAATCCTTGTGTAGATGTTTGTTTATTAATACAGATAACTCAATTTATGACTTTATGTGGTGTGTATTGAGTAATTGAATTATAACTGTGTGTGGATTAGATTAATTTTGCATAACATAAGTGTGCATGGAATTCAAGAAGAATCTGAGAGAGAGGACAGTGCTCAGAGGAGTATTGCGATGATCGGACAGTGTTGGAGTCTGATTGAATAACCAAATCAGAGCTCAGGAGTGGTTGTGTTTCAAGAATATGCATAACAAAGTTCAGGAAGAAGTCAAGTGGAAGATCAATAAAAGATCGAAATCAGTGAAAGGAAGAAGTATTGAAGCGACAGTGTACAGGAATTGTTGGATCAATTAGATCAACGGACGCGATTGTGTGTGATAGGCGGCTAAGATTAATTTTTACAAAATAAAGTCAAGAAGATGAATGGCAGAGATTAAACTCATGTGTCAATAGAAGGGTGGGAAACGTGGAGAAGGATGGAGTGGTCTTCGTAAGTGGTAAGTAGTTTCTCGTGTGCCTTAAAGGTGGAAAGTAGTATTCTAAAATTTCACGCAATTACCCTTAGATGTCGACACGTAGCATGATAAAACTACTTTTCTCACATGCTCGTGACTTGATAACAATCGTGCAAGAATATGCGTGAGATTTCGCGATAGCCATTAGATCGAGCGAGAGTGATCAACGATAGAGATCGGCGAAGCTAGTTGGTGAGCGGGTGATGCGATAGCCGTTGGATCAAGCGAGACAGATCAACGGTGGAGATCGGCTAAGCTAGTTAGCGATCGGGTGATGCGATAACTGTCAGATTAAGGAATGAGATCGACGGCAGAGATTTAATGCACTAAGGAGAGCATCAATATATGTGCAAGGATTTGAAGAATGGTGGAAAAGTAAGGTTTAAGTGTGGGTTATGAAATATTTCTATTATATGGGGATTATAATAGAAATAAGTGGAATCAATGGATTATGGGTTAAATTTGAGTTTTAATCAAGGTCCAAAGATTATGGAAGGGTTTATAAGGTTCTGCTCAAAGGTTTATTAAAGTCTAAACTTGGGATAGTTAGATGAAATATTTCCTCTTAAGGAATTGAACTTTGATAAAGTGCGTTTTCATTAGATGTTATATTTCTACTGGTTAAAACTTTGGTTTAAGAAGGTTTTACTAAGTATGGAATTTTAAAATTCCTAGGACATAGTGTGACATGAAATTTTATTTGCATACTGTGGGTATATGTGGCTTAGTCTGCATCATTAAGTATTTGCGGCTTAGGGTGCATCATTAAGTATTTGTGGCTTAGGCTGGCATCATTTGGTATCAGAGCAGAACAAGGAAATTTTTTGTGTAAGAATTCTTTGAGAAAGCTTAGAACAGAGTTATGTTTTGAAGATATGTATGCAGGTAAGAGGAGATCAGATTTTAAATCTGACAAACAGTAGACACACAGAGATAAAGTGCAGCCGAATTTGCAGATGCAAAGGAAATATAGAACAATCCATTCAAAGTGCATGTGAATGGTAGAACAAGATCATGCAGAGGTCTTGAAGGCAACGAAATAAGAAGGTGAGAAGATCGCAGCAACCTAGAGCAAGGAGAGATGAATTGGTGACAGAGGAGAGAACCAGAGAGATGCCAAAAGACTGAGCTCAGAGGAGAGAAGCTTAGGGATGCATGTGTATCAAGAAGGATATGTGTTACTGCAGAGGTTTTGTTGCAGCTCACGGAAAGATCATAAAGGAAATTCCACAAAGGATGTTGGTAGAATTTCTAAGGAATGAAGAAAGCTAGTAAGAATTTCTGAGTGAAAGAAGAGGTGGTCAAAACCTAGTATTTCATTATGATTGAAATACAAGAGAATAGTTGTGTTCTTAAAAGGTGCTGATAAGTTGAAGCCTAGAAGGAGAAGAGAGAAGTGCTCAAGGAGGTTCGAGAGAATAGAGAACCAAGTGCTTGCCAAAAGACCAAGTACAGAGGAGAGCTTGGTGAGGTAAGTGGCAGCAGGGAGGACTTGTTGTTGCAGAGGCTTTAATGCAGCTCATAGTAAGTGAGTGAGGAACTCATGAAGATAGAGAAGGAGATGACTATTGATAGTCATAACAAAGATAACAGAGGTTCTGAGAAAGACCACAGCAGAAGAAAAGTGAAGAAGGATGATGCCAAGGTAAATGGCAAGAGAATGAGTCAAGAGGAGCGTGACAAGGAGATTACAGAGTTAAAAGAACAACTCAATGTATTAAGTATTCTACTAGAGGAAAACCAAAGACAAGTTTGGGTCTTGAGGAAAAAGGCAATGGTCTAAGTTATAGAGAAGGCTACAACAGAAGCATGTTATGAAACCAGCTCAAGAAAAGATAGAAAAGATAGATCAACGCCTTAGAATTTAGCCTCTTCGAGGGGGCAACCTCCTTTACATTACATAAATGAACAATTCTTGGATGATACAAATGACAAAACCTCCTTTCTATTAGGAGTCTAAGGAGTCACAATATAATCCAGCCGACCTAACAATAATAATATAAAGCCACAAAAATAAAAATAGAGGGATTCTATGGGGCACAGTAATAACAATATGGGGGCAATAGGGGCACAACAATATTAATAAGGGGTATAACTACAATAGTAATGGGGTAATCACTAGTATTATAGGGACCCAACATGCCCCTCTCCTTCAAAAAAGTGTTGTCCTCAACGCTTGAGTAGTTCTGGATACTTCTGCATAAAATTCTCATCCTCCCATGTGGAATCTTCAGCGGATAAGTTCTTCCACTTGATAAGATACTCTGAAATTGATCGATTTCGTAGCTGTCGAGTTCTTGTTTCTGTGACTGCTTCCGGTTCCAATATAATTTTTCCTTCCTCGTCAAGTTCTGGCAATATTGTTTGAACTGGGAGCTTGTCGCCTATAACCTTCTTTAAACATGAAACATGGAAAACTGGGTGCAATCGAGAAGCTGCAGGAAGCTCCAATTTGTATGCCATAGTACCAATCTTTTGCAACACCTTGTACGGACCATAATACTTTGGTGATAATTTATTATCCTTCTTAGCTTGCTTGAGGGACATTTGCTTATATGGTTGTAGCCGTAGGAATACCCAATCACCTACATCAAAACTTCTTTCACTGCGATGTTGATCTGCCTGTTGTTTCATTCTATTTTGTGCCAACACGAGGTTATCCTTTAAGAGTTGGAGGACTTGTTGTTGATGTTCGATGTGATGTTCCACTGCCTGAACCTTAGAATTTTCTCTTAAATATGATGTGATGGATGGTGGTTGATACCCATAAAGTGCCATAAATGGGGTCATTTTTGTTGCTGTATGGAAGGAAGTGTTATACCACCATTCAGCCAGAGGCAACCATTTGACCCATTGTGTCTGTTTATCAGATACAAAGCAACGAAGATATCCTTCCAAACATTTGTTTACTATCTCAGTTTGCCCATCAGATTGAGGATGATAAGATGAGCTATGAGCTAACTGAGTACCAAGACAAGAAAATAATTCTGTCCAAAAATTTCCAGTGAAAATGGGATCTCTGTCACTTACAATAATCTTTGGGTTTCCATGTAGCTTTTGAATTGTTTCCATAAATGCAGTAGAAACTGTACTGGCTTTAAATGGATGTGATAATGCACAAAAGTGTGCATACTTGGTAAGTCTGTCAACTACCACCATGATGACACTCTTTCCCTCAGACTTGGGTAAACCTGTGATAAAATCCATTGAAACCTCCTCCCAACGTTGGCTTGGAATGGATAAAGGTTGTAATAGACCCGGTGTCTTAATTGTTTCAACTTTATTTTGTTGGCAAACCAAACATTCCGCCACAAACTTTTGAATATCTGATTTAAGGCCATCCCAAAAAAATTCCTTCTTAACCCTGTGGTAAGTTTTTAAAAATCCTGAGTGCCCTCCTAAGGGAGAAGTGTGCAATTCCATAAGAATCTTTTGTTTTAGCTGGGAATTCTTACAGAGGTATAAGCGATCTTTGTACCATAACGAATCATTTTGCCAGCTAAATGTATCAGACGTACTGGAATCTTGTTGTAACTTTCGAATAAGTGCCCACACTTCTTCGTCATTCTTCCATTCCTCCCTTGCTTCATTTATCCAATCTGGTTGGATAATAGAAATGGCGCACAACAATGCTTCCACATCCTCATCCTTTCTTGAGAGTGCATCTGCCACCACATTTTGCTTCCCTTTTTTGTAGATGATTTCAAAGTCATAACCCAACATCTTTGTGACCCACTTTTGTTGCTCTTCAGAGGATAATCTTTGTTCTAAAAAGTATTTAAGGCTATCATGATCCGTTTTTACCTTGAAGTGTCTTCCCATTAGGTAGGGTCGCCATTTCTTAAGTGCATGGAGTATTGCCAACATTTCCTTCTCATAAATAGCTTTGCTTAAAAACTTTCCCTTGATTGGACGACTTTCAAAAGCAATGGGTCTTTCATCTTGCATTAGAACAACACCAATTCCATTTCCTGAAGCATCACATTCCACAATAAAGGTTTTTGTGAAGTCCGGTGTAGCTAAGACCGGTGCTTGGCACATTGCCTCTTTAAGATGTTCAAAGGCCTTTGTTGCTTCCGGAGTCCATGAAAATGCATCTTTCTTCAATAATGTTGTTAGAGGTGCTGCTATTCTCCCATAATTCTTAACAAACTTGCGATAATACCCTGTCAACCCAAGAAATCCTCGCAGATGCTTTATGGATGTGGGGATTTTCCATTCCTTAATGGCTTTAATTTTGCTAGGGTCTACCTTAACTCCTTCATGAGATACAATATGACCCAAATATTCCACCTCCTGGACTCCAAAGAAACATTTGGATCTTTTTGCATATAATTGTTTCTCCTCCAATAGTTGTAGCACCTTGTCAACATGTTCAACATGATCCTTCCAAGACTTGCTGTAGATTAGTATATCATCAAAAAATACTAACACAAATTTTCTAAGGAATGGTTTGAAAATTGAATTCATCAAACCTTGAAATGTTGAAGGTGCATTGGTAAGGCCAAAAGGCATGACCAAAAATTCATAATGACCCTCATGAGTTCTAAATGTTGTTTTCGGAATGTCTTCAATCTTCATTCTGATTTGATGATATCCTGAACGAAGATCCAACTTGGTGAAGTAAATTGATCCATGCAATTCATCCAGTAATTCATCAATGACAGGAATGGGGAACTTATCTTTAATAGTGAGCTTGTTGAGCTCCCTATAATTCGGACACATGCGCCATGATCCATCCTTCTTGTGCACCAATACTACTGGAGCAGAGAAAGAACTTTGACTCGGTTGAATTATACCAGCCTCTAGCATTTCTGCAACCATACGTTCAATTTCACTCTTTTGGACATAGGGATATCTGTACGGCCTGATGTTTGGAGGAACACTTCCTGGAATCAGATGAATAGCATGATCATGATCACGCATAGGTGGGAGACCTTTGGGAGTCTCAAATACCTTGGAATGATTGTCCAAGACTTTTTGGAGATCTGGAGAAATAGATGATTCCGATGTGGAAACATCTAGCGAACATAATTGTGCAATTACACCTCTTTGCTCCTTTTTTAGAAGCTTTGTCATACCATTAGAGCTGATTATCTTTCCTGGTTTCCCTGCAATACCCCTTAATTCAACTTCCTTTCCTTCCGTAGAAAATTTGATGAAAAGTTCTTGAAAATTAAAAGCTATTGTACCCAAGGATTGTAGCCATTGGACTCCTAGTACAACATCAGCACCTCCCATTGGAATGGAAAGCATTGGGCTAGTCAATACATATTCTCCCATGGATAGCTTGATATTATGGCACTTTCCAGAGCAATTTATTGTTCCTCCATTTGCAATCATCACTTGACACTCTGGTGCTGGATATAGGAAGCAATTCAATTCTTTTGCTACCTTACAATGAATAAAATTGTGGGTGCTTCCTGAATCAATCAACACTATTACCTTTTTCTTCTTGATTTGTCCTTCTATCTTGATGGTTTGAGGAGTGGTAATTCCCACCAATGCATTACAAGATATGGTCGGATTTATTTGTTCTTCATCTAGGCTTTGTTCCTGGAGTATATCCTCTTCTTTTGACCTTTCTTGCTCCTTTTCTTCTTCCTCTTCACAATCTATGTAGAATAATTTCTTCTCAGCACACTTATGACCTTTAGTGTATTTGCTATCACAACTGTAACAAAGCCCTTTTGCTCTTTTTCTTCCAATTGTTGTGGTGTCAACCTTATAGGTTGTGGAAGACTAGGGGCAACAACACTTCCGTCTTTATAGTTGTGAGTGGTATGCTTCCTGGTTGCCATAATTTTGCTTTCCATTTTTCTTGCTAACCTGAATGCCTTCTCTAATGAATCAGGTTCCCAAAGGCGAACATCATGTTGGATATTATCCTTTAAAGACCCTATGAACACATCAATCCTATGCTCCTCTGGAATATCTTTTACCCTTATGTTCAATTTTTGGAACTCCTCAATGTGCTCCATTATTGAACCCTTTTGTTTGAGACTTATCAATTGGCTAAAAAAAGTGTTGCTTTTTGTATCCTCATAATGTGCTATCAATTCTTCCGTAAAAATTGCCCAAGTGATAAATTGTTTACGAGAGCAAAGCCATTGATACCATACAAACTGATTTGGTTCCAAATATAAAGTTGCCATACGTACCTTTTGTGTGTTTTGCACATTATTGAGATCGAAGAATTGCTCCATCTGTAATATCCATGTGGCAGGATCCTTGCCATCAAACTTCCTCATATCGATTTTTGGAATATGGTGAGTCTTCGATCCAACATTAGCGTCTATGGAATCATGATTAACATTTCTTTTGTTCTCATCATGAGTTTCCTTTAGTACCCTTTCACCCTTAGGGACCTTTTCTTGTAGCAACTTATTCATATTTATCTTCAATTCGTCCATGTCTGTCTTCAAATCTATCTTCAAATCATCCATCTTAGCTTTCACGTCAATCATCTTAGCTTCTATGCCTTTCTTCAAACAGTCCATCTTAGCTTCTACATCTTTCTTTAAACCATCCATCTTAGATTTTGTTCCTTTTTGTGCAAGGGACAGTTGTTGCACTTGGTCTTGTAATTTTGATATATCATGTTGCATTTCTTCCTCTTCTTCATGAGTCATGCTAGAGCTTTCAGGTTCCTTACTAGGTGTTTGCATTTTCTTTCCTCGGGGCATCAGTTACCGATAATAATGCTCTACTATGCCCTTTGAATTCCTTCAAAATAAATTTTCAAACCAAGCTTAAGCAAAAATTTAAGAAAATCTACACACCTTTTTTCACTTTGTAGGAGCTCGATATTGCCTCTGATGTATCTCTGTACTTTCCAATCATCTAGTTTTGAATTTGTGAGTTGTAGTAGCTGTCTGTGTCCTCTTTCCAATGCCACAAGTCTGACCCAAATTGGATTCTCCAAGGAAGAGTTATGTGAAATCTCCCACAGTGACTTGCTTATAGACTAGTTCAGTAGAGCGAACTTGTACGACGTGCCACGAGTCACTGTTTCGACCTTTGGATCTGAAACATGCATACAAGAAACTACAGTCCGTCCTCTTTCTATACCTTCTTACAAAATTTCAATCCGATCCCCAGAGAGAAAGTTATGATGATTTTCCCCAGGTCACCTGTTTTGAATGTAATTCAGGAGTCTGCAAAAAGACCAACTTCCTCAGATCATATCTCCGCAAATATCGCGCGAAAAGCTCTAAAATTCGGACCCAAGGTTCAGCAGGATTTCTTCTCAAATGGGTTGTTTTTGCAACTTTTGAAACATCACAGAAAAAAGTTATAGCGAAAATGCCACAATGACCTGTTTGGAGCAGCAAAACCCTAGAATCCAAAGCTCTAATACCAAATGTTATGAAACCAGCTCAAGAAAAGATAGAAAAGATAGATCAACGCCTTAGAATTCAGCCTCTTCGAGGGGGCAACCTCCTTTACATTACATAAATGAACAATTATTGGATGATACAAATGACAAAACCTCCTTTCTATATATAGGAGTCTAAGGAGTCACAATATAATCCAGCCGACCTAACAATAATAATATAAAGCCACAAAAATAAAAATAGAGGGATTCTATGGGGCACAGTAATAACAATATGGGGGTAATAGGGGCACAACAATATTAATAAGGGGTATAACTACAATAGTAATGGGGTAATCACTAGTATTATATGGACCCAACAAAGCAAGTGAAGTGGCTGGTGGTGTTGGCACCTAAAATTTGCCTTATGATGAAGGAAGGCAAAAATTAGGGTAACCACAAACCACGCTCACTCTGGTAGCTAGCCCTACCAGAACAGGAGAGGGCTCTCTCCGAGTCACGCTCAGTGAATATATAAGCAAAAATGGTCTGAGATGACTTACAGTGAAATATTGATCTTAGGCTAGTAAGTGAATAGGGATACAAGGAACCATTTTCATGAATGACCGAGCTTCTGGGATGGTATGGGACCAACGGTCAGCTAGGAACAGAGAATTTCATACGAAGGCACAGATTATTCCATGAGGCAAGGCAGGCGGAAAATGTAGCAATTTAGTTTGAAGTAACGTGGAATGAATAGATTGTTGAAGAGAGTGAAAAGGGCATAGTAACATGAATCCTTTTCAACAGAAGAAGAACACTGAACATGAAATTTTCCCACAGGCAGAGCAATAAAATTGAATTCTACCTAATCTCACTCAGAAAATTTCACTGGAAATGAACATGAATTGAATTATGAAACATAACGAAATAAATATGAAAACATAAGAGACACATTTGCTACACTCACAACCACAAGAATCTCATGAAACAGAGCCGCTGCCTTTCATTAATTCTCTGTCAAAAATATACAGTGAAGAAACAGAGTTTCTTTCCCACAGTCTCCCAGAAGTTACAAGCCAACCCACCCTTTGCAAATAGCTTGCATACAATATATAGAATGTGTAAGGAAGAGATAGAACACCCAAGGGTTGGGGAGTTACTCGAATCATTACAAAATGGAGATGAAGAGCCAACCATCAGCTACAGGTGTAGCGCTACAAACATGACATTTGGCTTGGGTGACCGTTTGCCTTCCTTCGCCACTTGGATAGAAGCCAATCTATAGAAAAAATACTTTAAATGCCACCTTTGGTGCCAAAAAACCGAAGTGTAGATGAGCGGGCCCACTTGGAGAAGTCGCGAACCGAAATTTCGTGAAACGGAAGCAAATTTGGCAATTTTTCCTCTGTGCGCCGCACCATTTTCTCTATGCACCGCGCTACTTTGGGGCCTGTTTTGGGGCACTTTCAGGTGTCCAAAATGTGCCCAAGTGGGCTTGTTGGAAATATTGTCCTGTCTACTTTCTAACCGAACTGGAATTTTTGAATTTGGTGCTCATTTTCCCCTCCAAATCTTCATTCTCCCAAGACTACTTCCTGTGTGTCAAAAAAGGGGCAAAGGCCATTTTTTGGGTGTTTTTGACCTCTAGGAGACTCAGATCTTGCCCAAATTTCTTGTCCGGACACCAGTAGTTGTGATTTTTCATGCTGAATCCAAAAATGCAAACCATTCCTCATTTGGAGCTCTAGATTTTTAGCGCCGCGCCACAGGGAGAAAAAACCTGTGTTTTGCCCAAAAATTTGTCATGTGACCAAAATTTCCCCAAATTTCTTGAAATTTGGGCTGGAGGTTCTCTATGGGGTGTTATGATGGGCCAAGGAAGCCTTAGCCAAGATTCAAAGCCGATCTTGCTCTTTTTCCTCTTTTTCCTTTCTTGTTGCTTTCCTCAATTTCGCCTTCAAGCTCCTTATCCGGGCCCTTGCACTCATATTTCGTGTCCTGTAATGATAAGCCATGTGTCTCAGTAAGGCAAGGTCCTGATCGGCCTTGTCCAACAGCCTCTCCAAGTGCATGTTGACCCTCTCGAGGTTGGCCTCCCGATCCTCATTGATTTCTTGCTCCAATGATGTGAGCTCAGCTCTTCTCCTTTGAGCAGCTTGGCGATGCTCACGAATGTTTTGCAGCTCCATAATCGCCCGCTGGTCCTCAAGCTGCTTGTTTCTCTACTCCAGGTACTTCATGTTCCACTTGGCCCTCTCCAAGTCAAGGGATAAGGCCTCAATCACTAATTGCTGCTCCTGGATGATCTCTGTAAGCTCTGCATTTGTTGGTTCTGTATCTGTCTCATCATCATTGAGGAGAACGAATTCGGTCTCTTGTTCACCTGATGGCCCTTCCTCCTGCACTGGCTCCTTACCTCTGCCCTACTCCTATGATGTTGATGTCGAAAGTGAGGCCCCTTCCACCCCGGGTGGAGATAACACTCGCTTTGCTGCTGCAAACAAAGGTCTACTGCCTTTCTGATAGGTGATGTATGATGGCATAGTAGCAGTCTCATGGAACTCATACTGATGAGATGGGCCACCTATCTCATGCTCTGCCTCTAATACTACCTGTGGAGCGCTGAAGAAGTCACGGGAGATGAAGTCCTCCCAAGCAATACCCTACAATCCCAACTGATGATCCACCAAAATCCGGATAAGAGCAAAGTGATAAACATTGTTGAGCTGCTGCTGAGGGGTCTTGTGCTGCATGAAATTTTTCATCCTCTCTATGTTCCCACAAATGAAAAATGGGAGGTTCATCATCCACACCCTGGTAAAGTGCATGAGCAACCTAATGTGATAGGCATAAAGGCGAGAAAACCTCCCCTCACAACTGAAGTACTTCATGATCAATTTCATGAGCGGAGCATACTCATCTCTCAAAAATCTGAATGGGAAAACTCTCGTGAGCTGACTCAAACAACTGGCCTTAATGTAAGGCTCATAATGATGCCTCTCCACCTTCTTCTTCTTATGCCACTGTTCTCCAATGTTTGGTATGCCTGTTTCCACTGATATGGTTTCGGGTGTTAATGTGAAGGTGACCCCAGCCAATATAGACTGACCTCCATGTAGGTGAAGTGCAAAAAGACGGGCCAACTCATGATGAACTCTGACATTTTCCACCCTTTGACAAAATTCAAAACATGCTAGGTGTTGGAAACATGACATAGCAAGAGGGCATGCCTGCAACTCAGTGAGGGTGTTTGGCTCATCTCTAGCATGTTTTCCACTCTGGTGATGTCTCCTGGGGGCCTGTTCTCCTGAAGTTGTATCACTATGAGTTTCCCCCTCATATTCTGATGAACCCTCAGATGCCATGGCTGCTGTTTATATGCTGTATTAAGGCTGCCCTTTGATGATGGTGAAGCTGGGTGTTGTTTTGATAATCTGCCACCAAGGGGAACAATGAAACAGGGAGTATTAGGAAGGGAGTGATGTAATGGGAATAGGGGTTATAGGGAGAAATTTGTTTAGGGATATGGGAGGAGTTTGGGTATTTTGATAGGGTAGGGTTTGGGGTTTTAACAAGGTAGGGTTTGGGATGTTATGTTGACCAAATAGTGGAGGGATAGGTGAGAGGGTTTGGTAGTAATTTAGGGCAGGGATATTAGGAAAAATGAGAAAGGGAGGATAGGAAAAATGGTAGGTGAGGGGAAAATGATGGGTGGAATGGAACCTTGGCACTAACAACACACTTTAGCAACCCTAGCCATCATGGTTTTTTGGTGATTTCTTATGGTTGATTTTATTGAATTTGGTTGCATTCAAACATCGCTATAAACCACCATATCATTTATAAAACTTGATGAACAAATGATGTCAAAGAGCCTACCTTTTAATTTGATGGGCTTCACAAAAATTTGGAGGTGATTTGGCCTTGTTTCGGCCCTTGGTCTGTGTGCGTCGCGCGCAAAACCCAGTGCGCCGTGCCCTGGGTATGCGCCGCGCCTGTGGAAAATTTGAACTGCGGGCAGGCTCTGTGTGTGCCGCGCCCCTGAGTATATGCGCCGCGCTCCTTCAAACTGCCTCCAACTCCCTCAAACACTCACGATGCACACTCACACCTTTTGCAATGTTTCTCCAAGGCTTGGATTAGCACAATGCCTTTGATTTTGATGAAAACTTGTATATATAGCCTTGGAAGTGATGGGTTAAATTTTTGCTTCCTTGAAAACCCATTTTTCTAATGTTATGTTTTGACACTTTTTCACTGACTTTAGAACACACTGATTTTCACTTTCCCTTTGAAATTTTAGCTCAAACGATGAAATTTTCGGCACTCTTTGTAGGGATTGCACGACAGGACATTCGGCCACAGAAACCATGACTGCATTTGAAGAAATCAGCTGACGATTTTTCTAAAATTTTGTCACAAATGACACTGTTTGACTTTTCTTCAAAACAGAGTTTCGAAGAACAGTCAAAGTTTATCAATAGGATGATGAAACTCTGCAGATCATTACTTTGCAAGAGCATCACTCTGGTCTGCATGGCTTGACTGGACCTATTTAAAGACCAAATTGATCAATCCCTAGACCAAATGACCAAAAATGACCTTTTTCCGTTGAAGGACCAGACCTTGACTGTTATGGACTTTTTGATTATTTGACACAAACACATAAGCCAACAGGAGCCAGACATGAGGGGAAATGACTAGCCTGACTTTCTCCGTCAGATTATGGCATGCCCCTAGCGAAATGCAGCTGAATGAATGGAGTGGGACACCTAAAAATGAAATGCATAAAGAGTTTTGATCTCTAACGGAGGGTTGACCAGACCGATTCTAACAGGTGGAAAAACTCAGAGAAGCTGAGTTGAAAACTAAAGTTTCCATTTGTGAAATAGAACCGGGTGAAGTTCTGGTTAAAGATGAAGACTGGAGATCTGTGGAAGATCTTATGAATTATTGTGAGAATTCAGAATAGCAAGGAGATATGATGATTGAAGAATCAAGTGAGACCACAAGGTCTTATTTTTTAAAACTGATAATTTGTGTATGATTGTAGGTATTACAGGAGAAAAACAACTTTGTGAATATGTCTTCAAAATGGATGAAGATCTTGAAGTAAAAGGTGACGAAGAAAATTTCTCAGAAGAGGAAGAATTTGACTGGTTACAACAGGAAGAGTCTATGGATGAGTTACTTAATGAGAGAAGACAATCATTTAAAGCTATCATAGAGATGGAAGATTAGGATCTTATTCTGATGAAGAACGAAGGAATATTGTCTCAGGGAGGTAATCTAATGAATTTGATTAATGTTATTGATGAAGAACAAATGCAGGAGAATATTAATGTAGATTATGGGGCAAGGATAGCTCTTGAAGAAGCGTTACAGAGAGACAACAAGGCAAAGTGTATTGAAGAAGAAGGGGAGGCAGATTTGTCTCAAGACAAAGAAAAGACAATCACAGAATTGAAGAAAGAAGAAGACTATGCAAAAGATTTAGCAAAGGGAGAAAGGACATCTGATGATTGGTCAATAACAAAGGAAGGTATGGAAAATTGTGTAAAATTTCCAAATTCTACTCCAATTGAAATTATTGAGTTATATGGAAAATTAGACTTTCAAAGAAGGAAGTTGGAAAAGCAGAGGATGTATACTCAGGATAAATTGCTGAAAAAGGAAGACAAAGAAATTGTCGTGAAAGACAATCATAAGGAAAAGAGAATGGTAATAAAAGTTTAGAAAATTGACATTACAGAAGGAGTTCATTATTGTGAACCAGAGTAGGGAGATATCATTGAAACAGATGATATGAAGGAGAGTTTAAATCAACATACTGATGTGTTGACAAAGGAATTGAAGGAAAAATCATAGCAGCATACTGAGATGTTACCGGAGAAAGAAAAGGTAATGAGGCCTTATATTTTTAATTCTAATAATTGTTTTATGATTACAGGATTTGATGAAGATGAGGCAGACATGTTTCAAGTTGAAGAGTCAGTTTTAGAATTGAAGAAGACTGAAAGTTTCCAGGTCAGACATGTTGATGAGGAAAAAGAAAAGCATGAAGATACCGTGCTTGAAGAAGTTAAACTTATTGTCAGAATCAATCAAGTAAGCGAAGGACAATTACTGAGGGTTGTCAAGGAAGAGGAAGGAAGATATGCTGGAATTAATGAAAATCATAGTGATGTATTTGAAAGGAATCAAGTACAAAGGGAATTGGAGGATAATTTATTTCTTGAAAGTAAATATACAGATATTGAACAGAGGTTGTTTGGAAAGTCACAAGAGGGTAAGGATGAAAGGGCGGTAGTAAAAATCCAACAACTTCAAAGAGAAGACAGTAAATAGAAGTTGAAGATGAGTGGACAGAGTATAACAACAAATGACAAAGTAATTATCAGTCAAAATATAAATTGGACATAGAGATTGAAAGAATAATCAGATTTATTATGAAGGTGCTCAGAAGAAAGCAACAGTAAGAAGACCAAGCAGCAACAAGAGAAAGACAACAACAGACTGTGAAAGCATAACTAGTGGGGAAAAGCAACATAAAGTGTGGAAACTTGGAGAACAACAACAAACAACAGTAGCAACCAAATACAAATTACAGAACAAAGTATGGGATCCAGGAAGACAAAGGTTGGAAGCACATGATCAGGAGATCATGATTATTTTAACCTTGGGAGTCTGATGCAGGAGCATTCAGCTCAGCAATTTCATTATATTCTAGTTAACTTAGGAAGTCTTGTGTTTTCAAGGAAATTGGATTCCTATGTATCAAATTAATGTAATTATTAATGTTTTGAGTGATTGGAATAGGAATTAATTAGATTGTGTGAGTATATTTGTAAATGCTCTTGAATGTAGGAGAACATGAGTGATGTTGAGTGATTAGTGGGGATTGAGAGATTTGGAAATCAATTGTAAATCTTAGATTAGGAATTGCTTTCGTGATTTGTGGAACTAGAGAGGATTCTTAGGGATTACTGGAGTCAAAAGTGGACTTGGAGGACATTCAGGATTTAGTTCAACAGATTAAGGATCTGAACTAGAATTGGTTAACGAAACCTTTTGTATAAGTGTAAGCCTAAAAGGCATAGATTCGGTCAGTGATTCAGTTAGTTCAGAGATTAGATAGGTTTGACTATAAGCCTATGGGCAGGAAAGGAAAGGCCACTGATATAGAAGATCAAGCCGAGAATAAATCCATGTGTAAATGTTTTTTTATTAATACAGATAACTCGATTTCTGAGTTTATGTGGTGTGTATTGAGTAATTGAATTACAACTATGTGTGGATTAGAGTAATTCTGCATAACATAAGTGTGCAGGGAATTCAAGAAGAATCCGAGAGAGAGGATAGTGCTCGGAGGAGTATTGCGATGATTGGACAGTGTTGGAGTCTGATTGAATAACCAAATCAGAGCTCAGGAGTGGTTGCGTTTCAAGAATATGCAGAACAAAGTTCAAAAAGAAGTCAAGCGGAAGATCAATCAAAGATCGAAATCAGTGAAAGGAAGAAGTACTCAAGCAATAGTGTACAGGGACCATTGGATCAGTTAGATTAATGAATGAGATCGTGTGCGATAGGAGGCTAAGATTAAGTCGTGCAAAATAGAGTCAAGAATATGAATGGTGGAGATTAAAATCACGTGTCGATAGAAGGGTGGAAAACGTGCAGAAGGACGGAGCAGTCTTCGTAAGTGGTAAACAGTTTATTGAGTACCCTAAAGGTGGAAAGCAATATTCTAAAATTTCACGCAATTACCCTTAGCAGTCGACACATAGCATGAGAAAACTACTTTTCTCGCGTGCTCGTGACTTGATAATGATCGTGCAAGAATATGCGCGAGATTGTGTGATAGTCGTTGGATCGAGCGGGAGTGATCAATGGTAGAGATCAGCCAAGCTAGTTGGCAAGCGGGAGATGTGATAGCTGTTAGATCAAGCGAGATAGATCAACGATGGAGATTGGCTAAGCTAGTTAGCGATCGGGTGATGCAATAACCATCAGATTGAGGAATGAGATCAACGACGAAGATTTAATGCGCTAAGGAGAGCATCGATATATGTGCAAGGATTTAAAGAATGGTGTAAAGGTAAGGTTTAAGTGTGGGCTATCAAATATTTCTATTATATGGGAATTATAATAGAAATAAGCGGAATCAATGGATTATGGGTTAAGTTTGAGTTTTATTCAAGTTCCAAAGAATATGGAAGGGTTTATAAGGTTCCACTCAAAGGTTTATTAAAGTCTAAACTTGGGATAGTTAGATGAAATATTTCCGCTTAAGGAATTGAACTTTGATAAAGTGATTTTTCATTAGATGTTATATTTCTACTGGTTAAAACTTTGGTTTAATAAGGTTTTACTAAGTATGGAATTTTAAAATTCCTGGGACATAGTGTGACATGCAATTTTATTTTCATACTATGGGTATATGCATATTAGGTTGCATCATTAAGTATTTGTGGCTTAGGCTAGCATCACAATCAATCCATATTAGCATGATATAACTTCACAACATATCAACTCAACCATAAATAAGGCCATGATATCCATGACAGTAACTAGCTAACATGTTCACATTATAAAATAATAAATAATTATCATTCATGCATAACAATCACATATGCAAAGACAGTCTAGATTAGTACAACACAATATCACAAATATGTCAACTCATACCTAAATTTCATAACCCTAACCATCTGCATAGGCCAATCTAATTTAGCATGATACATATAACATCAAGGTATTAATGCAATAACCATCAATATCAAGTTAACTAACATATAACAACAATAAGTTAACATATAACGTGTTCATCAACAATATATAACATAATCATCGAGCTAACTACAAGTTAACATATAACATGCTAACTAACTAACTAATTCATTAAACAATTTAACAAATTACCTAACGGTTAACTCTGGGCAGTGATGCATCCTTGCTATATATTCCCTTAGATCTATTGATTTCTCACCTTGCCCTAAGGATGAACCGCATTAGTTGGTTCGAAACATTGACCAAATCCTAACGATGTGATTAATCCAGAAGACTTATATCTATATAACATGCTCATCAACAACATATAACATAAGCAGTGAGCTAACTATAGTTAACATATAACATATTCATCAACAACATATAACATAATCATCAAGTTAACTAACATAAAACAACAATTTAACATATAACATACTCATCAACGACATATAACATAATCATCAAGTTAACTAACATAAAAACCAACAACAATGCATATAACAACAAGTTACTATCATTCACAACTACATGATCACACTGATTCATTAGCATATATCGTGCATGTAACCACAACAACAATAAAATAAAAAACATGTATATAACCCTAATGCATATAACAATCTATTAACTAACATACCTACATGAAAAACATACAATACTTGTATGACGATCTTCTCTTACCCCAAAGTCTAGTGTTGCAACCTCGTTCTAATTATCTGCATCTCCTACTCTATCTCAGCCAACTCATTAGCATCATAACATACCAATAAAATCGTGATGACCTAATTGCATACAATGACCTCACAATGCATGCCTGGCCTACCATACATGCATAACCATAACCATGACAATGCATGCATAACAAATTATAGACATTGTCATGCAAAACAAATGCTTATACAACCATACACTCATGACAACACATTCCACAACAACACCATCAACCTTCACATGGCGACATCCATACAACCATTATCAACACCATGCAAATGCAACAAGCACATGGAATACAAGCATAAGAAACACATATGCAACCGACATGAATGCATGACCAACGCACTGCCCATCCAATCCGAGGGGTGAACCATGCTCCGATACCACCCTGTAACACCCTCATCCCACATCTACCCAAGTAATCATCCAAACAGAGTAAATATGTGATTAGAGGCCACTATAATGGGATTCAACCTCCTAGGTGACCTTAAGGAAGTGGAATCGACAGAAACACATCACACAGACCTTCCACATTAGCAATAGAACTCCCAGGAGCCATCCCAACCACTCAAGTAACCAATCCCTTAGACCAATTGAATTTTTAATGCATCAAACCCCTGGATTCTCCCTTGATATGGATCAGTGTGCGTCTAGGAATCTCCATATGCTCCCACGGCAAGGGCAAGCGAGCGTCTAGGGAATTTTCTCCTCAGTCGTGTGTCTGTGACTCCAGGATTTGTGCCATTTTTTTAGGCCCAGAGCCTAGGTCACTACCCAGAACTCAATGACACCTTCAAAGATGAATTACATAAAATAAAAATGATACATTTTCAAAAACATCAACAAGGACTAGACTGTACCCCTACTAGCCATGACAGACATTTCATTAAACATGTCACAAATATGAAAGCTATAAGTCTTAATAACATAACTGAGTATCATACTTACCTGAGATACGCTAAGAAGCATTGTTCCCTTATATCATTAGTTTCATTATCATCTATTAGGTCATAAATACATTGTTCATTCATTTACAAATCAAAATAAGAGGAGATTCATACATCATCATTGTCATAATACATGCTTATAACCAACAAAATAACAACATAAATATCAAGGATACATCAGCCATAGAATCCACATATAAACTAGTACATTTACACATAATATACCAAGGAATGAACCTCTTATTAATGAATGCAAAATCCAACCCAATATGGGACTACCATATTCCAGCTGACCATAGATTGGCTAAGCCAATTCTCTCTTCAACCAATCACTCACATGCCATATTCCAAGCATGAATGTGGGACTCAAACCAAAATAACCAACCAAGGCATCCCAAGGCTAAACTACCTCACCCTCATCAATAGAAACTAGGCTTTACCACAATCCACATCGGATCACTAGGCCAACACAATAAACATGTAATAACAGGCTTTAATATGATCTCCACTAGATAACTAGGCTAAAATAAGCATGGATTCCACTGGATTTCTCCACTTATACCATGAGTAATTTTCATGTCTCCTAGTCTCTAGGTTTTACTGCAATCCACAGTCTGATCCAAGGATCATTAGAACATAACCGAGACACCAATCTCTAGGATTTACCGTAATCCATCTGGGATCTCTAAGCCCTAACCGAGACTTCACTCTCCAAGCTTTACCATACATCCCATCCTATGATTACTAGGCTTGATGGAGAGCACCCACCTCTAGGCTCTACCGTATATCCCGCCATTAACTGGTCGAGGATTCCTAGGCCCACCGAGGCACACAATACCTATCTTTACCGCAACCCATAGTCTGGCTCAGGGGTCATTAGGCTAGTGGCTTTACGCAATCCACAGTTTGATTCAGGGATCACTAGGCCATGTGTTCTTTCTTTCAGAGATCCACCTCACTCATCATTGAATCCATCCAACAATCCATATTAACGAAACATGAGAACCCCATCACACCATGGCTATCCGAAAATGGAAAGGCTAGGCCGAAAACACTATCACACCTAAAAAAAACTATGCCATAATAGCAAAGAACCACATGAAATACCATGCATGCAAAATTTAGCAAGGAAATTAGACATGCAAATCAATACCTGCAAATAATCATGTTATAGTTGCTTGATATTGTTCTTCCTTGCTTGCTCCTTCCTTCCCCTTTCCTTATTTGCCTTTCTTGATCCAATGCCAAAGTGCTCCAAGAAAAGTCAAAGTGTCCAAGAGTCAGAGAGAGAGAATAATGAGAGAACTCCAAAACTGAACTGAGAAAAGGTTACACTGACCAAGCCTAAGAAAAATCTTGCCAACTAATCCTCAAAAGCCTTTTTATCAATGAGGCCTATATTTTCTTCATTTTTCATTATTTTCCTTAAGTTTCCTCCTCACATGCAACCTGTGACCTTTCACCTTCCTTTTATCTTAATTTCCATTATTTCATAAATAAATGTGCCAAAAATGCCATTTTCCTTTTCAAAGCCTTTCCATTTCCTTTGAAAAGTTACTTAGCCATAATAAACTAGTGAACACCCACACTAGGATGTCTTATCCAACATTCAGCTTGGAATATGTGTCCCATGACCTTGGTCTTATTTTTTACATGGATTTGTAACCAAGGTTATTACAACCATGAGGTGAGGCAGCCACCTGATCATGGAGGCTAGTTGAGTAAGTACCACTAGTTAGGAGAGCTAACCTAGGTTGTGTTACATATTGATGATGATGTTGATGTAGGTCAAGGGTATTTACCTAGATAAACATGTTATCGATGGGATTTAACTTTCTATTTATAAAGTTCATGTATAAATAAAACAACTTGATGGTCATTATGAATACCTCCCTAGCTAATAGGGTGCGTTGAAGAATGTAGCTATGGTTGGTCTTAATAATCCTTGATGTATTTATAATATTGTTTAAAAACAAGAAATAAAATTATATTTTAAATTAGAAGAAAGAAAAATTAAAATAAATGAAATCAACAAAAACCACCTAGAATTAAGATCCTTGAAAATAGCTCGTACTCATGTAAATAACATATTTACCATAAGTTACTACCCACCATAATTTAAGCAAGTATTTGTGTAAAATATGGGATAAGGAACGATATGTAAATAAATATAGTTACCAAGAGTTACTACTCACCATTATTTACCTTCTTCAACACTTCAACAAATATGAGTAAAATTGTAAATGTGCAGACTTACTAGAATTTAATTTATGTGTGATCTAATTTACAACTTACAAAGAGAAATGTCTCTTGGGTATCTTGAGTATAAAATACACTACTTTTCATTTTATACATTCACTTACCACTCACATATCTCTCGCTCTTATACATGTAATCTCACATGTCCTAAATTTCAACATTGTGATCTCTACTTTCTTTTCATGGTCATTGGTTGAATTTCTAAACTGTGATTGCTTGATGAAGATAAAATAACTATGATATATATTCACAAGTAATTAGCATAGTTTAGAAATAATGCTTGTATCCATTGAACTTTATTTTTTTTCAACAAGACACTCCCACAAAGTTGGCAATTGTGTCTCAATCCCATTCATTAAAAAATGAATAAATTTCAAGAAATGGGCCATTCAACATCTCATCAATATTATCATAGGAAAAGACATTTCACCCTATGTCATTTCCAATTCTTTTCCTTCTCTTCCATGACTATAGAATAGACTTTTTGTTTGTCTTCTTGACAACTTATGAATCCTACAACAAGGGTCAAAAGTGATCATTCAACTGGCTAGGTTTTAGTTGCTTATGTGTATCAAGGTTCATATTATTCTTTAAAAGAATCATAGCTTCTACATTTTGAAGGCCTTTCATAACATTAACTTTACTCTCTATTCTGCAACGTACACACTTTAACCAAATTTTTATCCCGTGTAGCAATAAGAAACCTCAACTTTTTGGCCTTGCTCATATCCTTGGGAAAAATTTGTTCTAGTCCTTTTGAACACAAAACATAGTCTATATAAATGAAGGCTACCTCTTTCTCTAACATGCAACCAATTTTTCATTGGCTATCCTCAAATGTTCTCAGGCCTGTCATTACCTCTTCTTTATTTCCAATCATCAAATCCTTTAATATAATTTTTTATAAAATTATGATACTTGGAGTTGGTGTTATATCACAAAACATCCTAATCATCTAGAATATTTACAAACTTCCTATCCTAATCGTGCAAACACAACATTGGCAAGGGTAGTTTTTCCCATTCCACTAAACCCATGTAAGATAATTTCTACTGCCTTTTTCTCACTGTCCTAGTCGAGAAGTTGAGTAACTTCTTAAAATGGTTTTTCAATTCCAATTGTTTCAACAATATCAAAACATGAAGCCTGTTACAAACCCTAAAATTAATAATCATTGAAAGAAGCAAATTACTTCAGTTATGTATCATATTTTACCTACGTCTTTGGAATATTCTTGCTCTCTTTGTTTTTTGGGACGACCTTTAGACAATAAATGGCATCTTAAACACATATATCCATTCGGTCAATTGAGTGCATCCCAAGTGGTTGGGAGGATTTAATGATAACCTCCCCACCCAGGTTCAAGTCTCATTGGCATGACTATGTATGGTTATCTTGAAATACGTGGATTATCCTGAAATATTTTGTACTATGTATATATATCTATTTGGTTCTTTATATGTGTGTACATTTTGTCTAACTTTTCCTGAAATTTATTCAATTATTTGTTTCTCACACTCATTGTAAAAAACCTACCATTCTTCAAATTCTATAAGAAACTTATCTACACTCGGATACTTGAGAATAAGGCTCTAACAAATATAAATTTGATGTCAATACATCAATATGATAAGATTGCAATGCTCATTAGATTTTGGAGTAGTACTCCTTTTCAAGATTTGGAAGTGTCAATTTGAGTGCAACATACAATGGAGGCTTCCAGTATCAACTACCACACTTATTCGATTAAAGACTCCATCCCAGTTTTCAAATCATCCCATTATTTAAGTTGATTTACATGTTGAGCCAATTTATTCATTTCTTCCAAAAGATAAAGGAAATCCTTTCAGTTGGTAGAAAGTGTTTAAAACATTTCCAAAATATTTGCAACCACAAGCAGATTTTCACTCCCCTAGTTTGTTTTCCTTATTCACTTGACTTGTGTCTTTTCTTCAGTAGAGTATTAAGATAGAATAATGTTTTTCTGAACAACACAAAAGCACAGGAACTTGGATTAAATAATAATTATGAAACTCATGCCAAACATATAACAAAGATGAGTTAAGTGGAATCATTCCATAATTCAATGGAGTGATGTTGATGTGAATATTTCCCTTAGCACATTTATGAAGCTTAAGCCATGGTATGTCAGGCCTATCATTGTTTGTGACACATGTTGTTGTCAATACCATGTAGAATTCCAATTGTATTATTAGACATTTTTAAAATTCAGCATAGAATATTGGTCCAATGATCCCTCTCCTTCAAGTGTCCATGAAGGTTTATATTAGATATTATGTGCACAAAAAAATGACTAATTATTTTATAAGAAAGAATGTGTCGGTGGAGGAAAATTGAAAGAATGTTCTCAGTTCGTACTCTTTAATGCTAAGTATCCCATTGATCCCAATGATTTGTGATTGTCAAATTTCACTATGAAATGGAAAAGATATGAATATGTTAAGTACACTCCTATTGCAGATTCAACAACAACAACAAAAAATATTTATTTACTTGAAGACCAAATTTCTGTGAGATATTTTATGGGGAAGTTCAAGGAGAAAATATATAAATATATTCAAGAACTCTCATATAGCACGATAGCAGGACTTACAGTTCAAGCAATCACACAATTTGTTCCCAAACGGAACAATACTATTCGTGGTTGATTTTTCTGAGAATTACACATTCACTCCATAGAAGGAAATACAAAGTGAGTATTATCATTTAGACTAGGTCTAATGTTGTATATCGCTTCAACTTCATGTTGATATTCTCCCACAATGTAGTCCAAAATGAAATGAGAAATCTTATTTTCCTGTCTAAAAAAATGCCCCTTAGGATTACAAAATGTACCTATAGCTATCCAAAGAATAATTTTATTTCTTGATTCCCACTACTAGGTCCTTTTATAGGGCATGAAAACACACATCTTACTAAACTTTCCAACTTCCACAAATAGGTAGTAATGTCCCTTACTGGTTTTTTATAAACCTCCCTTAAAGTCCATGGAAACATTAGAGGAATTTTGAGGTAAAAAATGTGTCTCAAAACAAAAAAAATGTGCTAAAAAAATTAAATTTAAAAGAGCCAATAGGATTCAAGATGTCGATATCATCCCTCGAGAAACATATTTTGGACTGAAAAGAAGAAAACTACTTTGTTTTTATTTTATTTTTAACTTATTTCCTTGTAGGTTCAATCAAATTTAAATATTAATCACTCATTGGATGTAGAATTAAATTCCGCATCCAATGAGTACCCACTCTGCATACTTTTGAGTAGATCCACATCAAAAATTTGAAAATACATGAAAAAACATGTTAAAACACATCTTTCATGTATTTTCAATATTTTCAATGTGGACCTACTAACTAGTATACAGACTGGGTACTCATTAGATGTGGAATTTAATTATGCATCCAACGAGTGTCTACTCTTGAAATTCGAGTGAACCTACAAGGGGATAAGTTGAAAATACAAAAAAATGTACTTTCCTTTATTTTTCTTTAAAAAAGCATAAGTCTCATTTTATTATTTTAACTCTTATTTTATTATTTTCCCTTAGGAGTTAAAATAAAAATAATTCATGCACCATTTCTTGCATTACTGAACTTGAAAAATACTTTCGAAGTGGAGACATATGTGAGTGGGTATGTTATGGGAGCAATGTTAATGTAGGGAGGAAGGCTTGTATGTGACCATTCTAAAGTATTTCATGGGGTGGTTCTTAACTACACTTTGGTATAGGGAAGATAGTTCCCAACTTCTAGAGGTATGTCTACTGGTCTATGATGCAAGAAGATGTATCTAGGTTCATAACAGGATGTATGTTTTGTTGTACCAACTAGCCTATAATAGGAAACAAGGTCCACACCATCCCTTACTTGTACTAGGAGGCCCATTTTATTATTTTTACCCTTTCCCCACTAGAAACTTTTGCCACTTGTTATTATAGCTTAGAGTGCTACTACTATTGCTGAAAATGAGGTTATGAATTTCCTAAAGTATTGTTCTTCCCCAACGAAACTCCTAACCTCATAAACATTGGTAACCAGTATCCACTTCATGATGGTCTCTATATTTTTATGATTGGTATTCAACTCTCCTTCGCCCATCACATATCCTAAGTACACCAGAGGCTAATGTGCAAACTCATATTTCTTAATATTTTCTAGTAGCTAATTCTTCTTTAATGTCTCTAGCACCACATTAAATTTGAGATGTGCTTCTCGTAGGTAGCATTATATACCAGTATATCATCTAAACAAACAATAATAAATAAATATGTAAAAGGGCATAGTATATCATTCATTAATCTCATGAGCATAATTGGTACATTGTATGGGCCAAATGACATAACTAATCACTCATACAAACTTTGTCAAGTTTTGAAGGGTGTCTTCTAGGTATCTTTTTCTCTAGCTTGAACTTGGTGATACCTATGCTTTAAGTCTAGCTTGGTGAAGTATTCTTCTTGCTACAATTGGTCCAACAAATCAACTATCATGGGAAAGGGGTACCTATTCTTGAGAGTAATTTTGTTTAATTCTTTGTAATCAATACACATTCTCAAAGTCTTGTCCTTCTTTTGAACAATTATGATGGGTGACCCACATGGTGAGATACTTACCTAAATGACACCATGTTCTAATAGCTACTGAATTTTTGTTTTCACCTCATTTTGCTTCTATAATGGACTATATGTACATCCTAATGTTTGGAAAGAGAGATTCCAACAATAGCTAAACCTCATGCTCCACTTCCCTCTTCATTGGTAGCCCATCAAGCTCTTGGAACACACCCATGTATGTCTATAGCCACTTGTAATTTATGTTTCTATTCCTCAGTGCAAAGCTCCAAGGATGAATTTTGTCTCATTGACTTTTCTATAGTCTGCTTTTCTCTTAAAAGCAATAAAACATCCTTCTTGCTAGAGTTGATCACTTTATTGACTTGGTTAGCACTTACCAGTGAAACTTTTGTTTTTCCCTTTTGTGTGTTGATGGTGAATTATTTTCCATCCTTGATGAGGTGGTACTAATTGGTTCTCTACATGAAGATTGCATCCTGTGTGTATGTATATGTACTTCTATACACCATTCCACATAAATCAAGTGGAACTACATCTAGTTCTACTTCATTAATAATGTAAATCAATATCAATAGCAAATCTGATTGTGCATTATTTGGTTACCTTTATTTTTTCATCCTTATTTACCAATCCTAATAGATATGGGCTTGGGTAATCACGAACTTTCAATCCCAATTCATTGACCAGCTCTTCTGTAATGAGATTCATATGATCCTAAGTTGAACAAAGCATCAATTTTTTTCTTCTTGGCCTATATCTTTATATGGAATAGTTTCATCATATACTTCTCTTCTCAATCCCCCAATTTTCATTTAATATAACATCTAAGTTGGAACCTTCTTCTTCTTTGATTCTAGGTTTATTTTCTAGAGTTTCCATGAGAACATTTATATTACAGCTGATATCTATGATCTACTCTTAAAACCTTATGAATCTCTTCTTTGTTGGACCTTGAACATTATTGATAGATCCATTAGCCATGTATTATGCCTAATTTATGATTGTGGTCAAAGGTGAATTTCCTGCACCTAGTGGACTGGTCTAGAATAACAAAATACAAAGAATATAGAGTTTTCCTTAGAGAAGTTAGAGAATGGGAAAGAGGCCTACCTCAAATCTGTAGCGACCTTTCCTTCTTCCTCGCTTGTAAGCTCCAAGTGTTATAATTAGAACCTACATGCACAACTAAAACAAGCAAAGGGTTCACATCAACCAAGTAGCATAATCTAACATATTTATTCAATGAATCAACAAGGCATTAAAATACATGAGTGAAAATATAACACAACAAATATAGGAAAACAAGATACTCTTTGTATTAATAGAAATATGAGAGAGTTTACAACCATAAAGAGTATTTGATCTTGTAGGTGTCTCCCCAAGTTGACATGTCCTTCCTTGTCACAAAGCACACCTCAATATCAACCCTAATGCATGAAGATGATGACTCCTTTAGATTCAAGGAAGTAGTATAAGGGCACAATCAATCTCCAAAATCCAACCCTGATGCTATTGACGGAAGTAAATTTATAACAGAGGGGTGGTAGTTTAGGATTAACCATCATGGGCTTGAGATTCACTTATGATGGGAGGATGAGCTCAAGAGATAAGAGGTGAAGTATCCAAGGTAGGATCAGATAGGATTCAAGCTTCTTATCTATGGTAAATGGTTAAAACAACCCTTGGAAGCTTCTGGAAGAGGAAGTTTAGAATTATATTTAATTTTCCTGAACTTCTAGAATTAGTGCACCTATTGAAGGGAACAGCTAGTGTTGACCATGGTGCAGAAGGGAGTAACAAACACTAAACACATGTGGCTAAAGGGACAGGGTGATATGAGGCTAAAAATATTAATTTTGACCAATTAATCCCAGAAAATCATACTTTTTGGAAAGGTCATGCTTTGAAAACATGTTCACGAATGTTGATTGATCTGGTTTGCAAGCTATTAACCAAATATGACAACATGGCCTATAACAATTTCCCCCCTAAAGTACAAAGTCTGAAACGAAAACTGATGACTGGCATTCTCTACCTTGTGACAAGTCTGGTTCAATAACAACTGGTCAAGACAAACATATGTTACACTACATTTTCATCATGATATCTTCGTTGAGGGAGGCATACCCATACTTAGCACATAAGCTAACATTACATGTACAATGATCAAGAATTCACATCCACTGATGGTAGAGAGTGGACTCATGCCTTGATGATTGTTTATATGACAATAACCATCATACTTAAATTAATCCTAAAATCGCAACCCAGATGGATGAAAACAGATTTTGGGTCTTCTATCTTGTTCACTCGATCATTCAATGTACGAATCTAACCATGTGAATAAATGAGTTGAAGGCAGACATGGTAGACACCATATGATTACCGACTAATGATGTAAGTCATTAACAGATGTGAGAGAAATAACTGATGATGTTAATGGCTCTCAAGGTACCATAGTACAACTTGTATGGTGTGAATGAATGAGTTGAAGTCAAATACCACACAAAATATTTCGGTCGAAGGCCAATAATGTATATATGTCACCGTGAGTGAGGAAACTTGCCATTGATGTATGCAATCTCCAAGGTACTGAAGGGAGTTTCTAAGTCAACCTCCTCGATAATGAGTTGATGTCGACAGGGAGCGACCCATCGCAAGAGGGCCTTGATGTATCCCCCATCAATGACACAAAACGGGTATCAAGATTTGAGACAAAATAATGTTGATACATAATTGGTTCAAGAATGACATACATGAATGATGGCTTACGAGTATTGTAGCAGATATCAACTGAATGAATTCTCTTGAAGATATCGACAACAATAAATGGAGTTGGAAACATTAACCCAAAACCGAATACAAGGGATTTGATATGGTGTGATGAACCAAAAAGACAAGCAAATTTTTCAACACAACAACCATGGAGATAAAGTGGAAGAGTTTCATGTTCAAGAGCAATTCACTACCATTAATAGGTGAAAGTACCCTGTTTTTCCAATTTTCCCAACCATTTCTGGCCAGTACCTCTTTATTTTTTAATAAGATTGAGGAGGATAACATATGCTTGATATGTAAGTTCATCCTTTTGATGAATCCCTCTGAGTATTTTTAATGAACCCTAAGAAGGAGTGATCAAGTCTCGTCATGTTCAACGATTCCGTTGTTGTTTGATGTCTTTATGAGTCCACTGAAGGCGAAACTCAATTTTTTTCATATTTAGAGAGTTTGAAAAAGAGGCGAAAAAGAAAACTCCAAAGGTTCATTTTTCATAAATAGTCTCTTGAGTCCGAAAAGGAAAAAAACAATACTCAAGAGAACCTCTTAGCCATGTTCGAATAAGGTATTCATTTTTCATAAATAGTATATCTCAGTACAGAAAAGGGTTAAACTTATATTGAGTAGACGTATTTTCATTTTCTTTAACGAGTTCGAAAAGACAAGTGCTCCAAAATCTTTTCATGTTTAGGGAGTCTGAAAAGTGCTTAAAGAGGACTCCATGGGGTTCCTTTTTCGTGAGTTTACAGAGCCAGAAAAAGTGATAAAAGTATGCTCCATAGTAAAAATGATTTGTTTCAATTCAAAAACATCATAAGTTCCTTCAAACAACTTTTAACCTGCTCAGAACATCACCAAAAGATTAAAAATATTTGATACGTGGTAAAAGTAGGTCAAATTTAGGTCAAAATAATAAAATATAATTAAATAATGATAAAAAATGACCATAAATAGGATAAATGTAATTTCATTTTTTCCATTTCACATTTTACCTCTTGGTGAGTGAGATCTGAGTGCATTTTCCCCCGATATTCAGCAATTGATTGCAACCAATTAGGTGGTTCATTTTTTATACCATCACTTCTAGGTAGGAGATCTTACATTCCTCTTTCTTTTCATGGTTTCGGTTTTTCATTTCATGTAAATTCTTTCAAGTTTTGAGTGACTTAGGGATTTAATTTTTCACCCTAGCTCTAGCAAACCCCAACAATGTCGAAAAGTGCGTTGGGCCAGCAAAAGTATAACTATGGAGGGTGTTGCAGTGCACTATCTCCCTTTAGTAGGGTGCGCTTGACACATTTGAAATTTTTGTTTTATTCCTTTCACTCAAATTTCTCTCATATTTTCACATGAGATTTATTCTAATGATTTTTTCTTATCAGGTTTCAAGTATCCATCAGAATGAAATGGCTCAAATTTGGTGAGAAAGAGAACCTGAAGTCCATGACATGGATGCCGCTAATGATCCAGAAACCATCTAGGTATTGAGAAATTGTGGGATTCTCAAGATATTTTGTCTTCTTGGGATTGGACAACATATGTAACTATTGGAGTATCTTGTCAGTGCATGGGATGTGTAGGCACAATCCTTCCGGCTTGTAACACATATGCTCAGCATACAGGTGGAAGATATTTATTTTTTGGAAGATTTATCAAGGAGAGGTATTCTTATCTCGCTATTTAGTTCGAGAGGGGTTGGAGAGATTGTAAAGGAGTATATTGTTGCACATTGTAGACCTCAATCCTAGCCAACAAACGATGGGAAAATTGAGATTAAGGATGTGGTCCATTTGCCCCTTACGAAAATTCTATTCGTCAATGCTAGATTGATCAGCAACGCTACTTTGCATTTGGCAAATAGGTCCCAAATGCAATATGCATTGGAGTGTATAGAGCTGACAGTGTTCAAATAGAGCGAGGGGGTATTAGCAAACATGGAGGAATAGTTCACCAAGGAAAAATATGGGAGATTGAAAAACTTTGGGTATGGTTCCATTTTGATCTCATTCCACTTGGAGAGGATTCCATTACTCCATCCTCAGTATACCTCACTTCAGCTTCAGGATCCTAGAGCTCCATGGATGAGGCAGTGGGTAGACCTCATGTATACACATGTAGATCCGTCTTCCATGAGTTTCACATCTGCCTTATTTTGATGGTTGCGTATGCAGCTCATTATGGTTGAATATTATCCATATGCAGGGATGGACTACTGCAGAGATCCATAGCTCATGCCACCTAAATACAAGCAATGGAGTATCATAGGTAAAACAAAATCATTTTGATTTTTTTTTTTTTTTTGAGTTTTACATTTTTTTGTATTTTTCATGTATCCAAGACTAACTATCAATTTTTACATGCAGACATTGGACTTGTTTAACTTGTGGGTTCGTCTTATATTCAACATGTTGGAAACCCATAGTAGGCACAAGTTGTTGCAAGAGCACGGGAAGTATTGTAGGATCTCAATGTGGCTAAGATTCTTGCAGAGGTCGAATGAAATGTTGAGGGATTGACCTAGGGCATACCAAATACTAGGGTCAATCAAATCCTTATGAGACTGCAGTGCCATACTATTGGAGTGCCTAAGCATATGAGCCAGTTGCTGTGAAAAGTAGCTCACGTAGTTGTTTGTTACCATGAGAATCATAAGGATTGGTCTACTAGGAGGCTTATAGAGCCATATTTCAACTACATGTGTTTTTTGATATGATAGGTCATGTGGCCATATGTGTCTTGGGCACAACTTTTTTTAAAACCAAACTTTATATATATATATACATATATATATATACATATACTAGCGTTTCTTATGTGTTCTATTATCTTGTTCAATGTATGTGATGTGAATTGAATTGAATGTATATATGTCGCAAATGTATATCTAAAACATGATTTGCCAATGCATTTGTCAATGTGTTTAGACTTTTAGAAATGTGTTGATATTGGATATAATCAAAAAGCATTTACAGAAGATGAACCCTTAAAAACATACGAAGCATAGTTGGATTTCTAACTGAATAGACATCAATTCAAGTGTAGTACTACAAGTTGTGAGTCAAGTTTGACAACTATATGACAGATACCATGAGAAACAGCATCAGACAATAGTTATATCATTGTGCTATACTTGTTGATGTTATTGGTAGAGCAGCCAATACAAATCCCTTGTAAACTCACTAACTCGCCATTCAGAGCATATATAGCCCCCCCCCCCAACACACACACACACACATATATACAACTATATACCTATCGGTGTTTCTTATGTGTTCTATTATCTTGTTCAATGTATGTTATCTAAAACTTGATTTTCCAATGCATCTGTCAATGTGTTTAGAATTTTAGGAATGTGTTGATATTGGATATAATCAAAATATATTTCCAGAAGGTGAACCCTTAAAAACATGCGAAGCATAGTTGGATTTCTAACTAAATAGACATCAGTTCAAGTGTAGTACTACAAGTTGTGAGTCAAGTTTGACAATTATATGATAGATACCATGAGAAACAGCATTAGACAATAACTATATCATTGTGCTATACTCAGTGATGTTATTGGTAGAGCGGCCAATACAAATCCCTTGTAAACTCACTAACTCGCCATTCAGAGCATATATAGCCTACACTGTAGAGGAAAGGTTCCAGGTACTACGACTAGCGCATAGCCAACATATGGTTGAAGGGATGTAAACATCTCTAAATCAAATGTAAAGCAAGATTAACAGAAACAGTAGGAAACTTTGAAGGTAACACACAACAAACACACTCAACACACCTATATACAGTATGTACATAGTCAACTATGAAAAAATGACTTAAGCATAGTATTTTTTAAGGTACATCAAATTTCTGGGTTTTGCCAACAGAACTTCATAGAAATCAATAAGCTCGTAGGCTCCTTTATCAAGAACACATTTAACAATATATGGGCCTAGCCACATTGGCTCAAACTTCCTAGACCCTAACTTATCACACTCCTAATCATACAATAGGATAATATCACCTTTCGAGAAGGCACGAGGCTTAAAATTCTCATCATATTGTGCCTTAATGTGTTTTTTGTGGGCCTAATTGGCCATCACATCATTGCGTTGGGTTTCTTCTAAGTGTGTCATATGTAAGAGACACTCTTTTTCTGAAAAAGTGGGATGAAGGAGTTCGAAAACAAGTATCAAAGATGGAATTTCAGACTCAATAGGAAGGATTACTTCCATATCATATGCCAATTGAAACAACGTGAATTAGGAAGCAGTCCGAACAGAGGTTCGATATTCCCACAAGGTTGCATAAAAGATAATATTTCAATCCTATTTGTGGATCCCTATCATGTGTTGAAGCATAATTTTAAAAACTTTGTTGATTTCTTTGATTTTTCCATTCTCCTGTGGGTAGTAGGGAGTTGAGCTTTCATGTTGAAGACCCAACTTGGCAGTGAGCTCAGACATCATGTGATTATGAAAATTCTTCCCATAGTTTATAATGATAGCCTATGGTACACCAAACCTTGCAATGACATGGTTGAAAAGAAATAGAGCTATTGTTTCACTAGTGTTATTATATGTAAGAATCGAGTCGGCCCACTTGGTAAAATAGGCTACTTCCACAATGATGTAGCCATGCCCCTTAGTAGAGTGAGGGTTACATGTCATAAAGTCAATGCCCCATTTCGTGAAAGGTCCAACAATGATAACAGGGTGTAAAGGAGTTGGTGGAGCATGGGTTTTACGATCATATCTCTGGTAGACATGATACTTTTGGACTACAAGGATAAAATCACGAAACATAGTAAGTCAATAGTAGCTAGCACACAAAATATTTTGTGGGGTGGCATAACCATACATGTGGTCACTGTATGCCCTAGAATGGCATTAATTTAGAGCTTTCTCAGCCTCCTCATGAGTGAGGCACCGTCGAAAAATCATATCAATACCACGATGATAAAGGGTCTCACCAATTATAATATAGTTTTTAGCCTGATATCGAATATGTCACTACTCAGAGTGAGAGGTATCGGGTCGGAAAGTCTGGGTATGGAGATATATGATGATGTCTCCATACTGAGGTTTATATGAATCTATCAGGAACAACGACTTGTCTAGAATAGAATCGTTAGATTTCATTTTAGTTTCAGGAAGGGGGAGGTCATAGATTAGTTCAGAAAGGACTAAGGATTTCTTGGATTTGGATTTGATGAACTCTAAATTGAAATCGTGGAGTATGAAAATCCATTTGGAATACTTTCCCCCAGCAATTTTCATGACAATATGTACATCAGGTGGTTGCAACTGGAAACAACCACAGTCTTGCGAAGTAGGATATAGTGACGAAACCTTTGGACAGCTTGGAAAACTACCAAAGATAACTTTTCCACATGAGTGTATTTGATCTCAGTATCATTTAAGTTCTAACTCAAACAATAAATGGGATTTTCATCCCCTACGTCATCCTCTTGGACCAATACCATAGCGATGGTAGTAACTACATAGATGATGTACAAGAAGAAATCAAATTGATAATCTTGAGAATACAACAATGATGCCTGAACCAAAACATATTTCAAAGCATCAAACACCTTTTGGGCAGTGTCATCCCGATGAAAGGGAACCTATTTCTTCAGTAGTTGAGTAAATCCTTTGGTCAATTCGGCATAATTGGAAACGAATCTCAGTAGAAAGTTAGCCTTCCCTTGTAGTCGTTGTTGCTGAACAAGAGAGGAAGGAGCAAGAATATCTAATATCACCTAGAATTTAAGTGGATCTATATGAATTCCTTGCTTCGACACAACGAATCCAAGAAGTTGTCTGTATTGCACATAAAACACACACTTGTGTTGATTGAGCCTGATTTTATATTGTCGACAACGTAGAAATATAACCCTAAGATGCATAGGATGATTTGCATGATGTTTCGAGTGGCCAGGTAGGTCATCTAAATACGGTTATAAAATGTGTTTAATGTCATCAAAGGAATAATTCATTTCCCTCTGAAAAATTTCCCCAACATTTTTCAATCCAAAAGGGAGCTTTCAATATGCAAATGTGCCCCATGGACAAATAAATGTAGTTTTATGTTGGTTTGATGGGAGAATGTTGATCTAATTATAGCTAAAAAAACCATCCATAAACGAAAATAATCAATTTCCATCACAATCATCAACAATCTGGTCGATATATGAGGTAGGATCATTGTCCTTAGGATAAGAATGATTTATGTCCCAGTAATCAACACACAGACATATTGTTCCTTATTTCTTCATGACAGGAACAATGTTTGACACCCAATCAGTTAGAGGTATTGGGTAGGTGAAACCAGCACAAAGAATTTTTTCAACCTTAGCCTTAATAGAAGTGGCCTTCTGTTGATCAACAAAAATGGCCTTTCAACATTTTTGGCACTAGAAGGAGGGCCTGTTTTAAATTGTTTGTTCAAGTTTATTGCAGAATTTTAAACTTTGAAATATTGGTTCCTCCAAAAAACTTCCTTGGAGATGCTTTAGTGTATCACAATCAAACACTACTCCAATCAAGGGATTTAAACAATTTTCAAAGGTAAAGTTTAATGGTAAGTCTTCAACCTTCAATCACTTTTCTCAATTCATTTCAAATTCTCAA
The DNA here is from genome assembly GCA_031772625.1 of Pinus tabuliformis. Taxonomy (NCBI): domain Eukaryota; kingdom Viridiplantae; phylum Streptophyta; class Pinopsida; order Pinales; family Pinaceae; genus Pinus; species Pinus tabuliformis. The sequence goes on from CM062811.1 coordinate 627,920,494, forward strand.
AAATTTAATATTGATGACGTTGATCTTGGCAATATTTCCACATATACTTTGATAGGACAAGAAAAAGGTAGGTGTCTTTCACTTCCAGTTGCCTCAGTACATAACTGGGATGAGTTTGCAACGATGTTCCTTCAGTATTTTCAATGACACAACTACAAAAAAGTGTGTGAACAACTACTTGAATTGCATAGGACAGAGGGTGAGCCCTTGGATCAATTTTCAGTTAAATTTAAATTGGCATTAATGCTCTTTAAATCCAATGACTTACCTCCTGAACATCAATTAACGAGTTGGTTTAAGTATTTAATTTCTCTTCCTTATAATTCTAATGAAGAATCACATACCAAGGAAGACACTAATAAAGTTATTTATGACAATGAAAGTATTGAACTTGCTTCTTCTTCATCTTCAAAAATTGTTTTAATTGATTCTCAATCCTCCAATGAATATGTTTTTGAAAGTGAAAAAGGTAACAGTTCAAACACTTCCTCTCATAGTCTTAATGATTCCAACAATTATAAATCAACTCTGATTTCTCAATCCTACAATGATAATGTACCCTCTTGCATTTTTAATCTTGAGGATACTAATGATTCTAAATTCATAATCATTTGTAAAAAAGAAATCTCTATAAACAAAATTCCACTATGTTGTAACATAATTTTTAACATAAATGTATATTACAAATTACCTTTCTCTCATTCTTTTCAATTCTTTCTTTATTCAATTTTCTTTTTGATGTTTTTCACATACTACGTTGGCATCTTGAGCAACAAAGCTCCACATTGTCGTCAAATGCGTTAATTAGTACATGCAATAATCAATTTCAAAATTTTAATCATCTATTTCAATTTCTTCTTAGGTTGAGGTTCTATCGTATGATTTGATAGTTGATTTCGGATTTCCAAATGCATTTTACACGAATGATAACACTTGAGAGTAGAGTCATTTTGACCAACTATGCATTCCTTTCAGAAATCTTCCTCATTGCTATCCACTTGATTCTTTTGAAAAGAATATTCTTGATGTTTCTTTTTCTTTACAACAACCTTTCATTTGCAAAGATTTAACATTTAATACTGGTTTTTTGTTTCCTCTTTCTTTGAATTCTTTTCAAACATTTGAGTCACATCCTTATCTTGATGATTCTATAGACATATGTTTGGAATAATTTCAGGGAAGGGATTTTGTAAATAAGTTGCTTCTTGTACATACATTAGCATTAGATGCACATAATATATTCAGTTTTATTTATGTTGCTATATTTATGATTTTGTTACTAATGTTTGATTTACACATTCATGTAGATACTAAGATGCTTGAATGGTTACGTTGGAAGCACGACTTTACTTAGTCTTAGTCTACTTTTTAAATTAGGATTACGTGTAGTTTAGAAGTTAGTTTAAAATAAATAAGAAGATGATTTTGAAGTTTGATAAATACAAAGGAGAAGATGAAGATTCATTACGCAAAGTTATGATCAAATTCTCCCAAGTACACATTTACATGTTCATTTCCATATTTTCTTAGTTTTCTAGAATTTTTTTTCTCTTTTAGTCATTTTTTTTTGCTTTCTTACTTTGTGTTGTTCTTCTAGCAAGTATTGGCTTGAGTTAGAAGATCAACTTTTACCAATAAATTAGTTGTGACAAATCTTAATGCTCAAAAGGAGCAATGTTTAAAACTCATTCAGGTAGATTTCCTTTACTTCTGAGTTTTTCTTATCATCCTATTTATTCTCTTTTGAGATATGTTTATTCAAAGTTACATGTTTAAAGAAAGATTTGAAAAAGGGAATAACATTCCTGTTAAATTCTCATATGCAAACTTTAATCACAACTCTCCTTTTAGTTAGAGAATGTATTTAAATAAAATTTATGAAAAACAAACTCACTAAGCAAGACAACATTTCATATGCTTGGCATAATGCAAAGAACATAACAAGATATTTATTGCTTATATCAAGATATTTCTTTTATCTTGTTTCACTCGAGTTTTGATTATTTCATGATTTTTCTTGTAGTGGGTTTTCTTCTATTTTAATCCCTTTTGGTTTTGATTTCTTTTCTCTTGTCTCTTGGATGGATTTGTTTCCACAACATTTCTTGGTCCCTTTTGAAATCCCCTTGTGTGCATATTTCACCTTTGTTTGGGATTAATCCTGGTGATATTACCAACCTTTTAGTTGGAGGGCCTTTTCCACCCACCTTTGGTTAATACTTGGGAACTTTTTATTCTTATCTAATGGAATCCATTAGTAAAAGGAAGAATAAAAGGAATATCATTAAACTGTTATTTTTCAGGCTCATATTGAAGTTCTGACATCATTATCTTCTATTAGTATTTGAATGCTCTCTTACCTTAATACACATAAGAAAACCATTTTACAATAAGACATATCCTAAAATAGATACTAGGTTACAAAAGAAACACATCAGTTTAGTATTCTATAACTCTTCCATGTCACTCCCATCTCTTAAGGAGAGGAATTGTCTCCCCATCTATTTGCACAAATTATCAGAGTATAAATTAAATGTTATGTGAAAAACCTAAAAGACAGGGTCTTCGTAATGAGCCATCCTACCATGATCGTGGGCTTTGATTGTTATGGAATTATCGTATCTGGTCACCAAGCCAGGATAATGGCTCACATCACTTCGTTGTAAGACAAGAGGTCTCATCATGAGTCGGCATGTTCATGACTATCAACACTTGTGAATGGAATTTTCATATTTGGTCACCATGTGAGGACAATGGTTTTCAGAGTTATTAATGAAATGTCTTCTTTAAAATACTAAATAGTAGATGGGATACTAACATTCCTTTGGGTTAAAAAGTTAACCCTATCAAGGCCTTGTTGGCAACAATGGTTGTACCTGTGACAATGAGAGTTCATATTTCTTACTAAACATGATTCTAAACTTTTGTCCTTTAGTTTATGTTCTCATTAATCAATGGTTATTGTAAACATGATCTTACTCTTATGATTTCTACAAGAGATGTTCAAAATGATTAGACTTTGTATTGAGGAATTTCATAGAGTCTAAATCTTAGCATTTTTATTTTATTCATCCTTTCTCCTTTTCCTTTTAGGATTTCATAGTAATAAACCAGAGATAACTGGTTCTTCCCAGTGTGTCACCATTATTGTGGTAAGAACACAACCCATCCCCCCCACTTTTCACTTAATTCTCATTATGGGGACCGTTTGATTGAATCTTGGTCATGTTACTATCTGATTTTGAGAATTTAGATTGCTTCAATGAGTTTGATCTATTCTTTTCTTCCTATCATAACTCGTTTGATCTCATTTGGACGTTTGGTTTGAAAATAACGCTTAATTAAATTGGATATTTTTCATTGCCTTGGCCTTGTAGGATGTATATAATGTATATTACATTTTGTTTTATAAGTTATAGTTATTTGTAAATATTTATTTATATTTTTAAAATATTTATTTAATTCATTACATAGCCCCCAAGAACAAGACCAAGTCTTATATTACAAAGTGGCTTTTATATTATGAATTGGATTATTGATAAAAGCAGAGAAAGACCTATTGAAAAGAATGCATATATCAAATCTAATATCAAAGTTTTGAGTCATCAGGACTTTGACATCAGAAGAATCCTTTTGAGAATCCCCAATATCAAAGTCTGAACCATATTAAGAAGAGGCTTAATAAAACATTTATCCAAAGTTTCGGACCCATTTAATAAAGTGGTTGTAATTCTTTGCATTACACATATCAGAATCCATGGATATTTTAATATTAAAGATATATGATATAAGCCCCTTTAATATGCAAACTTTAGTTCATAAAACCAAAATATTTAACATATATTTTCACCCATGTTCCACTCTCGCATATCGGAGGTAATACATATCGTATATTTCCTTTCGAGACACATTTAAAAACTCTGATATGGAATTCCACCGATATTTTGATAGCGATATAACTTCTGATCTCTGACCTCCGATAATCATCTCCCTCTGATCTCTGGTCTCTGATAATCATCTCCCTCTGATCTCCAATCTTCAATAATCATATCACCTCTGATATCAAAACCCCATACACTAATTAAAAGGAGTTCAATAAGATATCGCATCTACTCCATGTTGCGGCCTCCCAATATCATTGTTTTCTGTTTGTGTGCATTATTAAAAGTTCTGATGGGAATACATCCGATGCTACTCAGCTCTTGCCACTTGTCATCTCTGCGGGGGTCGTTGCTATATTAATTGAAAAGCCATTGATTTTATATTGGTTTTGGGCGTAAATAGTAGTTGTTTGCATAGTATTGTTTCCACCATTTTTATTTCTAACTCAAATTTTGTTATTTTGTTTTGACAGAGGATTTCCGATTAAGGCCAATTATAAAAAAAAATCTGGTCTATTTCCAATAAAAATTCTCTAGGCATGCAAAGGGATATCATAATAAAAGAAAATTGTTGTTTTAGTTGTTCCATGACTGTGAATTCTTCGAAACAGACCGAAGACAAGCGGGATTATTCTTATCACTTCGTAGGCTAAATTGAGAAAAATTTCTTAACTGTACCATCGACATTTTTCCAGACCCCAATCAAAGCAATCCTTCTATTTTATTTTCTTTGAAATTAACTTGACTCTGAAGAGATTTGGGGAAATTGTTTTTATTTCTAAATCATGTATAAGAACCGATCGTTGGGTTAAGAGGGGGGATTCAAATCCTAGAGAAAAGAGGTAGAGTAATAATAGAGCTTACATCTTGTTTCTATAGAAGAAGTTAAGACTCATTTTCACTATTGTTGTGAGATCAGATCCATCTGTGTAGACAAGGAATAGATTTAGAGATAGCAGAGGACCTACACTAATGTAATTCTTTGATGTTTTATGTAATTGATTCATTTTTATAATAAGATTTATTTTTGTAGTCAGATGTACAACATTATTTCTTTCTCTATTATTGAAAATAAATTCTTCATATTTCAAAATCATTTCTGGAGTATGAGTATTTATGTGGATTTTTAGCACTATTGTTGACTACTTACTAAAATTATCGTTTAGAATCTGGTCAAGCAATCTTGCAGGGTTAATCATAAATGAGATTTGAAACTGGAACTTGCATAAGGACAAACCTTTATCTCCTTGAGCTCCTAGATATCTAACATTTTCATCTTATATATGTGCTTCTTTCCACATGTCATCTATTTGAACTATTTTAGTATCGTGACATGAATCTTTTTGTTCTTATGCGTATTTTTATTAGGAATTGGATATGTTTGCAGTTGGATGTTTGTTAACTATTTAATGAGAATTTATTTGTATACATTTTCTCGAACAAGGATTAGGTATTGGAACTATTTACCTGGACTATTTCCTTTATCTCATTCCAATTTCAATATGCTTATGTTTCTTTTCCCTTTCTTTTAGCATGATCTTGATTGAAACAAGGACTGATCCTGTCTTCAATCAAGATAGGTCTAGTATTAGATGCATCTTAGATTATAATTTTCATGTAGTTATACTTTCTTCCTCCTAGAAGTCCCCTCATATAGGGGAAATCTTTAGAGTAGTTTGGTTGGGCCATAAAGTCATCTTAAGGATCACTTTCTTACCTGATCATCAAGAAGAGTCGATCTGATGTCTCTTCTCTATTGGGAGGTGAAAGTCATACTTTAAGCTAGTGGATATAGAGAGAGGGTCACTGGACCCAATTGAACCAGTCATAACCACCATTTCAACATAAAAGGAACTATTTTAAGTTCTCGACCATGTGGTCTCCATTAAAATGTTGAAAGGTCATTTTTTTTATCAACACCTTCTTAGGATGGACCAGAATTAGGTGTTTTCAAACTGGTTTAACATCGGGATATGTCATAATTTCATGTACAATAATGTTTGGATCTATACCTAGCATATCTTCGTATGAACAGGAAAAGACATCTTGAAATTCCTGGAAAATGGCTTTATAGAGCATGATCTCATTAAGAGAGAAAGACAGGCCAATATGTACATTCTCGACAATTATGGGCTTGATCAAAATATCAAGAGGGATAGCCTTGTCAATATTTGATAAATTCTTCTTAGAATCGATAGCATGGATAGATACAAAATTCATAGATATCTCAATGACATTGGGTGAAGAGATATCACTAAGATTATGGTAGGAAGAATCTAACAAGGAAGAATGGTGATTATTCTCATCCCATGGCACACCATCTAGCATCATGATCTCCATGATGCTTTCATTAATAGAGAATGTACTGAAGAAAGGATCAAAATATGTACCATAATCTAAGGAATGATCAACCCAATTGATCAAAGAGAAAAAATTAGAGTGTGTCGAACAAGCCGAATAGATGGATTCATTTTTGAGCTCAATAGGACTGACAGACATGCGGTCACCAAAGGTATCAATATTAGATACATTTGGTACTATCCAGGGATCAGATGGAGTAGTAAAAGAAGATATCATGTTGATATAGGAAACTAGGTTCACATTATCGGGAACGGGATAAGGGAGAGGAGGTGGAAGGGAAAAAGCTCCCATAAGGGAAGAATCCTTAAACAATCCCACCCTGACATGCTGATATCAATTTGGGGTTTCTCCCACAAGAGGGATGCTTCTAGTAACTTAAAAATTATTGGCAAAGGAGAGCTAAGCAATGGCCACTATGCCCCCTTTATGAGTGAAAGCTATCATTCTGAAATAAGTCAAAACGACAGTAGCCATATCATAAACCCATTAGAACATTATAACCTAATGATATTTCAATAACTTCGACTTCTACTAACATCGTCTTGCCACCTAATTCAATTTGTAACAAACTCAAAATTCCATAGGGTTTGAAACCTCTTCCATCAAAGGCCCTTAGAGTAGTCGGGGACTGATTTCATTGAGGAAAACCAATGACCTTCCAGCAAGAAAGTGACATGATACAAGTTGAAGTTCCTTCGTCCATAATGGTTTGATGGATGTTCTTGCTTCTAAAAACAACTTGAATCATGAAAGACAATTGTGCTAGAAGTCTGGGCATATGAGTCTCATGATTAAAGACTACAAGGTTAGAATCTAAAGGATCGACAACTCTAATTGTACCAAAAATTCTTCTGGGTGGGACAATTTTGCAACAAATAGGGAGTTGACATAGCTAAAGGAGCTTGAGCCATATCCTCAACTATGTTATAATTTTGTGCAGCTCTTGCACAAGGTTTGAACGTGGATTTATTAATAACACCTTTGGGAGGTTTAATTGTTAATTCAGTAGGAATCACAATTGGAGTAGGATCTGAGGAAGATGATGTAGAACTGGCAGGTTCATCAATAACCTGACCCATCGAGGGATTCACATTACCATATTACTTAGTCCTCGTTGTCACTATAACATCATTTTTCAGCTTGGTGGAAGAAAGCATCATAACCGGAGAAGAGGAAGCAGGATCTCGAGCAACCATGTTAGTCTCCCGATTAGGAAAGGGATTGGTCAACACAATAGGTGCAGTGGATGATTTAAGGAATTGATTCACTTCCACCTGATGTGGACAGTCGCAAGTGAAATTCTCCGTATTACAGATTAAGTAAGGCTAATGAGGTTTCCATTTTTATTCAAAAGACTGGGTATTTTTTTGTCCTGTGGAGGATTATCTTTCTTATTTTTTCCTTTTCCTTTCTTCTTACTTCCTAGTTGCTGAGAATTTCCTTTGTGGATTTGACGACATTGATCTCGGAAGTAGAAACCATAAGAATAATATAAGAGTTAAACCAGATGGTTTACTCACTCATTGCTGCTAGCACAACCAATCATGCCATCGACGACATGTGATTCTTTACCAAGAGGTTGTGGAATAGTATTGGAAGGTCACAAAGAATTTGGTATTTTATCATATAGTGTGTCAGATTAGGTATAAATAAGATCAATATATTGGGCACGAGAAATTACTTTCTCTTCAATCACAACTTTGCCTTTAGCAGTGTCTTCTTTTATGGATGGTAACAAAGCCTTAATAATCCATTCGGCTAACAATTAGTCAGAAGAAAAATAAATAAATAAATAGAAAAATAGAAAAATAAAAAATAAAAATAAAATAAAAATAAAAATAAAAATAAAATAAAATAAAATAAATAAAAATAAAATAAAATAAATAAATAAAAATATAAATAAATAAATAAATAAAATAAAAAATAAAAAAAATAAAAAAAATTAATTAATTAAATTTAAAATAATAATAATAATAATAATAATAATTGACTAAGCAACGGTGACATTGGCACTCACAAATATCACTGGAAATATGAGAGGAACCAAATTGTTTGAAGGAAGTAAAAATTTCAATTTCAGTCTCATAGCGAATGGGCAACTAAAAATGAGTTAAGAACATAGTTTCTAAGGCACTGAAATTGTCGAGTGAAGCTCATGGCAATTCAATATACCACTTTGTTTTCGTACTAGTAATTTTTTTCTAGAAAAGATGTAATTGAATAGAATCATCATTTAAAGAGTTCGAAGAACACCATAAATAATACATTGTGACATGTGTAGATGGGTCTTCTCTAGTATTTACACTGAATTTTGGGATATCACTGGGAAATTGTGTAGGAATAACTAGCCACCAGGGAGAGTGACAAATGGGATCATTTGTAAGCTGGGTTAGATCTATAAATTCAAGGGTTTCCACAAATGGCAACTACTGATTAAAGTACGATGGAGAGTATCTTGGGTAAGATGGGATGGCTCGAGCAATAGGTATCTATGTTCCTAGATAGGGAGGATTCTGATAACTTGGATAAGCAATACCTTGTTGCCCAGTTCTGGGATAACCTTGAAAAGATTGAAATGGTTGGATTTGTATTTCTTGACCTTGGTATAGAATTTGACGAATACCTTGATATGGTTTCCTTGTGGGATTTTCCCTCATCCCTACGTAAGGTGGTGGTTGTGCCTATGCCATACCATATATAGGTTGACCCATTTCAATTTGAGGAATAGCCTAACCAAGCAGTAGAGGTTGTAAGGTACCTTGAAGAGGTTGGGTAAGTGGGAATTGAGAGGCCCCAAAGACCGGTGGAAGATGTTGAGTTTGAGGTGCAACCTGCAAAGGTTGACTTACATGAATTTGAGCTTGAAAAGGTTAAGATATAGGCCAACAAATAGGAATCTAAGATGTAGCTGGAATAGGTTGAAAGGTTTGAATTTGATTCATGACCAAGCCAAGTTGTACAGGAAATTTATGTTGCCAAGGATTGGCATCCATTCCTGAATATGGAGGAATCGAATGAGGCTGAACACTAGCTTTTAGTATTTGATTAGGAGATGGGAACATCCCAACAATAGGTTTCCCCCTACTAAAAGAGGTGACTACATAGGAAACTTCCCCCAGGAGGAGGGTATCCAGTATAAGGTGCATTGGGGAGTTATAAGTGTCCATACCCACTAACATAAGGACTAGATTACTACTCTACTGGAGGTTGAGCTGGAGATAGAAGAGAATACTATGTATCTCTCATCAAAGAAGTTAATCCTGCGATTCTAGAAGAGGATTACACGGGAGAAGTTGATGGATTGGATTCCACAATAGAAAAGGTACCAGATAATGATTGGTAACCAGGTGGAATGGATGAGCCACCCTACAAATGTGTCTTTGGTAATGTTGCAAACATAGAAGAGGCTGAAACATTGGTTGTCTCAGTCATAGTAGTATATGTGGGTTGAGAAACCAAAACATGCTCAGTGATGGTTAAACTTCCCAAAGAAGATTTTTGAGGGAAACTAAAGGTTGATTTGAAAAGAGATGAACCAGACAAAGGATCTTGTGATGGAGTATGAGAAGAAGGGAAAGAACGGGCCTGATAAAGATGAGTCCCTCTCAAATGGATAAGAGAGGAGGGTTAAGACTCTTCTTGAGGAATCTCCTCAATACTCAACAGACCAGGTGGAATTTCTTCACCATTGGGACCAAGATGTACAAGTTGTGAATGATTCAAAGACAGAGGAAGGGAAGAGGAAGGTTCTAAAGTAACAGGTGTAGTTAACTGTGGTGCCTCAAGTTGTAATGTTTATGATTCAGGATACTTAGGTTCAATAACCTCAGGTAATAAAATCTCAAGTGTTTTTGTTTCAACTATGTCAGACTCACCAGCGAAATCGGGAGTGATCTCGGTTCATTACTCACAAGAAGAGATGATTCTAATTATTCAATTTTGGATGTATGTCCAAAAGTAATAGCTTCTTAAGTACCAGATTTGGCAGTTTGCATCTTTTTATTCTTCTAACAACGTCCAGGAGTTTCCTTAGGTGGAAGATTATGAAATCTTTACATCCTACACAAACGGAGAGGTTGAGGAGGTTGTTCTTCCACATTGGTTTAATCATTTTTAAAAATTAACAACAAAAAATAAATTAAAAAAGGTAATTTAGGAAAAAGGTTTTACCAAGAAATTGTGAACTAAAATATACCACCTTGGAGAACCAAGGATTTATGTATGGGCATGCAATCTCCCTTAATGTTGTGTTCGGTGTATCATAGTGTACAAGGTGGCCGACTCGGTTACCTAAGGTGAGGATAGAAACCTAGTGCGGACTTCCAAAATATACCCAAAGGTACATGGAAGTGAAGTTTGTGTTAGTGTTATCTAATGTGTAATGATATGATGAGAGCATTCCCATATTCATTAGGGTATTTTTGAGGTCTAAAATGGGCCTCATAAGGAAATTATAAAATAATAGTGGAAATAATAAAATAAGATTACATTACATCATCAAATTTTAGAGGGAAAAAAGACAAAACTATTTTTTCAACTTGTATTTCAACTTATCTCTGTATGGGTTTACTCAAATTTCAAGCGGAAACACTCTTTGGATGCATAATTTGATTCCTCATCCAAGGCATACCCATGTTGCATATTTTCAATGGATCCAGCTACACGAAAAATTATAAATACATGAAAAACGTTATTGCAATCATGTTTTTCTATGTATTTCTCATTTTTTGTGTAGTAGGGTCCATCAAAAGTATGCAACATGGGTACTCGTTGGATGAGGAATTAAATTTTTCATCCAACGAGTACTCCCTCTTGAAATTTGAGTGAAAACTTAGGGAGATAAGTTGAAAATACGAGTTGAAAAAGTAGTTTTATTATTTTATTATTTTTTAATATTTGTACTTTTTTACTCCAAAAAGGTGAATCATCCCCATGGTTGACATCATCATCTTGAATCCTATTGGTTCTTATAAAGTTTATTCTGATTGTACATTTTTCTTAGGCAGCCCATTTTAGACCTCAAAAATCCCCTAATGCTTTTCATGCATGGAGCACCATTTGATATACCCAAAGGTATGTGGAGAACATTTTGATACACTTACGTAAGTGGAATAGGATATCACCCCTGGAATGCAACGCTGGAAAAAAAATGACAAATCCTATGTTTATAGATGTTGGAACACGTCTCTAACCTAGACCTCTATATGTTTGTGTTAATGTTTCAAATTCTCCTTAAGATTTATTCAAGAAATTTTAAAGTTTATCTTAAATTAAGTTTCATTTTTCAAGGCTCGCCACGAATTTCACCTGAATATCCTAAAGATGCACTCTAGCATGAAAAATGAAATTTTTTCACTTCAATGAAAAGCTATGTACAAGAGGGAAGAAACAAAGAGTAATGCAACAACAAAAAAATGTGTTAAGCAAATTCCCCTAATGCAATTGTTCCAATTTCCAAATTCACATACAAAACCCTAAATGCAATGTAAAATGCAAAATGATGAGATTTTTCTTTTCAATCCTCTTAATGTTCAAATGAAATGAAAACTAAGATGCTTTCTAAATCATTTATAAGAGAAACTAAACAAAATGATGACTGTAATATAAATTTCTTCAAGCAATCAATGATCAAACAAAATTTTTTCAATGACCTAATTGATAAGAACAAATCAAAATCTAAACAAATTCTTATCAACAGATAATAAAACCTAAGAAAAATAAGTGAAGGATTTCCAGAGACAAGGACACACTCAAATACAGAAGGAAAATAAGTTTGACCAATGAAAATCAAAGAGCAAGGTAAGAAAGAAATTTTTTGCATGTTATGGGGATCAACACAGGTGTAGAGAAGGAGAAGGTATGTTGAAGCACCATGTCTCCAGACCAGAGAATGCACTGAGGAAAATTCAACCAAAATATGACACAAAAAACCAAGCCAAGCTCAGAGAAGGGCTTTCCTAGGGTCAATCAAGGTATGAGTGAATCAATCAAGGTCAGTTTAATAGGTGAAAAAAGGTGCTAAGGTCAAGGAAACCACTAAGGGAAGAAAACGATCCCCAGTGGAGTCGCCAATTTGTTATGAGAAATTTACAATTGCGAACAAAGGTCAATTCCCTAGACCTAGTGGACTATTCTAGAACAACATAAGACATAGAATATATAGTTTTCCTTAGAGAATTTAGAGAATGGGAAAGAGGCCTACCTCTAATTTGTAGCAAGATTTTATTCCTCCTTGCTTGTAAGCTCTAATTGTAGCTCCAAGTGCCATAATTAGAAACTACACACACGAATAAAACAAGAAAAGGATCCACAACAACCAAGTAGCATAGTATAACATCTCTATTCAATGAATCAACAAGGCATTGAAATATATGAGTGCAAATATAACACAACAAATATAGGAAAAAAATATACTCTTTGTATTAATAGAAATAGGAGAGAGTTTACAAGCATAAAGAGTAGTTGATCTTGTAGGTGTCTCCCCAAGTTGACTTGTCCTTCCTTGAGACAAAGCGCACTTCAATATCAACCCTAATTCATGAAGATCATGACTCCTTTAGGTTCAAGGCAATAATATAAGGTCACAATCAATCTCCAAAAGCCAACCTTGATGTTATTGATGGCAGTAAATTTATAGGAGAGGGATGGTAGTTTAGGATTTACCATAGTAGGATTGAGATCCAATTATGATGGGAGGATGAGTTCAAGGGATAGTAGGTGAAGTATCCAAGGTATGATCAAATAGGATTCTAGCTTCTTATCTATGATAAATAGTTAAAACAACCCTTGGAATATTCTCGAAGAGGAACCTTTAGAATTGTTTTTAATTTTCCCAAGTTTCTAGAATAATTGCACCTGCTGAAGGGAGCAACTAGTGTTGGCCAATGCTGGTAGAGAAGGGAGAAACTAGCGCTGAATGAACGTGGCTAAAGGGATAGGGTGCATTAAGGCTAAAAATATTGATTTTGAGAAATTAATCCCATAAACTCATACGTTTTGGAAATGTCATGCTTAGGGATTTGTGAAAGGATGATGAAAACATGTTCACGGATGTTGATTGATCTGGTTTGCAGGCCTATTGACCAGATGTGATAAAATGTCCTATAACACCATGAATGGGTTTTATGACTTTTATCTTAATTTATATGAATCCCATGCAACTTCCCACAATATACCAAATAAGCATTCTCTAATAGGAATATGATATGTAAAATATGATGGATATTCCATTGGACTTTTTTCACAACGGATTTGATACAGAAAATTCATTAAATTTTAAGAGGTCTATACTATGAGGGTTAATTTTTCCTTAGATTTTTGGAATTGTTATGTTATTGTTTATTGGGTACGCATGCAAAATATAAACATGTAGAAAGTAAATAATAAATCGAACAATCACTCACAAAACCATAAATCACAAAACATGACCTAGGAAACCATTTTAGGAGAAGACCCAGTTGGAAGGTGGGGCTCCCCCGCTCTCTCTTTCTGTAAATTGAAATAAATGTAAATATGAAGGAGAAATACCTATGGCCCATGGGCTTCTATAGAACAAAAACCCTCCACTCTCAACTACTCTTCTCATCTATCGAACAAAATGCACTCAAATAGAATGGAACTTAAAAATAAGAAGCTTACAAACAAGAATTATTACCCTGCACAAAGGGGAAACTTGGCATGAGATTCACTTACTCAAAAAATTGAAAATAAAGATAGAGGGAAGAATGGAAGATCTGAACTTTCTCAATATTTATACATCGTCCCACTCTCTCCTTATCTCAATCATCATCCCGATGATGAGTCTTGTCTTCGACTTGAAACATTGACTTAAAAATGGAACTATGGATCATATTTCAAGAACGCTTTCTTCTTCAAATTTGAACCATAGAAGATTACAAAGAAGAATTATTACCCTGCACAGAGGGGAAACTTGACATGAGATTCATTTACTCAAAAATTTGAAAATAAAAATAGAAAGAAGAATGGAAGACCTGAACTTTCTCATTATTTATGTATCATCTCTCTCTTTCCTTCTTCTCTTGTCCTATTTTGGACTTGAAATGTCGACTTAAAAATGGAATTGTGGATCATATTCTAGTTACACTCTCTTATTCAATTTCGAACCATAGAAGCTTACAAACAAGAATTATTACCATGCGTGGAGGGAAACTTGGAATGAGATTCATTTACTCAAAAAATTGAAAATAAAGATAGAGACAATAATGGAAGACCTGAACTTTCTGATTATTTATACACCTTACTGCTCTCTCCTTCTTCTCTCAACCATTTGTCCTAATGATGGGTCTTGTTTTAGACTTGAAACACCAACTTAAAAATGTAACTATGGATCAATTTCAAACCTTATAGGCTTACAAACAAGTACTATTACCCTGCATAGAGGGGAAACTTGGCATGAGATTCATTACTCAAAAAATTGAAAATAAAGATAGTGAGAAGAATGGCAGACTTGAAATTTTTCATTATTTATACATCATCCCTCCCTCTTCTTCTTCTCTTAACCATTTGTCCTGATGATGGGTCTTATTATAGAATTGAAATTTCGACTTAAAAATGGAACTATGGATCATATTCTGGATACACTCTCTTCTTTAAATTAGAACTAAAAAATCTTAAAAACTAGAATAGAACTCTTTTTCTCCTAGTAGTTAAGTTATAACACTGCTCAATAGGAAAATAGGGGCTAAATTTGACTCATTCAACCTCAATATGAGATACACCTTAAACCCTTCTAGTGCATTATATATATTTCCCACGTGGCTAGCTCCTTTTACATGATAACAAGTGTTGATGTGGCATCCTGTTGAATTATGATAGTCAATTTTGATAGGTCATCTTCCGGGAGGCATAACTTTAGGATAAAAGCTTTGATTGATGTGATTATTTCATAATTAAAAATTTATTAGTGTATAGATTATGGAATGTAGGTCTATATTAAGGTAAGGACCATAAAAGGTGTTCATTTAGTGCCTCAAAATGGATTGTAAAATTTTTCATCTGAAATTTACAAATCGAACCACCAGTAAAAATGACCTTACAAGCTAATTCCTCCAAATTTTACCCTCTAAAAACATCCATATGGATGGAAAAAAATATATTGATCCAATATGGATCATGCCTTGAAACCCATTATCATTATCAATGGGATTTCTTGTTAATGGTGTACATTAATGACTAATAATCAAACAATTTCTCTTGTGTTCAAAATTAATTCATTTATTCACATGGGATAGATTCATACCATTATGGATTTAAGACCTTATACCATGATACCATCTCCACTTTATACCACTACCTAAGTTGTTTAAGATAATACCACTTACCAATACAATATTGGTACTTTTATATAATCAATTTGTTCATTTCACAATTCCAAATATTATCCTAATATATATTAAGAAATAGATCTGCTATATATTGGTTCATGGCTATCATCTATTTGACATGGACCAATATTTTACCTTATTCATGGCCATGGTTTCCACACTTTATATTTCATGGATCCATAATGTACTTGATTTGGTATCCATGCTTTTCCATGCTTGAGCATGAGCATGCTTGCTTCGGGAGGAGATATTTGATACCTTGGTTTATGTTGCATGTATTTTCTCAATTCAAATTTTGGTGAAATCCACTTAGAACCACTTAGTAACTTCCTCCATGATATAATAATAATTTTCAGCCAACAACTCCCTTTATAAACTCACACATTAGGGGACATCTATTATAGCATATTTCGACACATTCACGTATTGGATGCCTTGATTTCACAACCATATCCCTTATACACATGTTGACAGTCCTGGAAGCCACTAATAGGGAAAGGGGTCTCCCCGATGTGAAGTCCCAATTAGACCCCACACTTTTTCGAGTAGGATCCCCAACTGGGATATAATCAGTTTCCAAGACAGTGGGTTTTAATAGTGTGCCTTGGTTGTAATAAAAACATAGAATGATTTATACATGACTTTGGAAGAAACAAGTGTATGAACTTTGTGAAGTGCCAAGTGTAATGCATGAGAAGTTACATCACATCAAAGGGTAAGAGAGTGGTCCCCTTAGAAGCATGTAATAGTACTTAGCTTAAAAGGGACACATGAGCAGTAAAAGAATCATAAGTTAACTTGCAAAATAGTTCACAAGATAACCATGATCGAAATAACATAACAACACGCATTCAACAAGATTCATACTAAGGCAAACAAAATAGTTCATAAGTGTTATTGTAAATGAAATAACACATATCGCAAACATAACAAGATTAGTCTTACTACATCCACAACATATGCATGAATACATGCCTGCTCTGAGATTTTATTAAAGGTGAAATTTCCAGAAAAACATTTACAATTGACAAAACACTAGCCCCAATAGTGGAACATGAAGCCAACACTTGCTTCTCCAAAGAAAGATAATCCTTTTATGCTAAATGGAGAAATGAAGGCTCTCAACAATACTCTCAAGATTTCGATCCTAAGCCACAAGCCCATTGCATGAGTTATGAGGGTATATTTATAACATATGGGATGACTATTCATCTCCCTTTGTGACCTTTGGACTTCCCTCATGACTCTTTGACTTATTTTGTATCTTTTCTAACTAGTGACCTTTCATATTCCACAATTGACACTTGGACTTCCACCTAAAAATTATTTCAAATACAATATTACAAATACCCATATAAGACAAAATTGGTAGAGTCTAATAAAACAATCCTAATAAGAAAAAACATCATATCAAGCTTGAGTTTGGGGAAACTATAGCTCGACAGCTTCAACTTGTAGATATTTGGCCACATAGTGATGCTAAGATTTGTACTCTACAATGGTTCCCTAAAAATTTGTGATGGGATAAAGCTAAAAGCGAACTCTAGCCTCCATTGCATCTGGGTATATTGTCTTGGATTCAGTTTGTGTTTCCTTCTTCAACAAGAAAAACATGGTTTTGATCTTGACAAAGCCACCAATATACTTATGTATATCATTTTTGTTGACTAACAGGTCCCCTTTAGTGGTATCTGCTTCAACTGGTCCAAGTATTATTCAACTTCTTGTCTGACTACATTTCTTCCATTTTCTTCTGTGAGTCTGCTGATGGAAGGGACCTTATGAGATTTCGCCATAGAATACACATCTTTGTACAATCGTGCATAAGAGGACAAAATTTTGGTAATGAAGGCATCGAGTTGTTTGTTTCTTTGTATGAGCATCTAGACTTCAGCTTTTTCCAACTTAGGTTGTGTCTTTTCTTCTTCACCAACTCAGGCGGTGCACCCCTTTACTTCATTCCCCGCTCATGCACAACAAGGATAGTTGTGTGAACAACCTAGAGAGTTTTTGCATTCTCTCTTGATTTCTATTGCATGTTGTGCAAGCAGACAACTACTTTGTGCACGGTGACTAACTTATCATAGAGGTTCCTCCTAGTTTCTCCCAATGATGATACTTCACTAAGTATAGTTTCCTTGATTTCTTCTAAGTACATATGTGTGGGAGTTGCATTCGAGACCTCTTCCTGGAGTTGTTCAATATGTTTCCTTGCAACTTCTAAATTCTTCACCATTTTTGTATTTTCGGCCATCAAATATTATGTGTTTGACTTAGAGGTTGTTGCGAAGGCCAAGTTGGTTGCAGAAATAGCTTCGGGATTCTTCTTGGTGTGCACTACAATCACCTTCTCCTTGATAAAATTGAGATGTGTGAGATCATCCGAAAAGTGCTTCTTTCTAGCTTGAATAATTTTCTTCTGAATCTCATCATAATTTAAGCTATAGATATCCATAATCGGACCTTCATTAAGAGGAGAAAATTCCTCTTCATCATCTGGGGCTTTCCCTTCTACTGGAGGAGGGGGAGACAAAGTGATGATTTGTTTTGTGCAAGGCATAAGATTAACATCTTGATTCTGTTGTGATGGCTCTTCCTCCATGTCTTAAGTCACTATCAAGTCTTTAATTTCATGGGAAAGTTCTTTATCCTGCAACTACTTTCTCTCTTTTTCAAGTAGCCAATTTTTCTCTTCTTCTTCAGCTTGCTTCAACATTGTTTCTTCCTCTTATTTTCTCCTTATTTCTTCTTCTTGCATCTACCTCTTTTCTTGCTCTTTCTGCTCATGTTCTTCCTTCTACCTTAACTCTTCTTCTTGCCTCTTTTTCTTCCTTCTTCTTTCTCCCTCCATAGCCACCTTTAAGATAACTGGATTTGCTTTGTATTTGCGGCTATGCTCTTTTGTTGGACTATATGAAACCATCCTCTTAGACTTTGTGCTCACTTGGTTGCACTTCTCTAATGGTTTTGCTTTCAGAGTGACTTCCTGCTGTGGATTCACATGCGATGGACTTACAAAGATGACTGGTGTGCAGGGCTGTTGGCTTGATGGGCCCTGACCCAAGTTCAACGTTGGTCAGCCAAGAAAATCCCTATACTATTGGCCCTTTTGGCATCAATCCGCGGAGCACGGACTAAAGTCTCACCCGAAGCAGTATGGGGGGATGCAGGAACTAAGTTTCCACACCCTGAGATGTTTGTGATGTCGATTTTATACCTTATCTCTACCTTCGTGCAAATCGATAAGCTTTTAGGGCTTATCAATGTACTTCTCTATTAGTCTTTTAGAACCCCCAGGAAGGTCTGCGATCGTCCTTCACGTAACCATAACAATTGATCTTGGCACTCACGTGCCTATGTAACTACTTTGTTGTATAGTTCCCTGAATTATCTTAAGTGTTCGCCAATTCTATCATGCAATTAAGATTATCTTTGCGTAAACATATATCTCTACTTGCGTTCATATAACAAAGGAAACATATAGATTTGCGCATCAATTTAGCAATAAAACATAAACCTAGTGCTTAACATAACATAATCACATGCAATTGATAGAAGTAAAATACATAGTAATTTTAGAATACTCTTCTTTATTGATGATCCAGATTTTCAGTACAGACTCTGACTACCCTGCGCACACAGTTGCAGGGGTCCATGCACTCAGCTACGGACTTCTACCCTAGGCCTCTGCACACTCAGCTGCAAAGCCTCCTTCCTACGCTAAGACTCTTGCTCTTAGCTCTTTATATACTCATCAATGACTCTATCTCTATCAACTCTACTCAATTGACTATCTTAGACTCCTCTAAGACCTCCCTTTTATACATTCCCATGGTCCGCGGACCAAGGGCGAATCTCATCAAGCCGACACAACCTATCTAAACTAAGGGCGGAACCCTTTTTTACTCTTGATATCTTCGCGCTCCACGATCACAAAATGCAGAGACTTTACATTTATTTATACAAAACTTGAGCTTTCTGCCCCAAAACTTGGGCTTTTAACCCCAAAATTGACCCCAAGGGACCCGTTCCAAACAGGCCCCCAATGCAAACATGGTGACTCGCCCTCAAGTCACTCGGTTGGCATGGAGATCTTGTCACGAAGACCTCCCAGCTCTACTTGGACTACTGCAACTTCATCAGTGCACTGTGTTACCACCTGCTTCATCTCCTCAACCAGCTGCTCCATCGCTGGCCCTGTACTATTTGACTGTATCTTCTGCTGAGTCGCCTGCAGACCAGCCATATTTCCTTCGATGGTGGCGGTAAGTGCATAGGCTTCATCAAGTCAAGGCCCTATTCTAGCCTTGAGGATGCTCTCTTTACGCTGTGCTGCATCCACCTACTCCTTTAGTACCTTTTCCTCCTGCAGTTTCGCTAGCCTCTCATAAGGGCGATGGTGCACGTAGTTGGCTTTGACTTCATCATATATCTGCTACAGCTCTTGGGCCTCTATTTCCAACCTTTGTAAGGTGGGATACTCCTGCAAATTGGTAACCACTTTGAGTGCCTACTCGAAGAGTGCGGTACACTCTGTTACGGCATTGTTCGCTGCTACCACGACATCTTTCACATCTGTCTCGCGCTGCTCTATGACTTCTGGTGAGGTTTAAGGTTGGACCTTCAACTGCAGTTTTGTAATCTTTAGGTTCAGGTCAAATTGAACCTTCGCCAACTCTATTCTGGCATCACGCACTCTAGCAGTGAGCTTCTGAATCCGCACATCTACTGGCTCATCATCTGGAATGGCCAAATCTAGGACAGACCTGCATACCTCAGCCACCACCTTGGTCGTGCGCTCATTTTTTTCTGTGATGGCTTTGACGAGGTTAATAATGGAATATCTTTGTAGCATCATCTGAGTGTTGTTGACTTTTTCCTCATTGATTACTTGTAACACACGTTGTTCGCAGGCCCGAGGTTCCGTGATCATGCTGTTAGTGTCAGTCTTTCCAGCCTTCCTCCAGTGATCAAATATGCTCTTACAAAGTGGTCTCAGAGTGTCAAGGTCAAATTTTGTCATTTCAAAGAGTCTTCAAGCAAAATTTGGTCACTAGGCATTAGATCTAGGGTTTGCTTTCACTCCTTCTAAAGTTGTCCAAATTTCAGTATATGTCACTATTCAGCTGAGTCTATCATTATTCATAGGGTTGTACTCATCATGACAAGTTCCATTGGGTCATTTTACAGCTTATTCATACTTCAGTTGTGCCTTAGTAAGGTCCATTTCCCTCTCTTAGGGTTTTGGAGGTAATTTCTCTTGGATGGTCAAATCATTAGTAAAACTTGTATCCAGATGTTCATACACCTTCCCCTATCCTTCATGTACCTTATTAAACACTTCCCATCCCTTAGATCCGCCAAATTCCTCATTTTCGCACAAACCCTAGTTTCTTGCTACAACTTGGCAATTTTCTAGGTTGGGCCTGTGTTTTTCCCTTTTAGACCCCTTCCCATCACTCGATCTCTAAGATTCCACTTTCTCCTGCTTCCTAACATCCTTCCCTACTTCCAAAAATTTCCCCAAGAATTTAGAAGCCCCTCATCCCCTTCATTTCGCTTCATTTCCACAAAATTCCTTGTTTCACACATCGGGATAAGTTTCACTCAAAAGATTTTTCAGAGCAATCAAAGATGAATTTTGGAAAACTAAGAGAGGTTTTTGTTCACAACAAGCCAAGGAAGAAAAACCTCCTTCATGTTTTACACAGGTGTCATGGTTTTAGAGAAATGTCAAAAATACCGTTGCCTCAGGAGAATCGAATGCACCTCTAAAGTGACCTTGGGAAAATCAAGTTTTATCCTAGCTTGGTTAGCCAAATGACTTTCTTGATACGTCAAATGATAACTAGACACAAAGATCTTTCCAATGAGATATCATGAGATCAATTTGGAGTTGAGGAAGGCATTCAAAAGTTGACTGCAACAGCACTCTGCCTTGAGGCAGCCTCATTTGGCACATTTTGACCAGTCTTGGGAGATTTGATTTTTGACAGGGTAAATAAACTCCAAATTGAAAAATTCCACTTGGGTTGGAAAGTAAACTCAGAGTCCTTTCCAACAAGCTATCCTGAACCTGATTTGGAAACCAGGAATTTTCCCAAAAGTAGGTGGAAAGGTGCGCTATGCATAGGGCTCAGGCGCGCTACGCATCAGGGTTTTTTGGCACAATTTGTTTTTTGGCTCAACGCGTAGCGCGCCGCGCGCTACCCTTAAAATTGGGAGGTCCAAATCACAAAAGGTTTGCATTTTTGGATTTTTCATGATGAAATACACCTGCTCAGCCACTTCCAAGGCATTTCATTTGGGTCCCCAAAAGGTCAAAAAACATGCAAAAAATGACCTCACTGCCCATTTTTGGACACACAGGAAGCAGTCTTGGGAGAATGAACTTTTGGAGGGGAAAATGGACGCCAAATTGGAAAATTCTACTTGGGTTAGAAAGTAGACTCAAAGACCTTTCCAACGAGCTATTTTGAGCTCAATTTGGATGCCGGGAAGTGCCCCAAAATCAGGTGGAAAGGCAAGCTACGCGTAGGGCTCAGGCGCGCTACGCATCAAGATTTTTTGTACAGTTTTCACCTTCCAGCTCAGGAATTCGGCCAGTTTTGACTTGTGATGGGATTTTTCACCCTCCTTGATGTAATTAATGGAACTTTATGTTGACTTGACACTTATTTACCTATTCTAGATGCAAGGAAAATTTTAAGGATGGAAAATTTTCTTGAAGTTTAAAAACATTGGCGAATCTCACTAATCCCTAATATGCAAACTATAAAATGTGTATTGATATATTTGTAAAATTATTCAAATCTATAATGATTTTATATATAGTCTCTATATAATGTTGGCGATTTTGGAGGTAAAATAATTTTATATTCTAAAATTTGGGCGAATCGTCTTTTATAAAAATTGGTAATTGGCGAATATTTTTTTGGAAAAATCAAGGAAAATTAGCCCACTGGGCGAACATTAGCCCCTAAAATTTTCCATGTCTAGATGATTCATTCATAAAATAGCAAAAATTTAATGAATGAATTGGTTTCCTAGCTTATAGAGGCAAGTTGTTTTGACTACCTAGATTGTAGTGCTTTGTTTAGAATTGGTTGAAACAGCTCCTAGGATGATGAGCTCGACCCCTAGAGGCAAGGGAATGTGTTAGCTTGCCTATATTATGTATTTTCTTAGTCATTTTCAGGGTTGGACTCTTTGGGAAGAGGCTTTGAGATTTTATTGTACATTTTACTTCAGCATTTTGGCAAAGGGAAGACCAGGGATTTGCAGCACTATTTGGGATTCATGTGGCCTTATGTGTTGATGGTGTGTTTCTCTCAGTACTTGTAAGTTGTGTATGTGTACCATTTTCCTTATTTAATCTTCTGCAATTAAACAAATGAAGTGTTAAGGTAGAATCCATAAATTTGCTATGCTCTGCCTTTAAGTTTGTTTAATTTTCCATGTTTTCTTCAGTTTAAGGAGAATCCTTGAGACTTCCTAGCTCTCCTTAGCTCCTCACCTGTCAGGACTATTCATTCACTCACTTTAAAGGCATCAAAACAATCGCCTATCTTGCCCCAAGTAGACCTCTGCAAAAGTTGTGCCTCATCCCTACACCCAAAATTGCCTTTCCCTTGAATTCAACAAAATTTCAAAAAAATAAACTTCATAATCCTTGTACTTAATACCTAGCCTAAAATTAGTCATCAATTCAGTCATCTCGAGCCTCTTTGATTACCTTTTGCCGAGATTGACCGGAGAGAGCCCTCTCCTGTCCTCGTAGGGCTAGCTACGAGGCTGAGCGTGGTTTGATGTGGCCTCGAGTTTTGCCTTCCTCAGCCTGAGGCAAATTCGAACGCTAACATAGTGGCGACCATACTGGGGAAGAACAAATGGTTTGCTGGTTGATGTCATTTGTTTTATAAGCTACAGACGGAGCCTGAAGTTATGCCAGGTAGCCTTCGAAACGCTTTTGCTTTGCATTAGCGGAAGTAGATAAACGTTGCTTCAGTCAATCTCCGGTCTAGCTTGTAAACGTGACATTTAACTTGTTAATTACCCCAGTACATGTATCAATTTTAGATCTGATTGTTGATGGTGGACAACGATCAGACACTGGCAAGGCTGAAATCATTCACCTGGCGACTCCTTTCATGAAGAATCCAGCAACCTATGCTTCATGGTGACTTCACTGCAGAGAGATCAGTAGCTTTGAGCTTTTCAATATGGATCGGGTTGCAAGAAGATATGCTCCCATGAGCCGAGATCACATCCCTGGTTTTCTAAATAAAATTCTGAAGGTAGATTGGTTAAGGAATCTGCCTACATTTAATGATGATGGTAAGAAGGATGCTGCTTTACATCTAGTTAGATTTCATATGCATATTCACAAGTTGAAGGTTGATTTTCCTGAAGATTGCTTGATGAAGATATTCCTTGCCACTCTGGAAGGTGAAGCCCAATCCTGGTATGAAAATTTGCCACTGGCCTGTATTTACTGTTTAAAGGATTTTCATGCCTTATTCATTGAAAGATATCAAGCATCTTATCCATCATTAAATTTGGTTCATGACTGTTGCAAACATGCTTCTACTTTTATTGAAAGCCTTGAGAAATATTATGAAGATGATAATTTTATGGATGATGAAATCATGGAGGCCCTGTACGAAAATCCGTTTCAGCAGCATAAAGAAAACTTAGAGGATACTTGTCAAAATGATCAGGACATTTTGCAGTAGAATCAAGAT
The DNA here is from genome assembly GCA_031772625.1 of Pinus tabuliformis. NCBI lineage: Eukaryota > Viridiplantae > Streptophyta > Pinopsida > Pinales > Pinaceae > Pinus > Pinus tabuliformis. Next base: position 627,944,824 of record CM062811.1, read on the forward strand.
CAGCAGGCTGAAGATGGTCATATGGCTGAAAATGAGGAAAGAGAAAATGTTGTTTCAGATCCGTCCATAGAAGAAGACAACATGCAGGTAACGCAGGAAAGTAATGTTCCAATCTTAGAAAGTGATGATGATAAATCAGATCGGGAGATAAATTGTGATGAGGCAAAACATGTTCCGGATCTCATAAAGGAGAGTTGTATTGTCGCGACTGCCTCAAATGAAGAAAACGGAGTAGTAGACCTAAATGCTCTCATCTCACAAGCACTAGATCTTCATGAGGAGGTAGTTCATTTCCTCTGTGAAAAACAAGACAAGATCTTCGTTCAAGTAAGTGAAAAGGTTTCTCTGGATGAATCTATGGTAGCTGATAGAAATGTTAGTGTTGGGTTTCACGAAACATCTAAAATTTCTTTTCTCATGATTAATGAATGTAATAAGAATCTGGCTGTCATGTCATATGAGGATGACCTACCATATATTCAAACTACAAAAGATCAGACCATTCAGGATTCCATTTCATATTCTTCCTCATATGTCTCATGTTTTGAAATGTTATTTCAAGAGGAGATCTGCTCATCTACTTGTTCAGAATTTGTTGAGGACCAGGAACATACTCTTTCTGGAGTACATGATGAAGGAAGATCAGAATCAAGAGAAAAAGACACCTTGCTCTTTCAGCAGGAGGAAAGACTTCATGTTTTTCAAGATCCAATGGTAGATCTGTTGCAGTCAACAGTGAAGGTGATTATTGCAGTATTCAGTGATGAAGGAGAATATGATCGACTATATTTTTGGATGCCCAGTTACCAGTATTCAGTGTTGACCAGAAGATCTGATCAGGAGAATCAATCAAGAAGGCATCTGCCTGATTGGTTGCATTGGCATTTTGATATAGTTTGATGGTATATTGTCTTGTAAGAAACATAGGTGGTTGTCATCATGATTTCAAATCTTGATGGACTACTGCCCTTCAATAAGCTTTGTAAGTTCTTGTTTAGTTAAGTCAGTATGAGTCATTTGTGAGTCACTTTTCAGTCATGTAGGTTTCATAATTGAATCGGTTTGAATCAAGCTTCAGTCAATAAATGAGTCAAAGTCTTGTATTGTTTGTCAAATAATGACTCCATCGCCCAATGGATGAAGACACTGTCTAGCTCTTACAGAGATCTGCCGTTCTTGGCACCTCCAAGGAGCTACCATCCCCATTGGAGCCAATGTTAGTGTCAGTCTTTCCAGCCTTCCTCCAGTGATCAAATATGCTCTTACAAAGTGGTCTCAGAGTGTCAAGGTCAAATTTTGTCATTTCAAAGAGTCTTAAAGCAAAATTTGGTCACTAGGCATTAGATCTAGGGTTTGCTTTCACTCCTTCTAAAGTTGTCCAAATGTCAGTCTATGTCACTATTCAACTGATTCTATCATCATTCATAGGGTTTTCCTCATCATGACAAGTTCCATTGGGTCATTTTACAGCTTATTCATACTTCAGTTGTGCCTTGGTAAGGTCCATTTCCCTCTCTTAGGGTTTTGGAGGTAATTTCTCTTGGATGGTCAAATCATTAGCAAAACTTGTATCCAGATGTTCATACACCTTCCCCTATCCTTCATGTACCTTATTAAACACTTCCCATCCCTTAGATCCGCCAAATTCCTCATTTTCGCACAAACCCTAGTTTCTTGCTACAACCTGGCAATTTTCTAGGTTGGGCCTGTGTTTTGCCCTTTTAGACCCCTTCCCCTCACTCGATCTCTAAGATTCCACTTTCCCCTACTTCCTAACATCCCTCCCTACTTCCAAAAATTTCCCCAAGAATTTAGAAGCCCCTCATCCCCTTCATTTCGCTTCATTTCCACAAAATTCCTTGTTTCACACATCGGGATAAGTTTCACTCAAAAGATGTTTCAGAGCAATCAAAGATGAATTTTGGAAAATTGAGAGAGGTTTTTGTTCACAACAGGCCAAGGAAGAAAACCTCCTTCCCATTTTACACAGGTGTCAGGGTTTTAGAGAAATGTCAAAAATACCGTTGCCTCAGGAGAATCGAATGCACCTCTGAAGTGACCTTGGGAAAATCTAGTTTTATCCTAGCTTGGTTGGCCAAATGACTTTCTTGATGAGTCAAAGGATAACTAGACACAAATATATTTCCAATGAGCTATCATGAGCTCAATTTGGAGTTGAGAAAAGCATTCAAAAGTTGACTGCAACAGCACTCTGCCTTGAGGCAGCCTCATTTGGCACATTTTGACCAGTCTTGGGAGATTTGATTTTTGATAGGGTAAATGAACTCCAAATTGAAAAATTCCACTTGGGTTGGAAAGTAGACTTAGATACCTTTCCAACGAGCTATCCTACACCTAATTTGGACACCAGGAAGTGCCCCAAAAGTAGGTGGAAAGGCGCGCTACGCATAGGGCTCAGGCGCGCTACGCATCAGGGTTTTTTGGCACAATTTGTTTTTTGGCTCAACGCGTAGCACGCTGTGCGCTACCCTTAAAATTGGGAGGTCCAAATCACAAAAGGTTTGCATTTTTGGATTTTTCATGATGAAATACACCTGCTCAGCCACTGCCAAGGCATTTCATCAAGGTTTGGGTCCCCAAAAGGTCAAAAAACATGCAAAAAATGACCTCACTGCCCCTTTTTGGACACACAGGAAGCAGTCTTGGGAGAATGAACTTTTGGAGAGGAAAATGGATGCCAAATTGGAAAATTACACTTGGGTTGGAAAGTAGACTCAAATACCTTTCCAACGAGCTATCGTGAGCTCAATTTGGATGCCGGGAAGTGCCCCAAATTCAAGTGGAAAGGAGCGCTATGCGTAGGGCTCAAGCGCGCTACGCATCAGGATTTTTTGTACAGTTTTCACCTTCCAGCTCAGGAATTCGACCAGTTTTGACCAGTTTTGACTTGTGATGGGATTTTTCACCCTCCTTGATGTAATTAATGGAACTTTATGTTGACTTGACAATTATTTACCTATTCTAGATTATTCATTCATAAAATAGCAAAAATTTAATGAATGAATTGGTTTCCTAGCTTATAGAGGCAAGTTGTTTTGACTGCCTAGATTGTAGTGCTTTGTTTAGAATTGGTTGAAACAGCTCCTAGGATGATGAGCTTGACCCCTAGAGGCAAGGGAATGTGTTAGCTTGCCTATATTATGTATTTTCTTAGTCATTTTCAGGGTTGGACTCTTTGGGAAGAGGCTTTGAGACTTTATTGTACATTTTACTTCAGCATTTTGGCAAAGGGAAGACCAGGGATTTGCAGCACTATTTGGGATTCATGTGGCCTTATGTGTTGATGGTGTGTTTCTCTCAGTACTTGTAAGTTGTGTATGTGTACCATTTTCCTTATTTAATCTTCTGCAATTAAACAAATGAAGTGTTAAGGTAGAATCCATAAATTTGCTATGCTCTGCCTTTAAGTTTGTTTAATTTTCCATGTTTTCTTCAGTTTAAGGAGAATCCTTGAGACTTCCTAGCTCTCCTTAGCTCCTCACCTGTCAGGACTATTCATTCACTCACTTGAAAGGCATCAAAACAATCGCCTATCTTGCCCCAAGTAGACCTCTGCAAAAGCTGTGCCTCATCCCCGCACCCAAAATTGCCTTTCCCTTGAATTCAACAAAATTTCAAAAAAATAAACTTCATAATCCTTGTACTTAATACCTAGCCTAAAATTAGTCATCAATTCAGTCATCTCGAGCCTCTTTGATTACCTTTTGCCGAGATTGACCGGAGAGAGCCCTCTCCTGTCCTCGTAGGGCTAGCTACGAGGCTGAGCGTGGTTTGATGTGGCCTCGAGTTTTGCCTTCCTCAGCCTGAGGCAAATTCGAACGCTAACACACGCCATCCTACAAATTATGAACTGCCTCACTAGGAAGCACGACCAAATTGAGCCCAATTCCTTTGAGGGCACTGACAATGGACTTGTCAGCTTCAATCTCTATGGTTAGCGCTCCTTCCAGTAGCATTATTGCCTGGGGATCCAGTGTGTGGACCATCCCTGTTGCTTCCGATGTGCCGGGTGCCAAACTAGTTAATGTCGAGTTGCTTCATCCCACGTTGGTCTGGACCTGTGACGTTGGGATCTGTAGCTCATGCAGACCATCTGAATGGTACCCAAGACCTCATTCTGTTGTATCTCTAACTTCTGCAATAGTTCTACGATGGCATCTTGGACTTTATCACCGATATCATTTAAATCACCTTCTGTTAAGGTGATCGGATCAAGAGAAGTTTTGTTGGCCTTAGACTTCTTTCGTGGCCCTACCTTCTATGGATCTTTGTTGCTCTAAACGTGGAACGAAGTGGTCTCTAGGTCTACTCCTCCTTGGTCCGACTGCTAGTCCTCCTCCTCTATCTCCGGACAAGGCGACTTCTAACTCCTGTTAGAGTTGTGCTCCTCTTCTTCCATCTGTCCTCCTGTCTGCTTCGTGGTGGTGTGCTTTGCCTTGACCTTGTCCTCAACCTCCTTTTTTCTCTTTGCGGCCAACTTCTCCATCTTCAGCTTAGCCTCTTCCTTTTTCTGTTGTGTTGTGGTCTTGCTAGACCCAGCTGTCAAATCCGAGGCAATGTGCACCACTGTAATCATGTTGTTTGTGGCCAGGTATGGCAAATCATACCATTTCTACTCAGGGTCCTTTCGCGTGGGTATCTAGACCCGGTGTAAATCGGCCTTGAACTCCACATACTCCTACAGCTTCTCAAACACAGTTGGTGATAGCTGCGGTTTGTGGTTGATGGCCATATGGATGCTCATCTCCATCAAGATCCAAAAGACCTTGCTGTCCTTGACCCTTTGAGGGTCCTTCGTAGCCCATAGCGAAGCAAAATTCGCTGCCTCTGGTAGGTCGAGCACGACCGAAGGAAACTTGCTATCCTCTGGTAACTCCCACGTGACCATCACTATGGACAACAGCAGTCAGGCGTAGTGGAATGTTTTGTTGTGATCTTGCGCCTCTCTACAGTTCACAAGAAACAACCCGCAAAGGTAGCGCAGTTAAATTATACGCCCTCCGCGCACTGGGCCGCTAAGGCTACTACTAGTGTCGGCACTTCATCTGCATGACACTTTCGCATAATCTTTCCTGCCAAGATTTTTGTTGCTACTTTGACCGTAGGGTCAACTATACTTGTGATGGCGTAGCCACGTGGCTTCTTAGTGAGTTTGAATTTGTCCTTCATTGTGTAGAAATTTTGCAAATTCTCTACAAATCTACCTCTGAGATCTATGTAGAAAATCTTACTGTAGATTAACTTGATAATGCAATATACCAAAGCAAAATACTATAATCTACTTCTACTATAAAACTTGCGGAAGCTTAAAGATCGAGCTAAAACAAAGTTGAACACATATAACCATAAGAAGAAGAATCAATACACATGAAACACAGAAAATACTCAGGAGAAAGCCTCAGTTAAAAACCCCACTATCTATGTTATCATACAAGGTGCAAATACAGAATTATACAAAACCTTAGCTCTCACAGCGAGCCAACTCTCAGTAAAATCCTCCTGGATGCTCACAGGAAATCAAAGCTTCTCACAAGCCTTCTCCTCTGCCCTCCAAGCTCCTATTTCCTTGTGCAGTTACCTCTGGGATGATCTCCTTCACCCAGTGTAACACTGCTCTCACACACTGCTCTAACACACTGTCAAAACTGCACAATCCTCAAGGAACCTTCCCTTGACTGCATGCATGATTTTTCTTTATATGAAAACACATGCAACTGATAGTACATTGTCCTTGTCTTTAATCTCAACTGGGTCTTTCTCAGAATAGACATGCATGAGTTTCTGATGAGGGAATCTTCAGTTATCTGGAGTACATTGGTTGAGTGCATGCATGCATCAACTGACTGATAACTCACAATTAGTTCCTCAAACAATTTGGAACTAATTTAACTGGACTTAACTCAGTAAATTGAGCTAACTAATTACAACTCAAATATAACTCAATCTTATCTCCTTAATTAAGGGATAATCTCCTTAATTTAAGGGATAATTGTTGCATGACTTCAGAAATACTTCTAACTTGAATTTCTCCAACTAATTAATCCATAATGAATTAATTAATTAATTCCAAGCAGCTAGTGAGACTAAATTCGAATTTTAATTCAAGGAAAAATTAAAATTAGAATATTCTGGATTCTATTTTTATCATTTCTTGTTGTTATTTTCAACACATTGCTTCAGTGAGGTCTCGCTCACCTGTCTTTCTGCCAAACGCCATGGCTAGATTTTCTCCTAAGTGCAGCAGCCGAGTGATCCTCTGGATCAGCATGTCAGTGATGGGCATTGGCTCTTCTAGCCATAGACACCCATCGTGCACCAAGCACATCAGCTACTTGATTACTACCATGGTTATGGGTGTGTGGTTTTAATGCGGAACCCATAGCATATTTAACAGACCCGCCTTATCCACCCATTTTACCCACTTCCTTGGCTCCAGCGTGGTCACATCAGAGTCTTTTTAGAAGATGTGGTGCATGAGTTGGTCTGTTGCTAGGTGGGGAAAACGTTCCATATCAGCTAAATCCCAGTCCTCTAATTCTAAAAGGGGGATACGCCCAAGCCTGGTCCTTCAAAGACAATTTGGTATGGTAGTAAGGGTGTGTGTAGTGTGACCTTAATTTCATTAATGTCCTTCAAAACCTTCATCTTGCCTCTGTGCGGAGGAATGTACTTGGGCAGTTTAGAAATGGGTTCAAACTCCTCCACATCAACGTCCTCCACCCCCTCCATATCAATGTCGTTTGTGCCCACATGGAGTTCTTCAACATCGGCTTCAAGTTGTAGGTCAATCACCTTGCCCTTTTTCTGCGCGGTGGACTTTCCTGTCTATGGGTGCTTTCTGGATGATGTGCGCACCAGGTATTGCACTTTCTGCTTATCCTTCTTTAATTTTGGACCCTCCTTGGTTAGCGTAGGCCTTGGCCTGGGTGTCTTGGGGGATTTAGGAACTTCTATCAGTACTTCTACACTTTCAACCCCCAGGGAAACTCCCTCAGCCACCATTAGTACCTCCAGTGTCGTTCCTTTGGCTATCATTGCTTCTCCTGCACTCATGGTTTCTGCGGGCACTGACATTATGCTAGACAACAACACCTACGTCTATGTTGGCAACTTCTCAAACACTGAACTCGCTATCAGGATTTCAAAGATATCAGGGTTCATACACGCCTGAGAGCTTAATACCTCAATTCTCAAAATGCCAAGTGTTTTTTGTTGGGCAGCCACCTGTAATTTATAAGCATTTTCGAATTCAAATCTGATTGTCCCCCCCCCCCATAACTTGTTCATAAATGCTTGATTGGTAGCAGATTTTCATAGATCTTTCCCTTAAATTCTGACTTAAATTCTGACCCCCGCTTCATTTGGTCATTTTTCAACTGTTAAGTCATGAACAATGACCATAACGATCACTTTACGACTGCCCTGTGCGGTCCCTTCTTGGGTAGCGCAGCTCCCTGCGCGTGTCTGCTGACACTGTGACATTCCTTGATTTCATGCAGTTCCCCAACCGCGCAGCTCCCCAACCTGGGCAGTGTGGTTTATAGTCTCGTGCCTCCTTTCAGTTACCTAGAGCACTAAGACTGTGATTCCACCATGTAGTCATCTAGCTGGATCATCGGTGTATGGATTCAATCGGCTGCCATTTACCTATCCTAGAAATGGTTCTCCATTCAATTTTACCAACTGAACTACTCCACCACCAGTAATCTCCTTGATGACATAGGGCCCCAGCCAATGCATCCTAAATTTCCCTGTAAATTTATCAAACTTGCTATCATATAACAAAACCATATCATTTACCTTAAAGGTACGTAGTTTAATGTGCCAACCGTTCCATGCCTTTCCCCCTCCTTTTGAACCTGTTGATGGAATCCATCTAGAAATCTATCTTCTTCAAGCTCTGTTAGTTGCGTGAGCCTCTCCTCCAGGGCTCCACGATCCACATTCCCATGAATGACGCTATGCATAGACTAGAAACAATGTACTCCATCGGCATCACAGCTTCCACGCCATAAACCAGTCTGAACGACGTTTGTCTAGTCAACTTTTTGCGAGTCATTCTATAAGCCCATAGCACTGTGGGTACACGAACATCCCAGTAATTTCTTTGAGCATTGCAAACCCTTGTGAGCGTGCTCTCCAATATTTTATTAAACACTTCCACCATCCCATTAGCTTGCAGATGATAGGGTGTGTTATTCTGATGGTACACCTGAAACTCTTCCATCATTGCGTTGATCATCTCATTGAGAAAGTGTGTATCACGATCACTCATTAGAAATTTTGGACAACTAAAACTTGTCAGTACGTACTCAAAGATAAATTTTTCTATTGTCATGCTCGTAAAATCTTTAACAAGCTACACCTCCGCTCATCTGGTTAAATATCCAATCGCGATGATGATGCACCGCGCACCCGTCTTCTTTCCTGGAGGTTGAATTGGTCCTACAAAGTCAATCGCCCACTTCTCGAAGGGCTATAGTGATATCTGCAAATTCAGTGGTAGCTCATCCCTACACAAGGGTCTGCCCATTCTTTGGCATGCGTCACATGCCCTACAATACGCTTTTGAATCCTTATGCAAGGTCAACCACCATAACCAGTGCATAGAATCTTCTGCGTTGTTGCTTTTCCTGCATAATGACCTCCTGCGGCTTCATCATGAGCCTCAGCGAGGATGTTATTTCATTCAAACTCTGGCACATAACATCGCAATATTTCATATGTTCCCATTTTGTACAAGTTCCCTGCAATGACAAAAAATTCTGTCGCGCACACCACCAGTAACTTCTCCTGTTGGCTTGTATATCCTTCTGGAGCTGTACATGTCGTCAGGAAGTGTATAATATCTTCAAAGTGACTATCCGTGATGTGCACTGCAAAGAGCTACGCATCAGGTAGCCCCTCCTCCAAATTAGTAGGTTCCTCTTCCATTTCGATGCGCAATAGATGATTCTTTCCAGAATTCAAACATCCTGGTTTCATAATAACTTCAAAATCATACTCCTGGAACAACAACAACCACCTACATATCTTTCCCCCCAACACAGGCTTGTTGACTAGGTATTTCAACGTGGAATGGTCCATATACATCTTAAAGTGTCTGCCCAACAAATAGTGCTTGAACTTCTGGAGCACGTACACCATAGCTAATCCTTCGCGCTCTATTGTGGAATAATTTTTCTCCACTTTGGACAGCTTCCTACTTGCAAACACTATAGGATGATCCAAGTCCCCTTCACCATCCTGTGTCAGTACTTCTCCCAGCGCAATACATGACACGTCCACATGCACATGAAATTCCTTCTTCCAATCCAGGAAGACCAAGATCGATGCGGTGACCATATTCTCCTTCAGCACATCCAAGCTCTTCTAGCATTCTTCATTCCAACAGAACGTAACATCCTTTTTTAACAATTTTTCCATTGGCACGATAATCTGGACATAGCTCTTGATGAATTTCCTATAGTATCTCGTATGCCCCAGTGTTTCACGTAGCTATTTCACACTCCTTGGCGCCTCCAAATTGATTATGACCGCGATCTTAGCTGGGTCTACCATCAAGCCTTGTCTACATACCACATGGCCCAGCAAGATCCCAAAAGGGACACAAAAAAACATTTCTTCAGATTGAGCGTGATCTGGTATCACCGACATGTATCTAACATCAAGCACAGACTTGCCACATGGTTCTTCACTAGTCTGAACACTGTCCAATCATCGAAGTATACTTCCATAAATTTATGAATAAAATCCTTGAAAGTCATGATGACTACGCATGAAAAGATCATCGGTGCGTTCTTCATCGCAAAAGGCATCACCGTATACTAGAATCATCCCCATTCAGTGACGAATTTTGTCTTACTTCTATCCCCTGGTGTGATCTTGATTTGATCGTACCCAGAGAACCCATCAGTGAACGAATACACTTCTTGGCCGCCAACGTTATCCAAGACCTCATTGGTGAATGGAGTTGGGAAGGGATCATGCACGCAGGTATCATTAAACTTCTTGAGATCTACACATATCCTTATTTCTTCCTTCTGATTCTTTTCTTGAACCACTATTGTGCTTACCCAATCAAATTCTTCCACCGTTTCAATAATTCCCACCATGAGCATCTTATCTAACTCAATGTGGACCCTTTCCTTATACTTCGGATTGAGGTGGTAAGGTCTTTGTTTCACAGGTTTCACATCTGGTTTTAAAGTGATCATCATGACACCCAGGTCTCCTATTATTCCTTTCAGATCAAAAAACTTCGTGGAGAACAAGTCCTGATATTCGTGGAGTAGTTCAGCTACCCGCGTTGTCCCAATAGTCCCCAATCTTTGTAAATTTTGGCTCTGCCTCCATGCTAATGTTCACCTATCTAGTTCTGAGTGGCTCTGTTATGTCAAGGTTATCTAGTTGCGGTCCTTCAACTCCAAGGTGATCTTTAGTCTCTAGGATATTAATCTTTCTTGGGCCATCATCTTCTTCTTCTGCTATTACATTGTAACACTCCAGCCTGTGGCTCAGTTGGGTAGTCCAATCAGGTTGAATTAGGTCTAGAGGATCCTACGGTATCCTAAAGATGCTTGTCTTAACCTCTTGCAATGCTTCATCGATGGATTCAAATCCATCATCAAAATTGAACATCATCATAAATCCTTGGCGTAAAACATCCCATTCTTCGGTGCCATGATGAAGTTCTGTCTCCAAGTACCAATTCGTTGGTATAATGTCCATGGTATGAAAAAATAGATAGACCCACTCCAGCTAAGGCTTCGCTCCATATACTTCAGTCCATTTGGCCAAATGATCGCGCGGATCATTCCTACCATCATACTTTTCTACTAGTCATACCTTCGGGTGGCCAAAGCGCATCCTCATCATCCTTCTATATTCGCGCCAATCCTCAAAACTGTCCTTGTGTGTACCCCACCATCTTATGGGTGTAGCACGTAGCGCCCAATCCAATGCCTGGAAGCAATGCTTCTCAAGCACTTCCCTTTCGAATGCACCCAAAAAGAGATCAACATTATTTAACCCATAATAGTGATGTAGATTTCTTACCTCTGATGATACGCAGCGCAACAACTTGGTCATCATATTACACCACATCGTAGATACTTCATGCAGTCGGTTCTGCCAGTGCTCCAGTTCTTCGTCTGAATATAATGTACAGGAGCTCTTGCGGTCCCATGAAATACGCCCATCTACTGTTGGATTCACCCAATCTTGGTCTCGCATTGTTATCTTGTAAATCTGGTCCAAATCGTCATCACTTTCATAATCGCAGACTGGTTCTGTATAGAGCAGTCCTTCTGTAGGATCCAATGGCACCACTACGCTAAGCGCTTTCTTCTCAAATATCATCTTTCACTTTTTCAGGTTGATTACCCCATTCATTTCAGTGGCCCAATAGATCACAAGGAGCACGGGGTAGGGATTTCTATCATCCACAACCTTTATTACTTCAAAATCACCAGTGCGCTTGCACCTTCGATGTCAACGGTTACCCCCTGTAGCCTCCCCATTGGGATGATTTTCCGTTGATTCGCCATCCTTAACTGGATCGGAGACCACTGTAGCGCAGGTCTCCCCATTCTTTCCCATGTTTTTTTCAGAAAAATATTCGCGTCGGACCCCAGATCCAAGATAACTTGGTCCATTTTGTATTCCCCTATCTATGTAGTGAGTCTCATTTCACGTCCAGTCCTTGCCTTATGCTTACCAAGCTTTCTGACTATGTGCAATTTTCGAGTAGCGTTGTCCTTGTCAGTGCATCGATTGATCAATTTCTGCATAGCCTTACTATCGCAGAGAAGTTTCATGCCGGTCTCTAAGAATGTGGTAATCATGGATGGGCCCATTTCTTCAACTGGTTTCTCCTGACTTCCTGAGGTAGATGCCTTGGCAAAACTTTTCTTCACTTCCATAAATGTTTCTTTTGCGCGTTCCAAACCAAACCCAGACTCCTTTTCTGGTGCATTACGGACCCACTCACAGTCTGTAGGCTGCTTCCCATTATCCTCACCCGTCGACGTTCCACTCTGCAGCATAATGTTTAGCTTAGGGTCTTCCTTACGAGACTCAGCCCTCATCATCTATAGGTTTTGATTCGGTTGTGGAGGTTGTGCCCCCTTTTCATGAATCTTAGCCAACAATATAGGGCAATCCTCAGTCGCATGGTCAAACTGAGTACAATAGCGGCATGACAGTCACATCGGATTCGGGTAGTCTCTCACGTAGTGTCCTGGTCCTCCACAATTGTAACAAATAAGCTGCCCTCGACCTCTACCAGGCCCTCCTCCACCTTGGCCTCGGTTGCGCCCCTAATACTCACCTCACACTCCTCCAGCGCCTAGGTCTGGAGGTCGCGTTTATGCCTACACCCTGTATGCAAGTGTCCTGTCCATCATTAATTCATAACTATGGCAATTGCGCTCGTCATGACCTACTTATTGATAGAAATTGCAGAAGATTTGTGGAGTCTGTACGAATTTCTACAGCAAATGGAAATTGTCAGTCGCATGTTTCCTAGCTACCTAGCATATAACACACCATAGTGCAGGCCATGTACTTTGCCCTGCTGCAGCCTCCGTCCTTAGATACATTGGTCCCCTTGCTATAATGTAATTTTCAAAGATTGGACAGTGATCCTTGTCATGCCCCTGACCTTTGCATTTCAGGCACCAGACTTCTTCGCGCGCCTCTGGTTGAGCTATTCTATCTTTCTTCAGGCTTTGCATTTCGAGGCAAAGGTTCTACAACTGCACCTGAATCTATTGAACCCCCATATTAGCATCCTGCATTAGTGTCTCGTACAGTCTCATCGTGATTTCTAGAGCTTCTGCCTAGGTCCCAATCTTCTGTTGTGATAGTGCAACCCTTAAGTGAGGCAGGAGCGAAGCCACAAACCATTTGCAGTGCTGCCCATCAATCAGGTTCATGTTGGCTTCACAGATCATACACTTCAATCTTTGATCCAAATCTCAGTCTGTCTCCCCATGCTTCATCATGATCTCCTTGAATCCCACAGTGGATTGCACTTGAGACTTAGGTCTACTAAATTCCCTCTTCAGCGCAATCTGGATATCTGCCAACGCAGATGTCGGGTTATCAATATTGTACTTAATGTACCACGTTAGTGCGCAGTCCTACAAAGCACTAACCAACGTTGCTTTCTTCATTTGATCATCTGTGATACCTTGAGCTTCCCATATAGCCTTCAGGATGAACCAAAACTTGTCCAGATCTTCATTTCCTACACCCTTGAACATAGGTAGCTTTACGGAGTTTGCCATGTTGAACAGTGGTGGAGGTGGCGGCAATGTGGGTGATGGGGTAAGCGGTGGAGGTGAGGATGGAGGCGGTGTGGATGGATGGGATGAGGATGGAGGTGGTGTAGGTATTCATGGGAACCCTTGTCTTATCAACTGAATAGCGCTCAGCAGAGAAGCCTGTGCTTCTCCTTCGTCATCACTCAAAGGAGGCTCAATCAGCGGGCTATATTCAGGACCTTTTCTTCCTCTGTCCTTGAAAGACCTTCCACTTCACATAGCTCCAAACATCAAGGTAACTGCATGACCCACTTTTCACACAAGAGCATCTTAATCCAAGTATTTAATGATTTCAAGTACTTACCTCACGGCCCCTTGAAGAAGCGGCGCTCTGCTTCACTATAACTAACCAAAGTATCGACCACGAACTCTGTCTCACACCCTCCTATGATATGGTCGAGCCAATGATCGACAGCATGTGCGATATTATCTTCAGAGGCTTCCAATTTCCTCACTTACTCTAAGGTCCAGACAATTGGACCATCAAGCCTCCACCTTCCCTAGTCGTCTTCCAACTTCGTGATCCACTCATATATTCAACCGGGAAAGGACAGAAGAAGATTTAATGAATTTTTGTGTACAGATATCTGTCCAACCAATGTTCCTTCATCAATCATGGATTCCTATTTTCTTGCACCACGAATTCATGGATCTTTATATCCAACCTGTCTTCAATCTCCTTCTTAGTTGGATTCCAATGATGCAACATCACACATCTCGTTATGCAGATCTCGGTCTCAACAACGGAACCATTTGCTGGATTGATGGGCCCTGACCTAGGTTCAGCGTTAGTCAGCCAAGCAAATCCCTACACTATTGGTCCTTTCGGCATCAATCTATGGAGTGTGGACTGAAGTCTCACCTGATGCAGTATGGGGGGATGCAGGAACCAAGTTTCTGCACCCTGAGATGTTTGTGATGTCGGTTTTATACCTTAGCTTAGCCATCGCTTAGATCGATAAGCCTTTAGGTCTTATCGATGTACTTCTCTATTAGTATTTGAAAACCCCCGCGAAGTTGTGCGATCATCCTTCGTGTAACACTAACAAGTGAACTCAGCAATCATGTACCTCTATGACTACTTTGTTGTATAGTTCCCCAAATTATCTTAAGTGTTCGCCAATTTTATCATGCAATTAATATTATCTTTGTGTAAGCATATATCTCTACTTGTGTTCATATAATAGAGCAAACATATAGATTCACACATCAATTTAGCAATAAAACATAAACCCAGTGCTTAACATAACATAATCGCATGCAATTGATAGAAGTAAAATACACAGTAATTTCATAATACTCTTCTTTATTGATGATCCAAATTTTCAGTACAAACTCTGACTACCCTGCGCACACAGTTGCAGGGTCCGCGCACTCAGTTGCAAACTTCTACCCTAGGCCTCTGTGCACTCAGTTGCAGAGCCTCCTTCCTACGTTAAGACTCTCTCTCTTAGCTCTTTACAGACTCATCAATGACTCTACCTCTATCAACTCTACTAAAGTGACTATATTAGACTCCTCTAAGACCTCCTTTTTATACAATCCCATGTTCCGCAAACCAAGGGTGGATCTCATCAAGCCAGCACAAGCTATGTAAACTAAGGGCGGAAACCATTTTTTATTCTTAATATCTTTTCGCTTTGCGATCACAAAATGCAGAGACTTTACATTTCTTTATACAAAATTCGGGCTTCCTGCCCCAAAACTTGGGTTTTTAACCCCAAATTTGACCCCAGGGGACCAATTTCCAACATGGGCTTACAGGCTATATAACATTTTTTTATATTTTCCTCCTCTGGTCTAGAATAAGTCCCGCTTGGCCAATTGAAGTGTATCTTTGAATAGTGTTGCTTGCAAACACTTCTGGTATCATACAGTTAGTATTCCATAAGACCAACCTTGAATTTCTCTAACTCATTACCTTTGGTTTCATCATATTCTTATTCTCGTACGATCTTATCTGCAAAGGAAGCGTGAGCTAAGGTGCTTTCTTCTTCCTTTGCAAGACTCCTGATAGGCCTGAGGAAAGATGGTACACAACCTCCTCAATGAACAATTTTTCAGTGGCATACCTTGTTAGTAAATGTGATGACTTCAAACAACCAAACACGCTTATGTAAGTGCCAATAAGTGATGCAAACCAATCAACAAGTTCTGCTATTGCTTCCATATCCTCAAGGTACATGCAAGGTGGCTCTTCCTCAAATATCATCCATACAATACTATGAGGAAGTTATTGGTCAAATTATCCATGACTCCTCTATAGTTGCTGTTATGAAACCAGCTCAAGAAAAGATAGAAAAGATAAATCCACGCCTTAGAATTCAGCCTCTTTGAGGGGGCAACCTCCTTTACATTACATAAATGAACAATTCTTGGATGATACAAATGACAAAACCTCATTTCTATATATAGGAGTCTAAGGAGTCACAATATAATCCAGCCGACCTAACAATAATAATATAAAGCCACAAAAATAACAATAGAGGAATTCTATGGGGCACAGAAATAACAATATAGGGGTAATAGGGGCACAACAATATAAATAAGGGGTATAACTACAATAGTAATGGGGTAATCACTAGTATTATAGGGACCCAACATGCCCCTCTCCTTCAAAAAAGTGTTGTCCTCAACGCTTGAGTAGTTCTGGATACTTCTGCATAAAATTCTCATCCTCCCATGTGGAATCTTCAGCGGATAAGTTCTTCCACTTGATAAGATACTCTGAAATTGATCGATTTCGTAGCTGTCGAGTTCTTGTTTCTGTGACTGCTTCCGGTTCCAATATAATTTTTCCTTCCTCGTCAAGTTCTGGAATATTGTTTGAACTGGGAGCTTGTCGCCTATAACCTTCTTTAAACATGAAACATGGAAAACTGGGTGCAATCGAGAAGCTGCAGGAAGCTCCAATTTGTATGCCATAGTACCAATCTTTTGCAACACCTTGTACGGACCATAATACTTTGGTGATAATTTATTATCCTTCTTAGCTTGTTCTAGGGACATGTGCTTATATGGTTGTAGCCGTAGGAATACCCAATCACCTACATCAAAACCTCTTTCACTGCGATGTTGATCTGCCTGTTGTTTCATTCTATTTTGTGCCAACACGAGGTTATCCTTTAAGAGTTGGAGGACTTGTTGTTGATGTTCGATGTGATGTTCCACTGCCTGAACCTTAGAATTTTCTCTTAAATATGATGTGATGGATGGTGGTTGATACCCATAAAGTGCCATAAATGGGGTCATTTTTGTTGCTGTATGGAAGGAAGTGTTATACCACCATTCAGAGAGGCAACCATTTGACCCATTGTGTCTGTTTATCAGATACAAAGCAACGAAGATATCCTTCCAAACATTTGTTTACTATCTCAGTTTGCCCATCAGATTGAGGATGATAAGATGAGCTATGAGCTAACTGAGTACCAAGACAAGAAAATAATTATGTCCAAAAATTTCCAGTGAAAATGGGATCTCTGTCACTTACAATAATCTTTGGGTTTCCATGTAGCTTTTGAATTGTTTCCATAAATGCAGTAGAAACTGTACTGGCTTTAAATGGATGTGATAATGCACAAAAGTGTGCATACTTGGTAAGTCTTTCAACTACCACCATGATGACACTCTTTCCCTCAGACTTGGGTAAACCTGTGATAAAATCCATTGAAACCTCCTCCCAACGTTGGCTTGGAATGGATAAAGGTTGTAATAGACCCGGTGTCTTAATTGTTTCAACTTTATTTTGTTGGCAAACCAAACATTCTGCCACAAACTTTTGAATATCTGATTTAAGGCCATCCCAAAAAAATTCCTTCTTAACCCTGTGGTAAGTTTTTAAAAATCCTGAGTGCCCTCCTAAGGGAGAAGTGTGCAATTCCATAAGAATCTTTTGTTTTAGCTGGGAATTCTTACAGAGGTATAAGCGATCTTTGTACCATAACGAATCATTTTACCAGCTAAATGTATCAAACGTACTGGAATCTTGTTGTAGCTTTCGAATAAGTGCCCACACTTCTTCGTCATTCTTCCATTCCTCCCTTGCTTCGTTTATCCAATCTGGTTGGATAATAGAAATGGCGCACAACAATGCTTCCACATCCTCATCCTTTCTTGAGAGTGCATCTGCCACCACATTTTGCTTCCCTTTTTTGTAGATGATTTCAAAGTCATAACCCAACATCTTTGTGACCCACTTTTGTTGCTCTTCAGAGGATAATCTTTGTTCTAAAAAGTATTTAAGGCTATCATGATCCGTTTTTACCTTGAAGTGTCTTCCCATTAGGTAGGGTCGCCATTTCTTAAGTGCATGGAGTATTGCCAACATTTCCTTCTCATAAATAGCTTTGCTTAAAAACTTCCCTTGATTGGACGACTTTCAAAAGCAATGGGTCTTTCATCTTGCATTAGAACAGCACCAATTCCATTTCCTGAAGCATCACATTCCACAATAAAGGTTTTTGTGAAGTCCGGTGTAGCTAAGACCGGTGCTTGGCACATTGCCTCTTTAAGATGTTCAAAGGCCTTTGTTGCTTCTGGAGTCCATGAAAATGCATCTTTCTTCAATAATGTTGTTAGAGGTGCTGCTATTCTCCCATAATTCTTAACAAACTTGCGATAATACCCTGTCAACCCAAGAAATCCTCGCAGATGCTTTATGGATGTGGGGATTTTCCATTCCTTAATGGCTTTAATTTTGCTAGGGTCTACCTTAACTCCTTCATGAGATACAATATGACCCAAATATTCCACCTCCTGGACTCCAAAGAAACATTTGGATCTTTTTGCATATAATTGTTTCTCCTCCAATAGTTGTAGCACCCTGTCAACATGTTCAACATGATCCTTCCAAGACTTGCTGTAGATTAGTATATCATCAAAAAATACTAACACAAATTTTCTAAGGAATGGTTTGAAAATTGAATTCATCAAACCTTGAAATGTTGAAGGTGCATTGGTAAGGCCAAAAGGCATGACCAAAAATCATAATGACCCTCATGAGTTCTAAATGCCGTTTTTGGAATGTCTTCAATCTTCATTCTGATTTGATGATATCCCGAACGAAGATCCAACTTGGTGAAGTAAATTGATCCATGCAATTCATCCAGTAATTCATCAATGACAGGAATGGGGAACTTATCTTTAATAGTGAGCTTGTTGAGCTCCCTATAATCCAAACACATGCGCCATGATCCATCCTTCTTGTGCACCAATACTACTGGAGCATAGAAAGAACTTTGACTCGGTTGAATTATACCAGCCTCTAGCATTTCTGCAACCATACGTTCAATTTCACTTTTTTGGACATAGGGATATCTGTACGGCCTGATGTTTGGAGGAACACTTCCTGGAATCAGATGAATAGCATGATCATGATCACGCATAGGTGGGAGACCTTTGGGAGTCTCAAATACCTTGGAATGATTGTCCAGGACTTTTTGGAGATCTGGAGAAATAGATGATTCCGATGTGGAAACATCTAGCGAACATAATTGTGCAATTACACCTCTTTGCTCCTTTTTTAGAAGCTTTGTCATACCATTAGAGCTGATTATCTTTCCTGGTTTCCCTGCAATACCCCTTAATTCAACTTCCTTTCCTTCCGTAGAAAATTTGATGAAAATTTCTTGAAAATTAAAAGCTATTGTACCCAAGGATTGTAGCCATTGGACTCCTAGTACAACATCAGCACCTCCCATTGGAATGGAAAGCATTGGGCTAGTCAATACATATTCTCCCATGGATAGCTTGATATTATGGCACTTTCCAGAGCAATTTATTGTTCCTCCATTTGCAATCATCACTTGACACTCTGGTGCTGGATATAGGAAGCAATTCAATTCTTTTGCTACCCTACAATGAATAAAATTGTGGGTGCTTCCTGAATCAATCAACACTATTACCTTTTTCTTCTTGATTTGTCCTTCTATCTTGATGGTTTGAGGAGTGGTAATTCCCACCAATGCATTACAAGATATGGTCGGATTTATTTTTTCTTCATCTAGGCTTTGTTCCTGGAGTATATCCTCTTCTTTTGACCTTTCTTGCTCCTTTTCTTCTTCCTCTTCACAATCTATGTAGAATAATTTCTTCTCAGCACACTTATGACTTTTAGTGTATTTGCTATCACAACTGTAACAAAGCCCTTTTGCTCTTTTTTCTTCCAATTGTTGTGGTGTCAACCTTATAGGTTGTGGAAGACTAGGGGCAACAACACTTCCATCTTTATAGTTGTGAGTGGTATGCTTCTTGGTTGCCATAATTTTGCTTTCCATTTTTCTTGCTAACCTGAATGCCTTCTCTAATGAATCAGGTTCCCAAAGGCGAACATCATGTTGGATATTATCCTTTAAATACCCTATGAACACATCAATCCTATGCTCCTCTGGAATATCTTTTACCCTTATGTTCAATTTTTGGAACTCCTCAATGTGCTCCATTATTGAACCCTTTTGTTTGAGACTTATCAATTGGCTAAAAAAAGTGTTGCTTTTTGTATCCTCATAATGTGCTATCAATTCTTCCGTAAAAATTGCCCAAGTGATAAATTGTTTACGAGAACAAAGCCATTGATACCATACAAACTGATTTGGTTCCAAATATACAGTTGCCATACGTACCTTTTGTGTGTTTTGCACATTATTGAGATCGAAGAACTGCTCCATCTGTAATATCCATGTGGCGGGATCCTTGCCATCAAACTTCCTCATATCGAGTTTTGGAATATGGTGGGTCTCCGATCCAGTATTAGAGTCTATGGAATCATTATTAACATTTTTTTGGTTCACATCATGAGTTTCCTTTACAACCTTTTCACCATTAGTATGTATTTCTTGTAGAAAATTTGTCAAATCTGTCTTCAAATCTGCCATGTCTGTCTTCAAATCTGTCTTCAAATCATCCATCTTAGCTTCCATGCCCTTTATCTTAGATTCCACACCATTTATCTTAGATTCCACACCATTTATCTTAGCTTCTGTTAGCTTTTGTGAGCATGACATTTGTTGCACTTGTTCTTGTAATTTTCATATATCATGTAGCATTTCTTCCTCTTCTTCATGAGTCATGCTAGAGTTTTCAGGTTCCTTACTAGGTGTTTGCATTTTCTTTCCTCGGGGCATCAGTTACTGATAATAATTCTTTACTATGCCCTTTGAATTCCTTCAAACCAAGCTTACGCAAAAATAAAAAATAAAAAACTACACACCTTTTTTCACTTTGTAGAAGCCTGATATTGAATCTGATGTATCTCTGTAATTTTGGATCATCCAGTTCTAAAATTGAAAATTTTGGTAGCCTTCTGCGTCCTCTTTCCAATGCCACAAGTCTGACCCAAATTGGTTTCTCCAAGGAAGAGTTATGCGAAATCTCCCACAATGACTTGATTATAGACTAGTTCAGTAGAGAAAACTTGTACGACGTGTCACGAGTCACTGTTTCAACCTATGGATCTGTAAAATGCCTGCAAGAAACTACAGTCCATCCTCTTTCTGTACCTTCTAATGAAATTTTAATCCGATCCCCAGAGAGAAAGTTATGACGATTTTCCCCAAGTCACCTGTTTTGAATGTAATTCAGGAGTCTACAAAAAGACCAACTTCCTCAGATCATATCTCCGTAAATATCACGCGAAAAGCTCTAAAATTCGGACCCAAGGTTCAGCGCGATTTATTCTAAAATGGGTTTTTTTTGCGACTTCTGAAACGTCACAGAAAAAACGTTATAGCGAAAATGCCACGATGACCTGTTTGGAGCAGCGAAACCCTAGAATCCAAAGCTCTAATACCAAATGTTATGAAACCAGCTCAAGAAAAGATAGAAAAGATAAATCCACGCCTTAGAATTCAGCCTCTTCGAGGGGGAAACCTCCTTTACATTACATAAATGAACAATTCTTGGATGATACAAATGACAAAACCTCCTTTCTATATATAGGAGTCTAAGGAGTCACAATATAATCCAGCCGACCTAACAATAATAATATAGAGCCACAAAAATAACAATAGAGGGATTCTATGGGGCACAGAAATAACAATATGGGGGTAATAGGGGCACAACAATATAAATAAGGGGTATAACTACAATAGTAATGGGGTAATCACTAGTATTATAGGGACCCAATAGTTGCAATTTAAAAGAAACTTATATTAAATATCCACAGTAGGTTCCTTTGGTCTCCAAGTCCAACTCATTCTAGGAAAAGAGTTCTGAACACATATTCCTTCCAACAAGTATGTGACCATATAGAATATGGCTTTCTTACCCTTAGGAGGGTTCTTTGCATTTGTCACATGGATCTTTAATTATTGGGCCAAAAAATCTGACTAGTTGAACACTTTCCCTTCATTCAAAATATGATGCAAAATATATGTCGAGCCTTCAGGAAAGGTTTCAGTACTCTTTTGACCATACATTTGACAGCATAGAACAATCAAGTACTAGAACATATTTCTAAGAGATTTAGTTTTGTATTTGTTGTTGGGTGTCCGGTGGAATTTTGATGGCTCTTTCACCAAACCTTTAATGACATCTTTAGTGCTTAGATAATTGGTGACTACATAAAAACAAGAATCCATGTATGTTTCTAGCAAGGAAAAATAATAAATAAGTTGAAATTCATGAGTCATGTATGAGGCAAGTTGTTGTCCATTAACACTGTTGAAGATCATGCTCTTTGCATCTATGTGTGAGATCCACTTGATGATATCTGCACAAGGGAAGGTTGGATGCCTGCATGCAAATTTATGAAAACCTAACTTTTGGAAATTTATGTAAACAAGCTCTACTTTGAAACTAGTTATTGTTAACACATATTTAACTATGTGCCATGTGACATTTGAATCTTTCTCAATGAAGAGTTGAGTGTCTAACAAAATAGGCATGGTGACAGGGGTACTCTCAACTACTTCACCAGTGCTACTCTCTATGGTGTCTTTTGAGGCTGATCTCTTTGGAGGCATGATGACAACAACTGATAAAAGAGAGATAAGTTCAAAACCTGCAGTATATGTATCATAAGATGTACTCATGGAAAACATAAATCAGATCAAGAAAAACAGTTCATTCATCAAGATTAGAGTAGTAAATCAGTCACTAGAGAGAAGGATTGTGCAATTTTTAGGTTTAAGGAGACATTTTGGGCTTATGAACTACGCAGTGCATAGTCTCAACAGGAAAAGGAGGATCTTGAGGCTTGAGACTGTGCGATGTGCAGTCTCAGCTGGGCAGACTGAGGGAGGAAACTATGCATTTTGCAATCTCAATGGCCAAGGTTGATGATTGAGGCATGGAATTGTGCAATGTGTATTTGGGTAAGCTAGTGAATGTGCATTGCATAGTCTCAAAGGCCAAATATGAATCTTGAGCCTTGAGGATGAAAATTGCACAGATGGGAGGGGCAACAATTGGTCATGATTGCGTAGATATACCTAGGAAGGAGAGAGAAAATAATCAGATCTGAGTGTTGGGGCAACAAGGAATGTATATCGTCCTGAGGGTAAGTTTGATTAGTCAAGACTAAGTGTCAAAAATAAGCATGCAAAAGGAAAAATACACATGCACAAAATGACCCAGCAATGGTAACTACTAGTAGGAAAAAAGAAAGAAGTTGATGCAACACTTGTAAAATGTGAATGAAGCACTGAACCAACACTTGTAAAAGTTAATAATAGTTAAAACATAAACTACTATGAGAAGAAACACGAAAAATAGCACTCATAAAAGTAAAACGACAAAGCGACAAAAAGCGACACATGCAAAACTTACCCGGAAAAGTGTCGCAAACTAAGTCGAAAGCTCCTTGACCTATTTGGAAATACTACATTTCCAATATCAAATGTGAAAATGAGCTCTAGAAGTGTCTATTATATAGATCTAGTCAGGTTAGGTTTTATGACATGCATGACTAAATTCAAGGAAAAAATGACACTTGTCTTAAGATAAAAATTAGGAACTTTGTGCCACTTGTCAAACATTAACTATGTACTCCTTATTTTCTACGGATGATCACTTAGATTTCTCCAGGAAACTGCACATTCACACTGGTAGAAGCGACTTCCTAAATCCCAACAACAAGGGATTTCACTGTTCACTACCTCAATGAATTGCGTAGTTTCTGACTGAGGGGGAAGGCTCAACATATTTTTTGTGCTCAAGAGTTACATGACTTAAAGGATTGCACAGTTCTAAGGCTCAAGGCCTAGTGCAGTTTCCAGAGATAGTGGATTGTGTAATTCTTACTCTCAAGGCCCAACGCATTTTCCAGAGACAGTGGATTGCATAGTTCCGAGAAGGAAGACTAGAAGTAGGTGCAAGATTAGAGAAGGGGATGACTTGTGTTAGAAATTACTCAGTTAAGATCAAAACAACTTAACAAGTCATCACGAGCACTGCATGCAAATATAAGTCTTCAAAATCAGAAAGAATACTTAACAACAAAGAAAGATGGGTCTTTATGGACATAAGGTAGGCTCCAAAAACAAAGCATAGGTAAAATTTTGGAGGGGGTTTGTAGCAGCTACAATACTTGGCAACACAATGGTAGAACTCTATCTCTCTGTATAAGTCTTAACTCTATAAACTAGGTCTAACTCTTCAAGAAGTATTGTTTATTCCATTAATTACCATAGCTTCTTCATTTTGCTTGAGTTAAATATGTAGTCCGTACCATTCACTTCATTGGCAACACACTAGAAAAAAGTCAAACTTAGTTATTTCGATTGGGGATGAGGAGTATATAGTTACGTAAGTGGGAAAGGATTATCAGAGTATTAGTTTTCATCTTTGGTGTTGCTCTGCTACTAGTAGGCCTAGACAGTACCTCGATGGAGTCACTTTAGGAACAAAAACATTTCTCTCTTGCCACCGAGCATGCACAGTACCTCGGTGTATTTGCTCAATTCACCTCCCTGTGCAGGAAGCCTTTCCCTTCTTTCACCCTTTATTAATTTTTTATATTTTAAATAACTATGCATCAACACTTCTTTATTTCATGGGGCATAAGAGGGTTCCTGACTTATTAAGAGTAGAAGAGGTTGTACCTTCAGAGAAGGATACTTATACACCTCTAAAATATAGTCCACTTGTTTATGTTTCCTCCCCTCCTTACTTTAATCAAATTTAGTTTATAAGGTTGAACCGATTAAGCATAAAATCAGTTAGAGAAGAGGGTACGAGTTACAAATTCAAACATTGCAATTCCACTAAGGCTTTCTCCGAGAAAGAACGTATTTTATATCCAAGTATCATTGAATAAAAGACACAATGCCTATGCAAAGAGGAGGAATAAACAGAAATCCAAGCATTGACATTTGTTCAATGTCCTCTTGAACATTTCCATGCTTATTTCAAAAATAGAACATGATCTCATGTGAAACTTATTGCAACAGAAAGGAAAGAAAAGGGTCGGATCAAAGTAAACTACAACAAAAGAAGAAAAATCTAAACTAAACTACCCTACTCCTAAACTAACAATGAATAGGCTAGGCTCACATAAAACGAAACTTCTAGTGCAACCATTGAAGCATTTCCTGGCCTATATGGGCGAGGGAATCAACAACAACAAATATCATCAAGAACAACATATGACAAAAAATATGAGATGCGACATGATCCAAAACTCAAAGACCAAGAGTGCAAGCAGAAAAGAATAATAAGAAATCATATGGCAAACATTCAGCTAATTCATCATGGTGACTATAGACATCACAAAAAAATTTCATGTAAAAACATTCTTCTAAACTTTCAAACTTGGAAAACATAAAGAAAGTGAAAAACTTGTGTTTCACAAATGGGCTTTCCAAGTATGATTCCTCCAACCATTGAGAAATAGGATCATGAAAAACATATGAAGGATTGAGAGATAGATTTATTTTCAACTTTTGTGATCACCTGATGAGGATCCTTTTGAGAAAGCATATCAACCTAATCATAATTGGGATTGACCTCAAGACTGCAAGAACTTGACATAACCATCAGCACACACTGAAGTACCTTAACAACTTGAGGTCATTTTGAAATATCAGAGGATATATCATCAAAAACCGGTGGCTAAGAATAATTGATAGTTGAAGATACAGAGTAATTACTAGATGAACCAATGAATATATCAAGATAACCATGATCAGAATTTATTCATTAGAAAGAAAGGAATCCTCATGATACAATCAATCATAGAGAGGATATGATTGAAAACAAGAAATTTTGTTCTCTATTTCTTCAAACTGATAGAATGATAGATGAGAGAGATCGCAAGGAGAATATTTAACCTTGCCCTATTCTTATGTAAAATTAACATTCCAATATTCCTAGTTGTGATCAGAATTGGGCTTCTCAAAGACTAACTCATCAAAATATGTGACAGTTGTGACAGGTTCATGGAAAATGACAAGATAATGGGAGAGAGGTGAGGGACAATCCAAAAGATTAGAAGAGATAGCATCTTTCAATATAAAATCTTGTTCAAAATCAGAATCCCACACATAGTCATTATGAAAGATGTTGCAAGTTTCTTTGTTATCACCAACTCCATCCTAAACATGATCCTCTTGAGAATCAGAAGAAGCAGTTACAATAGAATGATGTGACAACTCAAAATCAGGAGGATCAAAGGAAGTAACTGATGGAGAATGAGAGGAAAAAACATCACTAATTAGATGAGATTAGCAATCAAAACTTGCCTTTATATTTTGAATATATGGGATGGGAGAAGATGGTGATAGATCAACAAATTTATTATCAATTTTTCCAACCTCAACTTTGTGCATGGAGTTGTTTGATAAGAAGAACATGAAGAGTCACTTGGAACAACAACTTCTTCTTTTGTAGATTTGAGAGATCTATGACCAATAAATGTTGGAAGGTTTTCAAAATATTCATATTCACACAGATTCAGTGAAGTGTGACCAATATATTCAAACTTCTCTATCATTAAATTCCAATCAATGTCATCCTCAGAAAATTCATAATAGAAATGAATGAAACGATCATGAAAATATTTAAGAGATTCATCAGATTTTTTCTAAGACGAATGATTTTATCATAAACAGTTTCATACTCGTACTTATCAAAGACGTGATGAATCTGCTTGAAAGGATGTTAGAAAGAGTGAATAGAGGCGATCAAGAATGTGCAACACCATTGTTTAACGCATGCTTAGAATGTAAGGATGAACAACATGCAAGAACTATCCTCACAATCAATTTCATAAAAAGTGCAAAACTCAATCAAACGAGCAATGTGCTCAAGAATGATTGTTCCACCCTCGCTGTCAAATTTCAAATTCGACAAGTCTTGAATTATCCCAAAGGGAAATTTTAGATTTTCAACTCTCTAAAAGCACGATGGAGTTATGATAAGGGAAGAAGCCATTTAAAGAATAAGAAAGGTTCAAACAAACTTCATAAGCTCAACTTGTCATCTAGCCCTCCTTCTTGTGCCAAAAACTTGTTGACAGTGTTGGAAGCCGCCAACAGGGCAAGGGTCTCCCCGATCATTTGGAGTAGGAGCCCCAATCGAGATATGGTCATTTGCATAGATGGTGGGTTTTTAACAATGTGCCTTGGCTATAATAAACACATAGAATGATGTATACATGACTTTGGTAGAAACAAGTGTATGAACTTTGTGAAGTGTCATGAAATGCATGATAAGCTCCATCGCATTGAAGGGGAAGAGAATGGGCCTCTTAAAATAATGTAACAGTATTTAGCTTGAAAGGGACATATGAGCAATGAAAGAATCATAAGTTAACTTGCAAAATAGTTCACAAGATAACTATGATCGAAATAAGATTAACAACACGCATTCAACAAGATTCATACTAAGGCAAACAAAATAGTTTATAAGAATTAACTTAAATGAAATAACACATATCGCAAACATAACAAGAATAGCCATACTACATCCATGACATATGCCTGAAGACGTGTCGGCTATGAGGTTTTAATAAAGGTGAAAGTTCCAGACATATATTTACAATTGACAAAGCACTAGCCCCAATAGTGGAACATGAAGCCAACACTTGCTTCTCCAAAGAAAGATAATCCTTCTATGCTAAATGGAGAAGTGAAGGCTCTCAAAAATACTCCCAAGCTTTCGATCCTAAGCCAAAAGCCCATTACATGAGTTATGAGGGTATATTTATAACATATGAGATGACTATTCATCTCCCTTTGTGAATTTTGGACTTCCCTCATGACTCTTTGACTTCTTTTGTATTTTTTCTAACTAGTGACGTTTCATATTCCACAATTGACACTTGGACTTCCACTTACAAATTATTTCAAATAAAATATTACAAATACCCATATAAGAAAAAATTGGGTAGAGTCTAATAAAACAAGCCTAATAATACAAAACAACATATAAAGATTGAGTTCTATCTCATCATCTTCAACTTGTAGATCTTTTGTCACATAGCGATGCCAAATTTTGTATTGTGCAATGATTCCCTCAAACTTTGTGATGGGATTAGGCCGAAAATGTACTCTAGCCTCCAATGCATCTAGGTATATTGTCTTGGATCCCGTTTGTGTTTCCTTCTTCAATAAGAACAACATGGTGTTGATCTTGGCATGACCTCCAATATACACTTCCAGGTCCCCTTTGGTGGTGAGTTGCTTGAATTGATCCAAGTATTCTTCAACTTCCTGTCTGACTGCATTTATTCCTTTTGCTTCTTTGAGTGTGCCAATGGAAGGGATATTATGAGATTTCACCATAGAATCCATAGTGTTTTACAACCGTGCATTAGAGGATAAAATGTTGGTAATGAAGGTGTCAAGTTGTCTGTTGCTTTGTATGAGCATCTGAACTTCAAATTTTTCCAACTTAGCTTGTTGTCTTATCTTCTTCACCAACTCAGGTGGTGCACCTTTGTACTTCATTCCCCACTCATGCACAACAATGATAGTTGTGTGAACAAACTTGATATCTTTTTCATTCTCTCTTGATTTCTATTGCATGTCATGCAAGCGGACAATTACTTTGTGCATGGTGACTAACTCCTCATATAGGTTCCTCATAGTTTCTCCCAATGTTGATACTTCACGTAGTATAGTTGCCTTGAGTTCATGTAAGTACATCTGTGTGGGAGCTGCTTTTTGGACCTATGCTTGTAGTTGTTCAATTTTTTTCCTTGCAGCTTCTAAATTCTTCGTCATTTGTTTAGTCTTGGCCATCAAATATTATATGTTTGACCTAGAGGCTCATGTGCAGTCCAAGTTGGTTGTGGCAATAGCTTTGGGATTCTTCCCGGTGTCCATTACAATCACATTCTCCTTAATAAAAGCAAGATGTGTGAGATCATCTGGAGAGTGCTTCTTTCTAGCTTGAACAATTTTCTTTTGAAGCTCATCGTAAGTTGTGTTGTAGATATCCATAACCGGGCCTTCATCAAGAGGAGCAATTTCCTCTTCATCATCTGGGGCTTTCTCTTCTACTAAACGAGGGTGATATTGAGTGATGATTTGTTCTATGTAAGGCATAAGATTAACATCTTTATTCTGATGCTCTTCCTCCATGTCTCAGGTCACTATCAAGTCTCCAATTTCTTGGGAAAGTTATTTATCCTGCAGCTACTTGCTTTCTTCTTCAAGTAGTTGATTTTTCTCTTTTTCTTCAACTTGCTTCAGCATCATTTCTTCCTCTTCTTTTCTCCTTATTTCTTCTTCTTGCATCTACCTCTCTTCTTGCTCCTTATACTCCTATTCTTCCTACTTCCTTAACTCTTCTTCTTGCCTCTTTTGTTTCCCCCTTCTTTCTTCTTCCATAGCTGCTTTTAAGATAGTTGAATCTGCCTTGTATTTGTGGCTCTGCTCTTCTACTAGACTATTTGCAACCTTCCTCTTATACTTTGTGTGAACTGGGTTGTGCTTCTCTAATGTTCCTGATTCTGGAGTGTCTTCCTATTGTGGATTCACATGCAATGGACCTGCAAAGTTGACTTGACTTGTGAGGGGTTTAGAGGCATTAAAAAATAAATAAAAAAATTCCTCCTATGGTCTAGAATAAGTTTGGATTGGAAAATTGAAGTGTATGTTCTTAGAGTGTTGCTTGCAAACACTTCTAGGATCATACGAGTGGTGTTCCATAAGACCGAACCTAAATATATCTAACTCATTACCTCCAATTTCTACAACCTTCAGATTCTTAATCTCATACAATCCTATCTACAAAGGAAGAGTGGGCCAAGGTGCTTTCTTCTTCCTTTGCAAGACTCTTGATAAGCCTGTGGAAAGATGGTACGCAACCTCCTACATGAATAATTTTTCAGTGGCATACCTTGTTATTAAATGCAATGACTTATAATAACCAAACACCCTGAGGTAAGTGCCATCATGTGAGGCAAACCAATCAGAAAGTTTTGTTACTACTTCCATAGCCTCACGGGACATGCAAGGTGGATCTTCCTCAAAGATCATATGCTATAATACTATGTGGAAGTTATCAGTCAGATTTTCCATGACTCCTCTATAGTTTCACTCTAAAAGCAACTTGCAATAAATATGCACAGTAGGTTCCATTGGTGTCCAAGTCCATCTCATGCCAAGAAAAGAGTTTTGAGCACATATCTCGTCCAAAAATTATGTGGACATATAGAATATTTCTTGCTTACCCTTAGGAGGTTTCTTTGCATTTGTCACATGGATCTTTAACTATTGGGCCAACAAATCCAACCAGTTGAACACTTTCCCTTCATTTACAATATGATGCAAAAGATATGCCCAGCCTTCGAGAAAGGTCTCAGTACTCTTTTGACCATATATATGATAACATAGAACTATCATTTACTGGAACACCTTTCTAAGAAATTTGGTCTTGTATGTGTTGTTGGGTGTCTGGTAGAATTTGGATGGCTCTTTCACCCAACATTTGATGACATATTTAGTGCTCAGATAACTAGTGACTACATAAAAATGAGAATCCATGTATGCTTCTGGTAAGGGAAAATAATACATAAGCTGAAAGTCATGAGCCATGTATGACGCAAGCCATTGTCCACTAGCACTGTTGAGGATCATGCTCTTTGCATCTATGTGTGATGTGATCCACTTGATGATATTTGCACAAGGGAAGGTTGGATACCTACATGAAACCTTATGAAAACCTGACTTCTAGACATTTATGCAAACATGTTTGTCTTCTAGATCTGCTTTGAAACTAGTTTTTGTGAACACATCTTTAACTGTGTGTCATGTGACATCTGAATCTTTCTCAATGAATATTTTAGTGTCTAATAGAATAAGCATGGTGACAGGGGTACTCTCAACAAATTTTTCGGTGTTTCTCTCTATGGTGTCTAAGGTTGATCTCTTTGGAGGCATGATGACGACAATTGATGAAAGAGAGGTAAGCTCAAAACCTATAGTACCTATATCAGAAGATGCACTCATGGAAAACACAAATTAGTTCATTCGCCAAGATTAAAGCAGAAACTCAGTAACTGGAGAGAAGGATTACATAGTTTCTAGGTTGAAGGAGGCTTACTAGGCTTATGAACTGTGCAATGTGCAGTCTCAGCAGGTGAGGGAGGAGCTTGAGGCTTGACTATGCACAATGCGTAGTCTCAACTGGGCAGAGTGAGGGAGGGGACTACGCATTGTGTAATATCATTAGCCAAGGTTGAGGCTTGAGGCCTAGAACTACACAATGTGTAATTGGGAAATCCAGTGGCTGCGCATTGCAGATTCGTAGAGGCCAAGCATGAAACTTGAGCCTTGAGGATGTGAATTGCGCAGTTGGGAGGGGCTGCAGTTGGTCGTGATTGCTCAGATCTGCCTAGGAAGGGGAGAGAAGATCATCAAATCTGAGTGTTGGTGAAAGAAGGAATGTAGATTAGCCTGAGGGGAAGTTAGGTCAGTGAAGACTGAGTGCCAGAAACAAGCATGCAAAAGGAAAAATACACATGCACAAAATGACCCAGTAGAGACAACTGCTGGGAGGAAAAAAGCAAGAAGTTGATGCAACGCTTGTAAAATGTGAACGAAGGACTGAACCAACACTTTGTACAATCTACTAATAGTTAAAATGCTGGCTAATATGAAAATAAACAGGAAAAATAGCTCTCATCAAGAAAAAGCGACAAAAAAGTGACAAAAAGTGACTCATGCAAAGTTTACCCAGAAAAGCGTTGCAAACTAAGTCAAAATCTCCTTGACCTCGTTGGGAATGCTAGAGCCCCGAGATTGAATGCACAAATGAGATCTAGATGTGTCTATTATATAGCTCTAGTTGGGCTAGGGTTTATGACGCGTAGGCCTAAAATCAAGAAAAATGACACATCGTAAGACCAAAATTAGCAATTGTGTGCCACTTTTCAGACATTAATTATGAAATCCCTATTTTCTAGGGATTAGCACTTAGATTTTTATGGGAAACTTCACATTCACACTAGTAGAATGGATTTCATGGATCCCAACAATAAGGTATTGCGCAGTTCACTACCTTAGTGAATTATGCAATTTCTAACTGAGAGGGAAAGCTCAACGCAGTTTTTATGCTCAATAGTTGTCTACCTTCAAGGATTGTGCAAATCTTACTCTCAAGGCCTAGCGCAGTTTCTAGAGACAATGTATTACGCAGTTCTAAGAGGGAAGACCGACAGTAGGTGCAAGATGAGAGCAGGGTATGGCTTGTGTTAGAAAATTCTCAGCTAATATTAAAACAACTTAATCAAGTCATCACAAGCACTGCATGCAAATATAAGTCTTCAAAATCATAAGGAATACTTGATGACAGTGAAATATGGGTCCTTATGGACAGAAGTTAGGCTCCAAAATCAAAGCATAGGTAAAATTTTGGAGGGGGGTTGTAGCAGCTACAACAACACACCTCTTACTACTTGGGCCCAATTTGGAAACTATTTAAAAAGCTTTGATGGCAATCTAACATTATTCCTACTAACTAAGGAATGTATGTATGCATTTATCATTCACAAAAGAAGCCTGTGCCTCAAAAAGTGAATAAAAAATATAAAATTTGCGAAAATTATGTGTTCCTAAGTGGATTTTATGGGAAATTTACTTCTATGACTTCCTAAAACCCATGTCGAGTTGTTTCTACCAACTTGAATTAGTATAAGAAGAGGCGTGATGGAAGGAATGCCCAGGTAGCGCTTATGCAGTTGCATAGTTATCCTCTCACTAGAGAAATAAGAGGTTATTATCACCCTATGGTTTTTATCACCTTTGGACCTCAATAATCCCCTATTTCTTGAGCATTTCTCTCTTTCCTTCTTCGAGGCCTAAAACACCTCAGTTTTCCTCACTCTTGTGTGAAGAAGTTCTTTAGAGACTTGAAGTGATCCTAAGTGGCTTAGGGATAAATGAATCTAGATGATGGTTATAGAAGGTGAAAAATTGGCTAATATATATCTTTGTATAATGATATTTCATTTTAATTAAAATAGACATCTCTCTTTTTTCTCTCACCCAAAATCTGTGTTAATGTTCGATGTTTTCTTTCTTTCAATGTTTGCTTAAGGTTCTGTTGTGCTGTACAACAACCCCCATTTCATAAGTTTTTTACTTTCAAAACTATAATATGAAATGGGTCCCTTTTAGATTAAATTGGTATCAACTTATCATTCCTCAAAAGGTTCGAAAAGAAATAAAACATTAAAAACCTTTTGAGAAAACACATAATCGGTCTTATAATAAAAAAATGAATAATCCTTTATTATTGTGATAAAGCGATCGCAAGATCGCATATCGCAATAACAAAGGATGCATAACAAAAGACCCATTGGTTTTCCCCGATGTGACAAGCGCGAATAACTATCGGCGATCGGGGAATGTAACATGCATGTAATTAAAAGCCCTCTTCTAAAAACTCCCGACGCGAATTGGAGATATCGCTATCGTCGATCGGGGATTTCGAAAGGACACCAATATAACAACTTAAGCATTCCTCCGATCGCCGATTGCGATAAAGCTAGGCGCAACTTTCAAAAAGGATTGATAAGGTTGGGATCTATTATGTTTAATTAGTATTAAAGGCCTTTCTCTTCCCGATAGTGATTCACTTACGCCCAACTGCCAAAACATCAAAGCCATGCTTAAATGAATTATTCGGCCAATAAACAATATGATGAGCATTTAAATGATTGACAGGTTTAAACAACCATTTAATGGAACAGTAAGGCCAAAATCTCTTCAGAGATTGTATCCGCAGCCACCTTATGCTAATCCTCCATTATTCATTGATTAATATACCTCATTCATATTTGGTTTGTGCCACCTATTCTCCGCACTACGTTAAGTTTACCTCCTGTGCAGAGCTCCTCCGAAGCAGCAAATTCAGGCCAAATGGGGAAGAAGTCTAAGAAATCTGGAATGGCTTCAGCTTCCGTAGTAACATGACAACACACTGCCGATCCAGGACCAAGCAAAAAGGGATTAATCTCGGACACCACATGTCTTGGTCTCGGTAAAACTACATGGCTGAGCATCTATAATCTGGTTGAGGCCGAAGAGCCTCAGGTAACATCAGTACAAGCCATAGCAGACCCGACCCGGAAGTCCGATGCAACCCTAAAGGATTTGGCCGACTCTTACCTAAACCGGATAGTGGCTCGAGAGCAAATTATTCCATACACAGATGTGGTAAGATGGGCAATTGAGGAAATCCCAATTACAAACAGAACATTTTTCACTATCGACGGGAGAGTGTTTGGCTCGTTTCAACCCGATGATTTGAGACAAATGTACCATTTGCCCGCACCGGAGAAGAAGTATAACAAAGCGTTTCTGGAGAAGTTCAGAGATGAAAATGACATTGAATCAGCACCTATACGAGATTGGAGACAAAACCCAACAAAACACAAGCATGAGTCCTCGGGTAAGTACTTTGTCGATTCCTTGTGTTCTCCTTATTGTTATGCCGGAGTAATGATGTGTAGGATTTGGGGGTTGAATGATTCCTCAAACTTCACTATAGAGATGGTACCTTTAATGGAATCATCATGCAATAGCGAAATAATGGATTGGGGGAACATATTATCTGATAAGTTAGCAACAGTTGTTCTTGAATTCAGAAACAAATCCCGCGTTACTGAAAGGTTCATTCCTCCATTTTACTTTAGTGCCTACATCTTAGATACTCTCTGTTTTAACTTCGAATTTCCTGTGCTGGGGTGGAGATGGACTCCACAGGACCCCATGCCCTATCTACCACCAGAAGTTGTGGAAAGCCCACTATAAACACCACCTATATCAAGTTTGCAATGGATTTATGTTACCCATTTACTATGCAATTTTTCACACACCTACTCTTAAGATTTCCTCACAAGCACAGATTGACCTGACAGCCTTAGGAAATTGGTTCGGAGAAGAAAAATTTACATATGTAAGAGTTTTCAGCAGTCATGCCAGGCCTCATGTCCTCCCCTTGTATATAGCCGACAAATTATTGGCTCGAGAGATAGCATATCAGCTTACATCCGAAGGAGTTACACAGACTCTAAGGAATAAAAAAAAGCAGGTCTGGCCTCTTTTTCCTCTAAGGTGTGGCGTTTACGCTCTACATGACTACAAACATGCAGAGAAAGATGCAGAAAAGATAAATACATTGAATCTCGCCACTCTTCCTAACAGACGATTTGATCCAAACAAAGTCGCCTATAATGCACTTGAATAGGCAAAACTCACAAAATTTGAACATAAAGAAGATGAGTTTGATGACCTATTCTCCTCGGCCGAGTCATTATTTCAGGTTCAAATGCTAGCTAGAATGAGATATCGTGACAACGGGTTAGTCGAATTTAACAGACTTAGAGAGCAGAGGTTGCAAACTCTGCCTCTAGATTTGTTAGCAACGGCCCCGCTGACACAGTCAAGCGAGCCTAAACAACAACTTACCAACGAACCTCCTGCTACATCAGAAATTGCTGGAGAAGTCCAAACAAGAGAGCAGGAGGAACTCCAGAGGAAAGAATAGGAGGGAACGCAGAGGAAAGAACAAGAGAGGGTATGTGAAGAAGCACAGAGGAAAGCGTAGGAGCAGAGTAGCACGAACGTGAATGTCGATGCCCAGATTGACCCAAAGTTGCTCCAGGAATGGCAGAAATTCGATTCAATCATAAGCAATCTAGAAAGCTCAAAGGAAGCTGATACATCCAAAGCGGCTGATACACAGGATACAGCATCAAAAGAGGTTCCAAGTGGAACCAACGACCTACCCCCTACTACAGACATAGAAATAATTCCCAAAGATCCTTCGGATCAAATCATTTTGCAAGTGGAGGATATACCTCCATTGGATGTCTTTTATAGCCCAAAGCATAGGGCCGTAGTAAAGCGACAGCGGAAAAGGAGAAGGATTGATCAACCTTCCCTGTTCCCTGAACAAACAGTGACAGCCAACGTGGTTTGGAAGGAGGAGTTTGATCCTTCTGATGACCTAACAAAATTGTCCCAATATGCTGGAGCCTATTCGGTGGCCACCATGGACAAGGCATCAGAAGTGAGTAATTTGTTAAAAGAAAAGGACCAGGCAATCGCTTCACTACAAGCACAACTATCGGAGGCACAGCAGAAAGCAGAACAATTAGAATAGCAATTGTCCACGCAGCAACAGATAAATAATCAATTGAATAAGAAGTTGCATGAAGAGAAACAAAGGATTGATTCGAGTGCAATTCAAAAGGAGAAAGAGCTGTCGGAAGCATTAGCAAAATTGAAAGCAATGAATGAACAGATGGTAAAGACAAAAGATGAGCAAATTGCTCAATTATCAGGTCAAATAGAGAAGTTCAAGAATCTTCCGCAGCCTGCCGAGTTCAGAACAGAAGCACTACAGATTAATAAGGCATTGGTAACACAAATAAGATTATTATGTCAGAAAATTGCTCAAGTGGAACCCCTGTGTGACATAACAAAATCAATAATCGATAAATCAGTCGATGCTAGACAAGACTTAGAGCAGGCTTATGAGACCTTGACAAATTTTATTGATTGGCAGGACACTGATGAGGGACAGGTAGCTAATTTGCCAAAAATCTTAGAATCCCATAAAGAAATCCTATTTATGGAATGGCAGTCCCATTTAATGAAGGCAAAGAGAGCAGTTTCTAGATGCAAATTAACCACAAGTAATTTGGTTGAATTAATTAATGATACTCTCTATTTATCTAACATGATCTCTCAATGTACACCAGGTAAATTACTATCGGCTAAAACATTGGAGCAATCATGTTATCAAGAGCTGGAAAAGAATGGGAGATTGATCGCAGGTATTAAGAGTTTAACTTGGGACACCTATTGGTTATTCCTAGTAAAACCATACAGCCAGAGAGCCGCCCTCAAGTGTCTAATAGATGCAATCGGGTGTATCATTCCCGATATACAAGATGCTACCTATGCTGCTCAACTCAATTCTCGTCTCAGCCACCCTCAAGAAGTGGAACCAATGCTAGCGATATGCCAACTCAGGTCGAAAGGCAAACAGCCAGAGTGATGAATCATGCTGCCGACTGCCAGATTGCTATGGGGAAGATATTCAAGATCAAGTTGTACCAATTAAGTAGCATTTTAATTTTGTAGTTAGTTAGTTTTAATCAAGTATTTATAGACCCTTTCAATGCATTGGAAAGGGTTGTAAGTTTTTGTATATGACTTAAACTTGAAGTTACACTACTGTACTTCAGGTATATATTTTTATAAAGAATGGGCCAATTATTCCAATTTTGATAATGAAGCTTTTATGTGGATGTGCACTACTCCCTTTATTTAAAATTATTTCTGAGTCGGAAGAAGGAATTCGAATTGCGATTGATGTTGGGAATGACTTGCAGCTCATATGGTACTACTATCTATATCTGAATTCATTCTTTCTATGTGAATTGTTATTTGATCACTCTTGCTATTATTGAATATATGCATGTGTTTTAACAACATTCTTTATACTTTCCACTATTGGATGTTTGCAACATGCTTTTCTTCTAATCATACATGTATCAGTAATATAAAAAAGATAAGTGTAACAATGTTTTATTAATTACTTTGTTCAACTATTTGAACAAAGCAATTATTATGTGAATGAATGTCTATGTTTATTGAATAGAGTCATCTATATGCCTATTGATGAACAAATATCATCAAGTGTTTCACTTAAGAATCGAAGCTTCCCGGGATAGAATAGTCATTTGTATTTTCACTTTTTAGATTAAGTCATCCATTCATTGTCATTTATTAGAAAACCAATCACTCATCCATCCCCTTTTTATTCATTATTGGGAAACTGGTCCCATTATATCCAATCGGAGCCACCATCCCAAACGGAAAAGGAGCTGTATTAAGGTCCGAACCGGGTGGTTATCCCCCGATGTTGATGCAACGATTTTCGGGGCATCAACATTTTTGGCGCTAGAAGGAGGGCATGAACTGTGAATGGCGAGCAAACCCAAATCTATAGACCATTCTGAGAGTAAATCTCCCTCCACATCACCTCGTACTTCCCAATTGCATGTTGGTTCTCCAGTATCCAAGCGAGAAGAAGAGGAATCAACTACCACTGCTCAAACCCACAATACTCCAGAACGATTAAGTCCTGAGTCCCCTGAAGTTCAGTTACTCATCCATAAACTTCAAGGCTTCTCGATATCACCACAGAAATCTGAGGTATCTCAAAGCAGTGAGACTTCGCAATTCAATCTACCTCATCCTCTCACTAGACTTCAGAGCGGAAAGCTCGGTATTGAACCTACTGAGCTGCCCTTACCTAAAAGGAAAAGGGCAAAGAAGAACACTGAAGGATCTGACAGTGAAGCATTTTCATCCACATCCTCCATCTCATCTTCCCCAGTGTGAAGTCAACCATCCACTCCCTCATTACATATTGTTGTTCATCAGGGATTAGGAACTTCAACATCCCAACTGGCTCAATCCTCAATATCAATTCCTTCCCAAACATCTGGAATTTCATCAGCAATCTCATCCACTACTGGTGTTTCAATGGCAAATCCATGGAATAGACCTGGTGCGGTCAATATGCCTGCACCATTACATGCATTGCCTGATGCTCCTGAAAAATGGCTACCCAAGTTTAACCCAGATGATGGAATACAAGCTGAAGAACATATTAATAACTTCATGTTATCAGTTAATTTGAAAGGAGTAACAGAGGAAGATGTTGTCGTTAGGCTTTTCCCTTATACTTTGCAAGGATCAGCGGGATCTTGGTATTTTTCCCTGCCCTCTGGATCCATTACCAGTTGGAACATTTGCCAAGAACAGTTTCTTACTAAGTATGGTGATGATAGATCTTTAGCCACATTAATTAATGATCTCTCCAATCTTAGGATAGAGCATAGGGAACCGATTAAAGAATTCAATTCGCGATTCAATAAACTCTTGAATAAGATCCCAACGGCCTCCAAACCAAGTGAGCAAATCAGAAGCGAATGGTATATAACTGCCCTACCTGCCAATATAGCTATCTTCGTAGACAGGGCCGGAAAACCAACTTTAGCTGAAAACATGAAAGAAGCACTTGCTGTGGAGAAACGCATTAATGCTCTAGAAAAGAAAGCTGCTCTTGAAGATAGAAAATCCAAAAAAGTTTCTTTTAAAGATGATTCAAAGAAGAAAACCCCTAAAGATCCATATGATATGGAGGGTCTACAAAAGGTCCTCAAGACTTTGTCAAATGAAATGGTTGAAATCAAAAAACAAGTAGCGGAAACCTCAACAAAAAGGCCCTTTAGAAATTTCAAGAAAACCGAATCAAAACCACCAAATGTTATATCTAATGCAGATTCAGATCCTAAAGAAGAAGAAGAAGAAGAAACAATTTCACCAACTGATGAAGAAGAGGAAGTTGTTGAATGCCATGGAATGTGGGACTTCATATTGCCTAACTCCGATATAGAAAATGAACAAGAAGCTTTTCCTGTGACTACTAGGAGTAAAGGTGCCCCTGAACCTGTCCAGGCCAGTTCAAAGAAAAGAAGTGCAAGTGCTACTACTACAAAGGAAAAGGTATCCACAAAAAAGCCAGCTGCAACAGTACCGCAAAACCAACCTTCATCCTCAAATATACCTTCAACATCTAAAACGTTGGTAGTATCGGATTCAATGGATTACAATATTGTTGATGATATGAAGAAGACTAAGGCAAACATTACCATGTTTGAACTTAGCAAACTAAAACATCAGCAGAAATTGCTTCTCAAAGAATTGAATGTCGTTCCTTCTTCACCTCTTCCTAGTGCTAAAGCTGCAAATGATTCAGGTCAACCACCTTCTAGTAGGGTTGAAGATACTGATACGATTCTGATTGGAGACAGATCAAATTCCCATACTCCTCCTTTCCTCCTAACCTATGAGATTTATAATCGAAATCTACACAATTGTTTGATTGACTCAGGGGCATCCTCTAATATAATGCCAGCTTCAATTTGTTCCAAACTGAACATTGAGCCCCAAAAGTCTGCAATTCACATTGTGCAGTTAGATAGAACCAAAGTCCAGGTTTTAGGGGAAATTAACTTTGTAACTATTAGGTTATCGGCTGATCCACGAGTAGTTCAAAGAATTGATATCTTAATCGCTGATATACCTGAGTTTTATGGTTTAATCTTGAGTAGGGATTGGTCTGAGAAGCTCCATGGGTATATTTCTACCGATTGGTCCCATATGTGGCTACCCTACAAGGGAAAGCCAAATCAAATAAAAATCAATCGGGAAAAACATATGACCCATACTATTATAGAATTTGAACAGGAGAATCAACCAATAGCATTTAATAACAATATCTTGGGGAATTATTCATCTGAATCATTCTTTGGAAACTTCACCGCCCAACCATCTCCTTTCTCAGTAAACAATTTCACATCTCAGATCGAAAATTATTCACAAACAGATAGATCAAGATGTTTTAATGTTACTGAGGAAACCGTAAATAAAATTGTTGATAATTCTTTATTTTGGTCACTATATTTTGATGGGTCTAAGTCTAGCGAAGGCTCGGGAGCAGGATGTATTTTGGTTAGCCCTCAGGGAGAAAAAACGATGTTGTCCTGTAGGTTGGAATTTGAATGCACGAATAATACAGCTGAGTACGAAGCCTTAGTTCAAGGACTATACAAAGCGATTGGCCTCAAGGTTCAATATTTGAAAGTGTTTGGTGATTCAGAAATTGTTATTAAACAGGTGAGAAATACAATTCATTGTCTTTCTAGCCATCTCAAACATTATCAGTCGCTGGTACAAGAACTCACCTCTCAATTTTTAGCATTCAATATTTCTCCCATCCCTAGGTCTCAGAATTCAACAGTTGAATTGTTAGCCAATATTGCTTCCAAACTCCTACCTTCCGAAGATTATAGCCCAGATAGATTTTCAGTAGAGTTACATTTTAGACCATCGATTCCTGACAATGTCACTAATTGGCGAGTGTTCAATCATGATGAAGACATCTTACATTTTTTGACTTCCGACAAGTCCTACGATGATCAGATCATTGAGGAAAGCGAGCATGATCTTCATATGAAAGAAAAGCACGAGGAAAACTCAATACCAAAACCTGTGGTTAAACTTGAGGATCTTTACGATATTAAAGATAGGTTTAAACCAGTGACCAATGCAAAGCTCCAAAGTTCCACCTTAATATTTGAATTGATAAATCTTGGCACCGAGCAGAATCCTCAAAACATTAATTTGGGATTAGCACTTTCTGTGGAAGAAAGGATAGCATTCATTAGATTATTAAGAAAAAATAAACATGTCTTCGCTTGGAAATATGACGATTTAAAAACATACGATGCATCTATCATCCAGCATACCATTCCAATGATTTCCGAAAAAAAAAACCAGTTCAACAAAAGTTGAGGAAAATTCATCCGAACTTAGAGAGTCAAATAAAATCAGAACTCAATAAACTCTTGAAAGCTAAGATTTTTTTCCCGTTCGGCACTCAAACTGGGTTTCCAATATGGTGCCTGTTAGGAAGCAAAATGGCGACATCAGGATTTGTATAGATTTCAAAAATCTGAATAAGGCAAGCCAAAAAGATAATTTCCCATTACCTACTATGGAGCAGATACTCCATTCAGTAGCAGGTTCTGATTTAATGTCCTTTTTAGATGGGTGTTCGGGATATAACCAAATTTTGGTCCATCCTAATGACAGACTCAAAACTTCCTTCAGAACGAAATGGGGAACTTACGCTTATCAGAAAATGCCTTTTGGACTTATTAATGCAGGAGCCACGTTCCAAAGAGCGATGGATATAGCTTTCAAAGGATTGATCAACAAAACAATAGTTGTCTATTTAGATGATATTACTGTATTTTCTAAGAAGAGATCCAATCATTTCCATGATTTAAATCAAATCTTTGAACGCTGTAGAAGGTATGGTATCTCACTCAATCCCAAAAAATCCTTCTTTGCTCTTAATCAAGGAAAGCTCGTGGGCTTTATCGTTTCCAAAGATGGTATTTATATTGATCCATATAGGATTAAAGAAATCTCTGAAATTCCTTTTCCTCACAATAAAAAATCCATGCAGTCATTTTTAGGTCAAATTAACTTTGTCAAGAGATTTGTTCCCGATTTTTCCCACATCATTTTACCATTACAAACTATGATTAAGAAAAATTCAGTGTTTAGATGGGGATCTGCAGAAAAGGAAGCATTTGATTCAATCAAACAATCAATAATCAATGCCCCCGCTTTAAACA
Source organism: Pinus tabuliformis (assembly GCA_031772625.1). Lineage (NCBI taxonomy): Eukaryota > Viridiplantae > Streptophyta > Pinopsida > Pinales > Pinaceae > Pinus > Pinus tabuliformis. Next base: position 627,986,851 of record CM062811.1, read on the forward strand.
CTCCTAATTTTTCTAATCATTTCACATTGTATACTATCGCGTCCGATTCATCTTATGCAGCAATACTCACTCAGATTAATGATCACAACTTGGAAGCACCAATTTCATTTTATAGTTCAAATCTGCAGGGTGCTGAACTAAATTATTCCGAAGTTGAAAAACAAGCCTTTGTTGTGTATAAAGCTGTCAAACATTACATACCCTTCCTTCTAAAAGCCCATACAAAAGTTATAGTTCCTTTTCCTACAGTAAGGCAATTACTAATCCAAAGGGAATTAGGTGAAAAAAGGGCAAACTGGGTTACAACACTTCAAGAATATGACTTGGAAATCAAGCCAGCAAAGATTGTTAGAGGCCAAGGTTTTTGCAGGTTATTAGCAGGAGCATCCAATATTCAAGAACCAGGTGATACAAAACATATTGAAGAAATCAACCAGATAAGTATTACTGATTCTGAATCACAATATGCAGACTTGATCTTTTATTTGAAAATTTGATATGCACCTCCTAACCTGTCTTATAAAAACAAACGGGCCATTAGATTAAAAGAAAAAAACTTCACAATCATTGATGATGTACCTTTTAGGCAAAATTATGATTCAATTTTATTAAGATGCCTAGAAAAACCTGAAGCACAAAAGGTTTTGCAGGAATTACATGATGGACCAGCAGGAGGACATTTTGGAGCTAACACAACAGCCCACAAAATTATTCATGCTGGATACTATTGGCCCACTTTGCTCAGAGATGCTCATGAATATGTAAGGAAATGCCGAAGTTGTCAAACCTCCAGTGGAAGACAAAGAAAGCTAGCTTTCCCTTTGCAACCAGTCAACATTGAACAACCATTTGAGCAATGGGGATTGGACATCATTGGAGAAATCACTCCACATTCATCCAAACAGCATAAGTATATCCTTACTACCACTGATTACTTTAATAAGTGGGTTGAAGCAATTCCTTTAAAGACAACAAATTCTGAGGCAATTATGGAATTCATAGATCAATTCATCATTACCAGGTTTGGTGTCCCAAATGCTCTTGTTTTCGATAATGCATCTTATTTCTCTGGAAATGCTATGTTTGAATTCGCTATTAAAAGAGGGTTTAAACTGAAATATTCTGCAAATTACTAACTCCATGGTAATGGTTTAGCAGAATCTACCAATAAAAATCTAGTTAAAATTATTAAGCGAACTATTGAACATAATCATAAAAACCGGCACAAATTTTTAATATCCGCACTATGGGCTGACAGAATAATGCAGAAGGCTTCCATAGGAACTTCTCCATTCAACCTTGTATATGGGAAAGAAGCTGTGCTACCAACCAATCTTGTGCTTCCTTCTCTAACCCTAGTTCAGTTTATTGAAGAAAGCCCCTCTTCTTCTATTCAACTTAGACATGATCAAATCTTAAAATTAGAAGAAGAAAGAGAAAAGGCCAAAATTACTCATGCAAAACATCAGCAAATTATCAAGTCATCTTTTGATTCAAATTCATCCAGTTCAAAACAGTTGCAGGTTGGTGATCTAGTTCTGAAATGGGACAAAGCCCATGAGGATAAAGGAAAACACACCAAGTTCCATAAAATGTGGCTTGGACCATTTCAGATCTGCGAGAAGATAGGCCATTCGACATTCATATTACAAGATTTATCAGGTAAGAGAGATTCTCTTCCTGTTAATGGCCTCATCTTAAAGAAATTCTTCAATTGAGGAGGTAACCCCTTCTCCCTTTTTAAGTTCAGTAGAATTTGTAGTTTGTAGGACCATTAGGAAATAAAGTTGTAAGGTATCTTCCATTGGCCTTTGCTATATTGAAAAGTTGCTCAAAGAAGTAGTTTTGATATTTACTTTTAAAATAGAAGCCTTAAACAAAAGGGACAATTTCTAGGAAATTAGGTATATTCACATTCTGAAACCCCATTTCATTTTTGTGAAATCTTCTCAAGATTTAGAAGTATTGTAAATCATTTTATGGTTTTCAAATTGGCCACAAAAAGGTTATCAATATCAAAATAGAGACTAATTCAATCTTAGCATCTTTAACTCTTACCCTGTCATCCATTCTCTCTTAAGGAGAAAATTGTCCATCCCATTCATCAAAGTTTATGATTACTCAGATTGTAATTCTAAAAAATTTGATATAAAAGATAAGGGGTCTTATTACAAGCCTGCTTACCATGATCATTGGGGAATAGTTTAACCTACATTACCAACACTGCATACCAAAACAGGGTAATGGCTTATAATCATAAGACAAGGGGTCTCATCACGAGCCAGCTTGTTCAGTTAGATTACTACCAGTGAATGGCATTGTCAAACAGTCGGCCACCAAACCAGGACAATGGCTTTTTATCTTACAAAATAATAGAAAATCAAAAAGAAATACAAAATATGAAAGCATGTTTTGAATTCATTCTTTTAATCATACTCTGAAATGGATGGGATAATGGACAGTCAAATGGTTAAAAGGTATCCCTGTCGAAACTATGAACGTTTGCTGGCAGCAGAGGCTCTACCTATGACAAAGGAGTCAATTAAAAAAGGCTAAGTTGGAAAGGTTTTCTGTTTTATCATTATCAACCAATAGAGGCCAATTTAAAACTTAGAATGTATCTAATTTTAACGAGAGAAGAAATTAGCAAAAATAGCTCTTATTTTATTCAGAATGTATGTATACCTAGTTATATTAGAATTTTCCTCTTTGATAAGATTCCTATTCAAAGAAAGTCTAAGCATTTCAATATTTCTCAGAGATAACTGTTTCTCCCAGCGAATCGCTAATTGTTGTGCTGTACAACAACCCCCATTTCATAAAAATTTTACTTTCAAAACTATAATATGAAATGGGTCCCTTTTAGATTAAATTGGTATCAACTTATCATTCCTCAAAAGGTCCGAAAAGAAATAAAACATTATAAAACTTTTGAGACAACACATAATTGGTCTTATAATAAAAAAATGAATAATCCTTTATTATTGCGATAAAGCGATCACAAGATCGCATATCGCAATAACAAAGGATGCATAACAAAAGACCCATTGGTTTTCCCCGATGCGACAAGCGCGAATAACTATCGACGATCGGGGAATGTAACATGCATGTAATTAAAAGCCCTCTTCTAAAAACTCCCGATGCGAATTGGCGATATCACTATCGACAATCGGGGATTTCGAAAGGACACCAATATAACAACTTAAGCATTCCTCCAATCGCCAATTCCGATAGAGCTAGGCGCAATTTTCAAAAAGGATTGATAAGGCTGGGATCTATTATGTTTAATTAGTATTAAAGGCCTTTCTCTTCCCGATAGTGATTCACTTACGCCCAACCGCCAAAACATCAAAGCCACGCTTAAATGAATTATTCGGCCAATAAATGATATGATGAGCATTTAAATGATTGACAGGTTTAAACGGCCATTTAATGGAACAATAAGGCCAAAATCTCTTCAGAGATTATATCCGCGGCCACCTTATGTTAATCCTCCATTATTCATTGATTAATATACCTCATTCATATTTGGTTTGCGCCACCTATTCTCCGCACTACGTTCAGTTTATCTCCTGTGCAGAGCTCCTCCGAAGCAGCAAATTCAGGCCAAATGGGGAAGAAGTCTAAGAAATCTGGAACGGCTTCAGCTTCCGCAGTAACAGGACAACACACTGCCGATCCAGGACCAAGTAAAAAGGGATTAATCTCGGACACCACATGTCTTGGTCTCGGTAAAACTACTTGGCTGAGCATCTATAATCTGGTTGAGGCCGAAGAGCCTCAGGTAACATCAGTACAAGCCACAGCAGACCCGACCCGGAAGTCCGATGCAACCCTAAAGGATTTGGTCGACTCTTACCTACACCGGATAGCGGCTCGAGAGAAAATTCTTCCATACACAGATGTGGTAAGATGGGCAATTGAGGAAATCCCAATTACAAACAGAACATTTTGCACTATCGACGGGAGAATGTTCGGCTTGTTTCAACCCGATGATTTGAGACAAATGTACCATTTCTAGAGAAGTTCAGAGATGAAAATGACATTGAATCAGCACCTATACGGGATTGGAGACAAAACCCAGCAAAACACAAGCATGAGTCATCGGGTAAGTACTCCGTCGATTCCTTGTGTTCTCCTTATTGTTATGCCGGAGTAATGATGTGTAGGATTTGGGGGTTGCATGATTCCTCAAACTTCACTATAGAGATGGTACATTTAATGGAAGCAGCATGCAATAGCGAAATAATGTATTGGGGGAATATATTATCTGATAAGTTAGCAACAACTGTTCTTGAATTCAGAAACAAATCCCGCGTTACTGAAAGGTTCATTCCTCCATTTTACTTTAGTGCCTACATCTTAGATACTCTCTGTTTTAACTCCGAATTTCCTGTGTTGGGGTGGAGATGGACTCCACAAGACCCCATGCCCATTCATATCTACCACCAGAAGTTGTGGAAAGCCCACTATAAACACCACCTATATCAAGTTTGCAATGGATTTATGTTACCCATTTACTATGCAATTTTTGACAAACCTGCTCCTAAGATTTCCTCACAAGCACAGATTGACCTGACAGCCTTAGGAAACTGGTTCAGAGAAGAAAAATTTACATATGTAAGAGTTTTCGGCAGTTATGTCAGGCCTCATGTCCTCCCCTTGTATATACCCGACAAACTATTAGCTCGAGAGATAGCATATCAGCTTACATCCGAAGGAGTTACACAGACTCTAAGGAATAAAAAGAAGCAGGTCTAGACTCATTTTCCTCTAAGGTGTGGCGTTTACACTCTGCATGACTACAAACATGCAGAGAAAGAAGCAGAAAAGATAAATACACTGAATCTCGCTACTCTTCCTAACAGACGATTTGATCCAAACAAAGTCGCCTATAATGCACTTGAACAGGCAAAACTCACAAAATTTGAACATAAAGAAGATGAGTTTGATGACCTATTCTCCTCGGCCGAGTCATTATTTTAGGTTCAAACGCTATCTAGAATGAGATATTGTGACGACGGGTTAGTCGAATTTAACAGACTTAGAGAGCAGAGGTTGCAAACTCTGCCTCTAGATTTGTTAGCAACGGCCCCGATGACACAGTCAAGCGAGCCTGAACAACAACTTACCAACGAACCTCCTACTACATCAGAAATTGCTGGAGAAGTCCAAACAAGAGAGCAGGAGGAACTCCAGAGGAAAGAATAGGAGGAAGCGCAGAGGAAAGAACAAGAGAGGATATGTGAAGAAGCGCAGAGGAAAGAGCAGGAGCAGAGCAGCACGGACGTGAATGTCGATGCCCAGATTGACCCAAAGTTGCTCCAGGAATGGCAGCAATTCGATTCAATCATAAGCAATCTAGAAAGCTCAAAGGAAGCCGATACATCCAAAGCGGCTGATACACAGGATACAACATCAAAAGAGGTTCCAAGTGGAACCAGCAGCCTACCCCCTACTACAAACATAGAAATAATTCCCAAAGATCCTTCGGATCAAATCATTTTGCAAGTGGAGGATATACCTCCATTGGATGTCTTTTACAGCCCAAAGCATAGGGCCGTAGTAAAGCGATAATGGAAAAGGAGAAGGATTGATCAACCTTTCCTGTTCCCTGAACAAACAGTGACAGCGAACGTGGTTTGGAAGGAGGAGTTTGATCCTTCTGATGACCTAAAAAAATTGTCCCAATATGCTGGAGCCTATTCAGTGGCCACCATGGACAAGGCATCATAAGTGAGTAATTTGTTAAAAGAAAAGGACCAGGCAATCGCTTCGCTACAAGCACATCTATCGGAGGCACAAAAAAAAGCAGAACAATTAGAACAGCAATTGTCCACGCAGCAACAGACAAATAATCAATTGAATAAGCAGTTGCATGAAGAGAAACAAAGGATCGATTCGACTGCAATTCAAAAGCAGAAAGAGCTGTCGGAAGCATTAGCAAAATTGAAAGCAATGAATGAACATATGGTAAAGACAAAAGATGAGAAAATTTCTCAATTATCAAGTCAAATAGAGAAGTTCAAGAATCTTCCGCAGCTTGCCGAGTTCAGAACAGAAGCACTACAGATTAATAAGGCATTGGTAACACAAATAAGATTATTATGTCAGAAAATTGCTCAAGTGGAACCCCTGTGTGACATAACAGCATCAATAATTGATAAATCAGTCGATGCTAGACAAGACTTAGAGCAGGCCGATGAGACCTTAACAAATTTTCTTGATTGGCAGGACACTGATGAGGGACAAGTAGCTAATTTGCCAAAAATCTTAGAATCCCATAAAGAAATCCTATTTATGGAATGGCAGTCCCAGTTAATGAAGTCAGAGAGAGCAGTTTCTAGATGCAAATTAACCACAAGTAATTTGGTTGAATTAATTAATGATACTCTCTATTTATCTAACATGATCTCTCAATTTACACCAGGTAAATTACTATCGGCTAAAACATTGGAGCAATCATGTTATCAAGAGCTGGAAAAGAATGGGAGATTGATCGCAGGTATTAACAGTTTAACTTGGGACACCTATGGGTTGTTCCTTGTAAAACCATACAGCCATAGAGCCGCCCTCAAGTGCCTAACAGATGCAATCGGGTGTATCATTCTCGATATACAAGATGCCACCTATGCTGCTCAACTCAATTCTCGTCTCAGCCGCCCTCAAGAAGTGGAACCAATGCTAGCGATATGCCAACTCAGGTCGAAAGGCAAACAACCAGAGTGATGAATCATGCTGCCGACTGCCAGATTGCTATGGGGAAGATATTCAAGATCAAGTTGTACCAATTAAGTAGCATTTTAATTTTGTAGTTAGTTAGTTTTAATCAAGTATTTATAGACCCTTTCAATGCATTGGAAAGGGTTGTAAGTTTTTGTATATGACTTAAACCTGAAGTTACACTACTATACTTCAGGTATATATTTTTATAAATACTGGACCAATTATTCCAATTTTGATAACGAAGCTTTTATGTGGATGTGCACTATTGCCTTTATTTAAAATTATTTCTGAGTCGGAAGAAGGAATTCGAATTGCGATTGATGTTGGGAATGACTTGCAGCTCATATGGTACTACTATCTATGTCTAAATTCATTCTTTCTATGTGAATTGTTATTTGATCACTCTTGCTATTATTGAATATATGCATGTGTTTTAACAGCATTCTTTATACCTTCCACTATTGGATGTTTACAGCATGCTTTTCTTCTAATCATACATGTATCAGTAATATAAAAAAGATAAGTGTAACAATGTTTTATTAATTACTTTGTTCAACTATTTGAACAAAGCAATTATTATGTGAATGAATGTCTATGTTTATTGAATAGATTCATCTATATGCCTATTGATGAACAAAGGTCATCAAGCGTTGCACTTAAGAATAGAAGCTTCCCGGGATAGAATAGTCATTTGTATTTTCACTTTTTAGATTAAGTCATCCATTCATTATCATTTATTAGAAAAACAATCACTCATCCATCCCCTTTTTATTCATTATTGGGAAACTGGTCCCATTATATCCAGTCGGAGCCACCATCCCAAACGGAAAAGGAGTTGTATTAAGGTCCGGACCGGGTGGTTATCCCCTGATGTTGATGCAACGATTTTCGGGGCGTCAACAGGTTCTAACTTGCTTGATGGTTAAGGTATTTATTTCATGCTTGTATTTTTTTTTCCTATTGTTAAGAGAAAGATACTTGGCCTCTTATATGCATGTCCAAAATCATGGATACGAACAAGGACTAGTGGTGTGAGGTCAACCCAAAGATCGATCGAGCATTATGACTAGATAGGTCACCCTCAAAAGTGACTAGTAGTTATATTATATTAAAGGATTAGTTTTATCCACAACAATCATGCGATAAGTCCATAGAAATTCTTTTATGAGAAGGCACTTTCCATTTTTCAACTTTGTCATTATCATTAGATTTAGAATGTTCAATTGGAAATTATAACTCCAAGATGAAATTTCTTAAATGAATATTTTTCTTTTCAATCATAATGTAAAGAAAATAATTATAATAAAATAGAAAAAGTTGTTAATTATAATTCCATATTAATGGTTATATAAAAAACCAAAAATAATAAATAGTAAAATTGAAGAAAAAATGTAATTATAATTTGTCCATATAAATAAAATAACTGGGGTAAAAATACATAAATAATTATAATATAATCTCATAAAAATATTAACTTAGGTTAACAATGTTGAAAAATGTAACTAGGTTTGGTCTTCATAATGGAATGCAATTATGATCTTTGTAAATGATGAAAAGAAGAGAATAAAATTATTATTCTAAGACTACTTCATGATTTTCATGAGCAAGGGATTTTATTTTAGATGGCTCCCATTGAGAGCCTTATGATTTTTCATTAATGTCAAAGAGTCAATGTCATGTATGAATAACTCTTCTTGATCATGTGTCAAATGTCTATGAGTTTATTAAAGTGTCTAGAAGCCTTCAAAAGACAAGCATTGTCCTCCTCTTCAAGTCAGCCTCCAAATGAATGAAACAAACTCATGTCGGCTTCCCATTTTGAATATGCACCTATTCACCTATTCATATCAGCTTATTTATATGGATCAACCACTATAAATAGGAGTAAAGGATTTTTGCATTAGCACATAAAACAGTTTGATACATCTCTGAATTTTTTGGTAGACAAATGCATAGAGAAGTTTGGATGATGGTAGAGTGAAGTTCGGATAGGTATCTCTATGATTTTGGGTGAACAGTAGCAGTAATAAGTTCATATTATCTTTGAGATTGGAGTGATTGTTTTAGTGCCCTAAACACAGTCACACAGTTTGAGTAAAGGCTACAGTTCATACCTCCTTGAAGTGTGAATATGATCACAATCAAAAAGGAATTCAGATCTATCTGATTTCAGTGACAAAGTGAAGAGATACTTTTGAATAGGTGATGAAGGAATAGCGAAGAATTTTAAGGGCTAACCATATGAACAACAAATCGGATTTGAGATGGAAAGTCTTGGTGTCTCAATAGAAGATCACAAATCAGACAAATTGGTGGCAATGTTTCAGTGCTAAGAAGAACGAAAGGGAAGATGAGTCAAGAAGAGGAAGACAGTCAAGAGAACTTGTGTCTTGGTCTTGGATTGGCTAATAGGTCAAGGGTCTTGGTCTTGGTATTTTTCAATTGGAATCTCTATAAGAAGAATTTTTGTGGTTTTCCTATACAAGAGTGAGAGATTTTGGCCCTGGATGATAGCCTACATTCTGTCTCTAGTCTATTTTATGTTCATGGATTCGTTACTGTTTGATGAAGAAGAACACTAATAATATAAGAAGAAGAATATTATAACTTAAATAAGCAAAAAGTATTCACAAGAAGTTACTAATGGAAGAGAAATCACCTAATGCTAATGCCCTAGATTTGTCAACATGGTATCAAAGGTAAGGTGCCAAAGTTAAGAAAGGGAATCTAATCAAAAAGACACTCAAGGATTGAGTTTCAAGGAAGGCATCAAATCAAGTTGAAGGATATCAAATTTAAGTCGAAGTCTACATTGAAGAAAAAAGTCTACTTCAAAAAGAAGTCTTAGGATCATCAAATAATCAATGCCAAAGCCGTATTTATATTCAAGGTGAATAGATCTACAAATCAAGGCAACTAGAAGTCTACACCAACAAGAATGTTGGATCCTATAATCCTTATCAAAATACCTCAAATACCCTCATCAAGATGAAGAGATCCACAAATCAAATCATTCCAAAGAATAGACATCCAAGAGACACATTTCTAGGACTAAGATCACATCATCTTGAAGACCCTAGAAGCATTTCTGATCTGCACTCATTCACTACCAAAGAAGTCGAAGTATCTTGAAGGCGAGAAGGAATTATCATCATATTCAAAAGCTATAAGGCAAGCTCCCTATCATTGCAGTAAGGATCCCCTCCTTATCCTTGAAAACGGCCATCCGAGGAAGCATCAAAACATCCTCATCAATCACCATCAACAAAGTAATCCAGATATCAAGTCATTGACATCATAAAAGGAGCAATCTCCTTTATTGAAGAAGGAATTTCATTTGGAGGAAGACCATCCAAAATAAGCACTAATACATCTCCATCAACCACCATCAAAGTGATCAAGTTGAAGATTTCTTCACTTGTCAAGTAAGTATTTTCTATTCTATAATCTAAATCTGATAAAATGACTTTGTTTTGCAAGGAAGATCCATATTTTGTTTGGGTCATCGAAATTCCTTGCATGGAAAAGGAGGATATACATAGTCCTCGAAGAAAATGAAGTCATTGAACATATCTCCTCTGAATACATGGAAAGGGATTCTTATGAAAGGTCCCCTCATATAACAGTATTGAAGACATAAAAGAGATATATATGATAAGATGGTAGAACTATTCTCTGAATATGAGATAAATAAGGTCACATCACTTGAAGGTATTAAAGGATAAAGGGTAATCTTCATAAGATCTCAAATGCAAGATGTGGGATGAAATAATCTTCATACAACTAACTGATGAACAAGGTAACAAATCTCTATGAGGATAAGAAGGATATTCCATTCAAAAACTTGTGGTTTCTATGTAAGATAGAAGAAGACAGGTTGAGGGGAAAAAATATTCAGACATTTTCCAAAAGAAAATAACTAAGATTCAATGCTATTGGCATTGCAGGAAATATTTTCCTACGCTCAAGTAGGGAAATAACAATAAATATAGAGAATAAATCCATTTCACCAAAGAAGTGGAGGAAGCTAACAGAAGGAAGTCCAAGGAAGAGGAAAATCATTATAAGTAAGACCTTGTGACATCACCATAGGAAACATGAAAGATGTATGATATTCAACTATGAAGGATATAGCTCTTGAGAAAATCATTGGAAACTTAAGAAAGGGAAGAGGTCATCCAGGACAAGTCTCATCATACATCAAGTCAAAAGGAAACATATGTTGGATAGGGATATGCAAGATCCCCAAGATTCTATGATGGAATCCCCATAGGAGGATTCACTTATCTAGAATGGAAGTAAGTGTTTCATCAAGAACTCCAACATGTGGAATTCATGGGATGTTGGTATGATGACATATGAAGCAAATCAATGGATTGAAGTTCTTTTTAATCAAAAAAGTTGTTGAAAGAAGCCTAGATGGCCTAAAGGTAAATGAGGTATGGATGCTTGTATTCAATATTATAAAGTCAGATTGTATCATTGAAAGTAACATGGATCACTGCTCCATCTTGAGAAGCATGATCAAAGAAAAGGATTTTCCTCATATAAAAGGTTTTCGGAAGGCATGGGTCACAGTAGATGAAATCAACATAATATGTCCTCATATGAAGTATGAGGTGGATGACTACAATTGAGGAACTCTTATTGGAAGCTCCTAGGATTGAAATGAAATGTGTTAATAAATGAAGGAAGAGATTGTGAGATATGAAACCATGGAAAAGGCAATCAACATCCGGAAGACCAAGAAAATTTGACTAGGAAATCTCCCGAAAATATAAGACTCTGATGGAAGTCTGGAAAAGATGGAGACCCTTGATAATGGATATATTTGGGAGATATGTCAACATGTATGCAAGATGTTGATGCAAATTGGAATATGTCATGATGAAAGACCATCACAAAGGTAATCTTTATTTAAGTGTTCATTTCTTATTTTTTAACAAATATTTGGATGGGTTTATGTAGTTCTACCAAGGGAAGAACTATGGATGTGTTCCAAGGGACCATATAGAAGGATGTAAGATCCTTCCGAAAAATATGGCATGAAGAAGGAAACATGGCATGAAGCAAGACCAAATGAAGGCTAATGGATCACTTTTTGATGAATGGAATGATGACATGAATGACTCATGGATGAAAGTGATGAATGGTTTGTGCCCTATGAAGAAGCCCCAAAAGATGAAGACTCCTTGACAAAGAAATTCATAATGTTGAAGAAAGGATCTCTTCAAGCAGCTGGTTGTGAAGCTGATGTACGTCCCTAATTAAGAGGGAGCTTGAAAACAAGTTTCTTACTTGGAAGAAACTTAGAAATTCCTAAGCCAAGAGGGAGCTTAGGTACATTCCTTTCATAGGAATAAGTACATTATGTTATTGGAATTGATATGTCCTCCCTAATTGAGAGGGAGAGATAGACACATCATTCTAGTCTTCACCTGGGAAGACAGAATGGAGGATTGGGTAATGATCTGGTATCTGATACTCTTTGAGGATGAGATTGGGAATCCAAGATCAAAGTAGTCATGGATTGATATTCTTTGAGGACTGTCTATCCAAGATAAGAATAGTCTAAAGTAGGTCATACTCTGTGAACACCCGGGTGGAGTATGTACCTTAAGAGATAATGAATATGGTGTCTATGAATCATTGGTCTCGCCAACATTGTGCTCTGGTCATGTGGATAGAGTTGTTAGTCAAGGCCTTTCTATGTGGCAATGCTGGTTGATATGATGCTAGACAAATGGATTACCAATCCGATTCTTCTTATGAGAAATTATTCAGATTGAGAATGACCAAGTACCATTATGAATACCTCCCTAGTTATGAAATGAAGATAATAAAAAGAAAGAACAAACTGAAACGTGACGATGGATTAAAACTAAGCAACACCTGGAAACCTTTATTCGAAATCCTAAAAAACCAATGATTAACTCTTATCCCTTGTAATAATTTAATCCCTGATCTTTTCTAGTTCCTATGAATAATTTTCATTATTTCTTTCAATCCTCTTTCATATAAAATAAAAATTAATCTAACGTCCTCTTCTAAAAAATATTCATCCTATTAAATATATAACTTCCATCATAATACTTCTAAATTAACTTCTCTATTCATCTAAGCTAAAAAAATCCCTTGATTGTAATAGATCCTCATTTTAAACAATTGGAATAATAATAATAACAAACCCTAATAACTAATTAACCTTAATTTGATATGGAAATCATTACATTAAATCTAATCAAAATTCTTCTTATAATAAAACAATTCTCAGGTTTAATTAAATCTCATAACTATTCATAGAAGCTATTTTTTGTATTAATCTAATATAAAGAATACTTATAGAAAATTTTGCATTCTAATTATATTTTATTAATTATAATCTTATAAGTAATTTATGAATTTAAATCAAAAGAGGGTAATAAAGCTTTCATAATTCAAATAAGGAAAATAAATCATAACTAATTAACACTAGAATTTATATAAAATATAGATTATAGTGAATTAATCAATTAAATACCTAATGTTTTAAATTTCCAAATTTTCAATATATTACTAAACTATTTAGATTATGACCAACTAAATCTCTTACATTAATCCTCTTCATAATCCATATATATACTCTCAATATTAGCTCTTGGATATATCATTAATATCTTCTTAATCTATTGATGTATCCCCTGAGGATGGACTCACTTGGCAGTCTGAAACGTTGGGTTCATAAAACTCTATAATAGGTCATTCCTCCACTATCTAAAATTACTATTGTAAGACTTGCTTCATGGGTTTCATGAGCAAGGGATTTTATTTTATATGGCTCCCATTGAGAACCTTAGGATTTGTCATTAATGTCAAAGAGTCAATGTCATGTACAAAGAGCTATTCTTGAGCATGTATCAAATGTATATGAGTCTATTAAAGTGTCTAGAAGCCCTCCTAAGACAAGCATTGTCCTCCTCTTCAAGTCAGCCTCCAAATGAATGAAACAAACTCATGTCAGCTTCCCATTTTGAAGACACGCCTATTCACCTACTCATGTCATATTATTTATATGGATCAACCATTACAAATAGGAGTGAAGGATTTTCACATTAGCACAAAAATCAGATCGATAAATCTCTGAATTTTTCGGTAGACAAATGCAAAGAGAAGTTTGGATGATGGTAGAGTGAATTTCATATAGGTCTCTCTATGATTTCAGGTGAATATTAGCAGCAAGAAGTTTGGATTATCTTTGAGACTGGAGTGACTATTTCGGTGCCCTAAACACAATCACACAGTTTCAGTAAAGGCTACAGTTCAGACCTCCTTGAAGTGTGAATATGATCACAGTCAAAAAGTAATTTGGATCTATCTGAATTCAATGACAAAGTGCATAGATAAGTTTGAATAGGTGATGAAGGAATAGCTAAGAATTTTAAGGGCTAACTATATGAACAACAGTTCGGATTTGAGAGGGAATGTCTTGGTGTCTCAATAGAGGATCACAGATCAGACAAATTGGTGGCAATGTTTTAATGCTAGGAAGAATGAAATGGAAGATGAGTCAAGAAGAGGAAGACAGTCAAGAGGACTTGTGTCTTGGTATTTGTCAATTGGAATATCTATAAGAATAATTTGTGTGGGTTTTTCTCTCAAAGAGTGAGAGGTTTTGGCCCTGGATGATAGCCTACATTTTGTGTCTCTTGTTTATTTTATGTTCATGCATTAGTTACTGTTTGATGAAGAAAAACACTAATAATCTAAGAAGAATAAGATTCTAACTTAACGAAGAAAAAATCATTCACAAGTTGTTACTAATGGAAGAGAAATCACCTAATGCTAACTCCCTATATTTCTCAACAAACAAGGTGTTAAAACCCAATGTATAATCTGATATATAATTATTAGAAAGAATATAAACAATTTCAAACAATTTCCTCTGAAGAAATTCTTTTAACAACTTTATATTACTTTTCTTTTTGAATTTCATGGATGTATAACAACTTTATATTACTTTTATTTTTGGACTTCATGAATGTATAAGTGCCCTCAATATAAAGTATCTTCCACATTTACCAACAAGTCTTACAAATTCCCACCTACATCTTACAAACATCCCACAAAAAAGGAATTTACCACCTTTAGTCTTCCACAATAAAAGCTAAAACTACAATACAGATAAATATGTATATGTGGAAGAATGAGTGTATGTTGTAATCCTTTATTCTATATGCATTGGCAAAGACCATGATTGATCATGTTGTTGAATTTCTTTCCATCTCTCTTCCAACATCGAACATCCTACGATGGATACTTTCAATAAAGTTTTTGTCTTTGCTACATTGTCCATCAATTTCCCTTCCGAGGTTTTACAAAACTCTAAACTCATTTCTTGTAATGAAGCAAGGCGATGAACATCCAGAGGAAGCTTCTTTAAACTCTCACAGAAATTCAGAGATAGAGTTTGCAATGATGAAAGGAAATGGAAGTTTGTAAATTATTATTCAAGACTGGTGCAAAATGATAAATCCGGGTGTGCCAAACATTTGAGTTGACCAAAACCTTCAAGAAGTTTCATTAATTTGGTACATACTTGGAGGTGCAACGTTCTCAAGCTTGCTAGTTCCTCAAATATGTTAGGAAGCTCTTCTAGAGCAATACACTCGGCTAAATTGAGTTCTTGTGAAGAATTTAGTGATCCAAAATGTTTTGGCCACTGCCTCAAACTCAAACAGAACTTCAACATCAACAGTCTCAAAAATTAAGGCTTTGAAATGGACCTTGGTAGTTCTTCTACAGACTGGAAATATTAAAGGGTTAGTTCCTTCAAACCAGTTACTTGATCTGCAATATCTTCACATAGTGTCTGCAACTTTGGAAAGGAGATCAATCTTAGTATTAGTAAATTATGAAGTTTATGAAGGCATGCTGAAGAAATTTTGGTGGCATCAAAATGTAACTTCCCATCGAATTCCATGTGTCATAGATTTGATGGCATCTGCAAATTATGAAAACCATAATAAAATCATTTAAACTAGTAAAATTGTGCTCTAAGATAAATTTAGATATGTTAAGAAACTGATGCAAAAAACAAGGGGTTGAATATTTGAAGGAAGCATACTTGACATAGATTCAAATCTTCATATTCATAAATGAAATGTCTCAGCACCTTTAACTTATAAACATTAAATGGAAGATGGGAAACTTTAGCTTGGAAGAAAACCAAATTTTCAAATGTTTTACTGCATTTTCCCTATACTTTTGTAGAGTTTCCAAGTGCAATAACTCTCAAAGAACTAGACATTAAATCAAGTTTTGAAGCAAGTATGTGCAATGGATCTTTAATTTCATTCAACCAGATGCCTTTGGTCTTGTGAATATCCTACATCTCACTAACAAGTGTACTTCAATGAGTTATACAACAATGATTGAGTTAATGAAGACACAATATTGTTTGAAACAAATTTGTAATTTATCTTTCTGTTCAGGTTAATAAAAATTAGATACCTCCTGATCTTAAAAATCTTGAAATTGACTTGCACTAGTGAATTCCATTAGAAATCACTGTGTCTTTTGGAGACCAAGTTTCAAAATCACATTGTGTACCTTTGCAATCATGTTTGTAGGCTTTGGTGATAAATTCTCTCTTTTCTAGCATATCTAGGGAAAACTCTGCCACAATGCCAGCAAATGTGTCCCAATCCCATCCATTAAAGAATGAACAAATGTCGAGAAATAGGTGTTTCAATGTATCATAAAGATTATCTTAAGCAAAGACATAGCACTCTATCTCCTTTCCAAATTTTTTCCTTCTCTTCCATGACTATAGAATAAGATTTTTGTTTGTCTTCTGGACAACTTATGAATCTTGCAACAGGGTTCAAAAGTGTCATAATTCCACCACATATATCTACTATATGATTCAGTTGTCTAGGTTTTAGTTGCTTCTGTGTATCAAGGTCCATCTTGTTCTTTAAAACATTCATAGCTTCTATATTTTGAAGGCATTTCATGGAAAAAACCTTAGTCTCCATTTTGCAGCCATTACACACTCTAACCAAATATGTATCCCTTGCAATGATAAGGAACCTCAACTTTTTAGCCTTTCTCGTATCCTTAGGCAAAATTTGTTCAAGTCCTTTCGAACACAAAACATGGTCTATATAAATGAAGGCTACCTCTTTCTCTAACATGCGGCCAATTTGTCATTGACCATCCTCAAATGTTATCAGGTCTGTCATTACCTCTTCTTCATTTCCAACCACCAAATCCTTTAATATACATTTTTGTAACACTATGATATTTGGAGTTGATGTTATATCATGAAACATCCTAATCATAGAATATTTACAATCTTCCCATTGTGATCGTGCAAACACAACATTGGCAAGGGTAGTTTTTCCTATTCCACCAAATCAATGTAAGATAATTGCTACTACTTTTTTCTCACTGCCCGAGTCCAGAATTTAAAACCTTCCAATGGTTTTTCAATTTGTACTGTTTCAACAATAGCAAAACATGAAGCCTGTTACAAACCCTACAAATTAACAAAGCCACATAGTTATCGTTTCATGCCGCTTATTTTAATTATTGAACTTTGAAAAGTATGAACCATTTCTTGTGTTCAAACAAGGGTTAAAGATATTTGGAAGCATAAATGAACATGCAGATGACATAACAATATAACTCAAAATTGAGAAATGAAAAGATTTAAAAAAACAAGCAATGACATAAAAGTTTAATTTTGCATTGATACCACATGTCACTACAACTTTTGATTTTATCTCCCAAAACCATTTAAGGATAGAACCTAAGATATTTTACTTGCAAATATGGAACTTTAACCCAAACACTAGACTAGGTTATTTGACAATGTACCCAAGTGATTAGTATTTTAATCTTATGAACAAAGTTCTCACCATCTAAAAAACACTTACTAAGAGTTGAATTAAACACCTGATTTTTTCTTTTACATCAACAATGAGGTATCAATTAGGGATTAATTCTTTTTGACATACCTAAAATTAATTGAGCTACAAGTCCACTATCAAGGTTATACCCTTTTTGACACTAAAAAACTTCCATGTTGTTAGACATTTATAAATAGTTCAACGTGCTTTTATATTTTATGTTGAACTCATCATTTCTTAAAGTTCCAAAATCCTTTAAAATGGCACACTTGACATGGCATGCATAGTTGGCACACTTGTTAGCCTCAAAGTTTTGCTTTCATAGAATATGAAAGAACTTTTTATGAGGGAATTCATCTAGCAACACTTTGATTCTTTCCAAAAGGTTTTCAAAGTGATTAGTCTTTTGGATAGGTTCTGGTGAGAAGGTGTTGAATTATGATAATTGAACCTCCAAGGATGATTATATGAGTTACTTGGGAAGCTTTTTCCAGTAGCAAGCCTTGCAACATGCCATGCAATTTAACTTAATTGTTGGTCATAGTTCTCAATCCCCATGCATATCTTATAACCAATTTTTCATCGAGGCTATACATAACCCCTCCCTCTCCTGACACCCCTAAATGTAATACATGGTTAGGAGTGTGTACCCTTGGTTAATTATCAGTAAAGTCCAGACATAGACCTAGGTGATAGGGGAGGGCATGCTAGATTCCCAAACATCCTAGTTATAGACTTTGAGGGGGTAGGGTTGGAGGCGAGTAGTGAAGGATTACTTGGTTGGATTTAAAGAAAACCCCAAGTCAAGTTTAAAGGGGGGAATGATAAGTTACAGTTGACTAGGTGAAATAGTCAAAGAGGTAGGTCAACAATGGCAGACCCCAAGTCAAGTTTAAAGGGGGGAATGATAAGTTACACTTGGCTAGGTGAAATACTAGGTGAAATAGTCAAAGAGGTAGGTCAACAATGGCGGTTTTTGGGCCCATGATTTTGGTGGATCATGGTATTAGAGCCCATGGATTGCATATAATGAAGCCTCTAAAAGGCTTGGGGATACTCCATTATAATGAAACCTCTAAAAGGCTAGGGGATACTCCATTGTAATGAAGTCTCTAAAAGGCTTGGGGATAATCCATTGTAATGAATCCTCTAAGAGGCTTAGAGATACTCCATTATAATGCGCCTAGAGGTGAGTGGTGAAGGCTCACTTAGCAAAATTGGCCATGTTTGGTCAAGGGAATAATAGGTCTACTGAGCAACTTTTCTTGATTTGGGTTTTCCAAAAACCTATGATTTATGTGTACATTTTTTTTGTTAAAACTAAATAGTGGGACTACCCATCAAATTTTACAATTAACCATCACATAAAAAATACCTTAACAATGCAATTACAATATAAATATCAATATATAATAAATATAGTAATACATATATAGAGACTTTTTAACTTTAAAATTTCCAAAAATATATGTTATATCAAAGGTGCATTCACATTTGATTATAAATGATTAATGGCTACTTTTTTCATTATAATAACTTTAAATTATTTTTAGTTAATTTAGAAACATAATATATTCCATAAAAAAAATTAAATATAAATTATTATTTATTTTAAATATTTAAAATTAATTAATTTATTTATAATTGTTAATTTAATTAATTCACATAATATATATTATTATAATAATATAATGTATTATGTAAGTGGAGTCATGGATCTTTAAAGCACTTCATGGCTATCCAAAAATGTACATCTCAATAAAAATGCCCAGTTGTAAAGGATAACCTCATTGGATAAAACAGAATCATGTGAGCCAATGAAAAATCTTAAAATGTCTCAATAGAAATATTGAATTTTGAATAAGCCCATCATGTGAAAGTCTTATTTTCAATTGACAACAATCTGTGCAGAGTCTAATTAGAGACTATAATGTACAACAATTCATCGCGCCTGAGGAGAGGAGTACAAACTTAGAATGATTACATAATAAGAGAGATAAGACGACCTAATGAAATCTAAGATAAATAAAATAAAATATTTTTAAAAAATAATTTGAATTGTTTTATTAATATTAACTTTAGAGATAGTGATTTAATTTTTAGTCAAAACTAAAACGAATTGAAAATTAACGAAATATCGAATACGATATCTCTGCTTATGGCAGGATAATAATCATGGAAAGAAGCAAATTATTTTAGATATGCATCCTAATGTATTTGCATCTTTGGAATATTCTCGTTGTATTTTTTAGGGGTGGCAATTTAAATGGTTGATTGTATCCCAAGTGTTTGAAAGGGTTTCAAATATATCTATATATATATTGCCTTTCAATTAAAGACTTCATCTTAAATCATCTTGTTCTTTAAGGTGCTTTACATATTTCTTCCAAAAGACAATGGAACAATGGAGTCCTTTCAGTTGGCCCATTTCAAATCTTTCCAAAATATTTGCAACCACAAGCAGACTTGCACTAGCCCAATTTGTTTACCTTATTCCCTTAAACTCTTGTCTTTGCTTAAGTAGAGTGTTAAGACATAATAATGTTTTTTTAACTAGGAACTTGGATTAAATACTGATGAAATGGTTTGCTTTGGAAGGTTTTCAGAATAAAGTCTATTTCGAAATAAGGTTAATTTTTATGAAATATTTTAAAATATTCTTAATAGTATTTACAATAAAAAAAAATTGAGAATTGTTTCTAAAATAGTTATATTTTTTTTAAATGATTTATTAAAAAAATTGTCATATGAACAATTGTCATATGAAATGAGTTATGGTTTTTTGGGTATGTGGTATTGATAAGTCATAGTATTGTAACAAAACCTATTTATAGATGAGAAAGTAGGTGAATCCCCATGGTTAAAGATCTTTACATATTTTTTTTAATTAAGTATATGTTTAATTACATTAATTCTTTTTATAATTGTTCATAATAATAATAATTTAAAACAAAGTTATAATTTAGTCATTTTTTTATGGTTTTTTAAATTCTAACCACTAGAGATTTATCATGAAATAAGTGTATGTCTATCAGGGTTTACCAACCATTTAATTTATATGACTATAAAATTGTGAAAAACGTTTATTTCATACCAAAAGGCTTGATGAGACTCTGCCTTTTGGGATGGAGCAATTTTTTTCTAATAGAAGGAAATGAAATATATTTCATTAGCTTCTGTGTGTGAAAAAACATAAAGGTCTATAATTATCGCAGGCATTAATAAAATTCAAACGCATTTAACAGTTGAGTGATGGATTCTTTAGTTGAATGTAACATAGATGTGGAATGGTTCTATTTAATAGAAGAAGGGTTGAAATAAATCTGTGTATTCTTACTATAATTCACATTTACATATTTTGAAGTAAATAAATGTGGAAGAAAATGATACACATTACCTTGATGAATTCAAAATTCCAAAAGAAGAGATATGTTGGATAAGGCCATTCAAATCTACATCTTTTGTAAGCAACTTTTTGACCTCTGGTCTCACATTTTGACCCATTGTTGCCTAAATAGCAAGGAAAATGAAAAATATTATTGGAGGTAGTGAAATGGACAGAGATTTAATTTAGTCACCACAACCCATCGGCATTTCAATACCAAAATAGAGTATTATATAGTAAAACTAGTTTCATTATCAGCGTGACTTTAAGTTTTGAATTTTTATTATATAGTTGGAAAATGATGGCAATGGGAAAACCAAAAGGCAACCTGGGATCCTAAAACGTAGTGCAGAAATTCTAGTTGTAGGTGCTATGAAATAATTTTGTAGCTCTCTTTTAAAAACTTGTAGGTGCTGAAAAATAGGCGCACGTGCTCTGCTCTGCCCCTGCTAGGTCAAGTCGCTCTGCATTTGCCTTGGCCTTCGGCTCTCTGCCATGGCCCCTCCGGACACTACACCGGAGGCGGCTGATGCCCAACAAGCCTTTTCTGATTTGGTAAAATCTTTACCTCCGCAGCACCCTCGTCCAGCCATTTCCAAGTTCGTCAAAAAACTAGATGTTCTTCAAGAAGTCAATCTTCCCCCAGCTCTTCCCTGTATGGCTGCCCTTTCTTTAGCAGAAAGAGGTCTCATTGGTCAATTCACGGGTCTCTGGCCATCCCCAAAGACTGTGCAAAGATGGGTCGAAAGAAATTGGTCTGATAAAATACAAGGCAAAATATCCATTCGATTCTGTGGGAAAGGGTACTTCACCTTTCATTTTGAATCTAGAGAAGACAAGGACCTAATCTTCAAAAATGGCCCTTATTTCATGGATTCCAGAGGCTTGTATCTTAATAAATGGACTCCAGACTTTGATCCAGAATTGGACGTTCCTAGCGCTGTTCCGGTCTGGGTTAGGCTTCCTCATCTCCCCCTCCATTGCTGGGGAGATGAATCGGTTCGAGCAATCAGGAACGCAGTTGGCAGATTCATTGATTGCAGTGAGCCAAAAGATAATATGCAAGCCTGTGCATGCATATGTGTTGAAGTTGATCTAGGCAAAGGCCTCCCCGAAGCCATCAAACTCAAAGTGGACGACTGGAGTCATATTCAGCAGTTGGATTACAAGCAGATCCCATTTAAATGTAAGGTATGTCATGAATATGGCCATTTTTCCAATCGTTGTACTAAGCTTGTTGATGTTGAGAATGGTTCACAAGATGATCAATGGGAAACGGTTAAGAAAAAGAAGACTGCCCCCTTGCCCAAAGTTCCTCTTGAAGCTAGCCCTCCAGCTCACAATGTAGTCATCCCCTCCTCTTCATCCCCCTCCAACTCTTCCCTCCCCCTCCCCTCTCATCTTCCACTTCATCCAATCTTTTTTTTGTCCTCCCCCCCCTGAAATTACCCCCCCCTTCCTTTGGTCCAAGCCAATGCCCTCGAAACCTCTCTTCCTCCGCATATCTCCTCCCATCCTTCCCTTGATCCTCCTCCTATTAGACATACCAGGAGTTCCTCAAAAGAGCATGGAGCAACTAGTGACTCTCAAAAAAAACATGGGCCGGGTAGGAAGTCTGCTAAGCAACAAAGAGATGAGAACGCTCAGAAAGATATAGCCATGGGCACTCAGAATCCTATAGAATCCTACATTTTAGGGCAATATGATAAAGAAGAAGTCCACAAGGATCAACGGGGACGAGCACCTCTCCGTACCCCTCATACCCAATGATGAAGTTTCTATCTTGGAATTGTAGGGGACTAGGGCACTCCTCCAAAATAGTTGCCTTAAAAGATCTTATTAATGGTGAGAAACCAAAAACCCTTTTGTTACAAGAAAAAAAACAGGGTCAGTAAGAAATGATTGGAATCATTGATCAGTAGAAGCAGTATAATGATAACATTAGTGAATCAAGGGGCACCTCCGGAGGAATTGAAACTCTCTAGAACCACAACATCTGGAATGATATAATTGACACTATTAACCAGCATTGGATAAAAACCGTTCTAGAAAACAAAACAAATAGACAAATTATAGTCATCTATAATATCTATGTTCCTAATCACTACAGAGACAAGAAGCATTGTTGGGATGATCTCAAGGCCAACATAGATGAAGAAGAAAGTAATAATATTATTTTCGGGGGAGACCTCAACCTTATACTTCATTCCAATGAGAAAAGAGGAGGTAGTTTCACCCCTGATCCTTACAGAGTTCAGTTAGAAAACATCATGCAGGATCATGATCTCATCGATGTTGTTCCAAAAAATCGAAGGTATACTTGGAGCAATCGCAGGTTGGGTAAAGGTAACATTATGGAAAGGCTCGATAGAATCTTAGTGAATGTCATGTTTCTCTCCTCCTTCTCTGTTGGTTATGCCTCCATCCTTCCTTTCTCAGCCTCTGATCATTACCCTATAACTCTTACTCTGGAAGCCCACTATCCTCTTGGACCCATTCCCTTTAAATATAGTTCTCTGTGGAACTGCATTCCAGCTGTCAAAGAGATCATTCAAAACACTTGGTGCCAGCACATTGAAGGGTCCCCTAGTTACATATGGGAAACCAAGCTAAAAAAGACCAAACAGGTTTTAAAGGATTGGGAAAAAAATTGCTATAAGGAACCCGAGAAGACCAAAAAAGAGATAAAGAGAAAACTGGACTATATCCATAGCATAACAGAGGAACATGGCCTCTCACAGGAGAACAAAGACCAGGAGAGCGATCTTTATTCACAACTGTGTCATGCAAATAGAGAGGAGGAACATAAATGGAGGATAAAATCGAGGCAGCTCTGGCTGCAAGGGGGAGATAAGAACTCTGCTTTCTTTCATAAGCAGGCTACTGTCCGAAAAATAAGGAATAATGTAAATTCTATTTTGGATGCAGATGGAAATCATCAAAACACCCAAGGTGCTATTAGAAAGGCAGCCACAGACCACTACAGAGCTCTCTTAACCGAAACAAAAGAGGAGGAAGATTATACAGATCTGTTGCAATATCTCCCCAACGAGATCAACAAGGAAGTGAATGACAATTTGAACAAGGAGATCGACGAGGAAGAAATAAGAAGAACTATTTGGACCCTCCAACCTGACAAAGCTCCAGGCCCAGATGGTTTCCCCATCTACTTCTACCGAGCTTATTGGGGAATAATAAAAAAAGATCTAATCAAAATGATCAAATGGGCCCAACGAAAGGGAAAAATTGGAGGCTTCACCAATGCCACCCACCTTGCCCTCATTCCCAAAGAAAATCGACCCTCTTCCTTTGCTCGATTTTGACCCATCTCTCTTTGCAACTCCTCTTACAAAATCCTGACCAAAATCCTTGCTTCTCGCCTCAAACCCCTCCTCCCTTCCCTCATTTCTGAAAACCAAGGAGGTTTCTTGGCCAATAGACAAATCTCCGATTCTATCCTCCTTGTCCAAGAAGCTATCCATTCGAGCCAGTCTAGAAAAGAGAAAGGGTTTATTCTTAAATTAGATCTTGCCAATGCCTTTGACAGAGTAAGGCACTCTTTCCTCATTGTTGTACTAAAGAAAATGGGGTTCGATGTGTCTTTTTTGAACCTCATTAAAGCATGCATTTCTGGCCCCTGGATCTCTCCTCTTGTTAATGGCAGACCTGGAACTGCTTTCCAATCATCTCGAGGTCTAAGACAAGGGTTCCCTCTCTCTCCTTATCTTTTCATTTTGATGGCTGAATCCTTCAGCAAATCTTTGGACTTCAATCAGAGGGTCGGCCTCATCACAGGCATTAAATATGGGAATGGGGTAAAGAATATAAATCACTCTCAATTTGCTGATGATACTTTGCTAATTGGAGGAGCTTCCAATATAATAGTCCGGCGCTTCAAAGATCTTCTAGACAAATATATGTGATACTCTGGAGGAATGGTTAATCAGTTGAAAAGCTGCATTTATGGATGGAATACTTCAGCTCAAGTCCTTCACAATATCGCCAATACCTTCAGAGTTTCTTGCAATTATGATTGGAAGCACTTCACTTATCTGGGCATGCCAGTGAGTGCTGGTCCATTAAAGGCAGAAGTATGGGATACTATAATAGACAAAATGAAAAGGAAAGTGCAGCAATGGGGTTCCATCTGGCTCAATCCAGCAGGTCGCCTAGTTCTCTTAAAATTAGGTATTTCCTCTCTGCCCTTATACCAATTCACCCTCCTCCAAGCTCCTGCCTCCTTTCATCATAAAATGGAAATCATCCTCCGCCAATTTCTTTGGCAAGGAGGGAAAAATGAAAAAAAGAAGTTCAATCTTGTTAGCTGGAAGTAGGTCATTCAAACCCAAGATCGAGGAGGCCTCGGAATCAGATCTCCCAAGTTCCTTAATCTAGCATTTGGTGGCAAGATTGCTTGGAGACTTATCACCGACCTTTCTGCTTGGTGGAAAAGGGTGTTGGAAGCTAAATATTTAAATTTCCCAAGGCAACACCTCCTTGACTACGACATTCCTAACAGAGACTGCTCCAAAATTTGGAGATTGTGCAAGAAAGCAATCCCCTTTATGGCTCAAAACATATCTAAAGTTCCCAAGGGAGGCGCTAATATTAAAATTGGAGCTGATAAAATTATGGGACAACAACCTATCAATAGCCAAGCTGGAGCTGATCAAATCCTCTCCTTCTTTGACAACATAGGCATTCAGCACTTGGATCAGATTTCCCAGTGGGATTCCCAATCCCAATTATGGACGGGTTGGACTTTTCCAGCCATTCCCATAGATCTCAAGGAAAGTTTCACTGTTCTCCAAGCCCATCTTCATAGCATAGCTCCTATAAAAAAAATGGTTTAGATGGCTTCCGCTGGGATCCATCTGGATCCAATTATACAATTCAAGCTGCCCACCAGCACATTTGCAACAGTAATCATCCCACACCCATTTGGACTCATTGGAAAACTGTCTGGAAATCTGAGGCCCTTCCTAAAATTAAATTCTTCCTTTGGACTCTCCTTAAAGGGAAAGTCATCACCTTTGAAAATTTGCAAAAATGAGGAATTAGTGGTCCTTCCCGTTGCCCGAACTGTCAAGCTGCTGAAGAAACCATTCAGCATCTCTTCATTGCCTGCCCCTTTGCTACCACCTGTTGGAGAGAAATATCCTTCACCAACCATATTCCTTGGAACTCTTAGAATTCCATAGGAGAAGTTCTGCAACTCTGGAAGAAGAACTATCCATGGCAGCATAAGAAGAATAATATAGTTAAAAGGGTCTGGGATACTCTTCCCTATTCTCTTTTATGGAACATTTGGCTGGTAAGAAACCGCAGGGTCTTCAAAGACAAGGAAACGATCATAAGAAAACTATGCAACAAGGCAAGGAGCCTCACCTTAGAAACCATCTCTGCCAAAAACCAAAGGAATATTGATATCACTGGCCTCTGTGTCGAAGAGCGAAACTTCATTGGTTATTTGCTGGACAAAAACAATAGTAACCAAAATGGGAATATCACCAACAACCTGCTCAACAATTCTAGCCATAACTAGAAAATAAGATTAAAAGAAGAAGAGTTCTCAACTTGGCTCAGAAATTGCAACATCTACTATCTCTTCTTTGATGGTGCTTCCAAATCTAACCCTAGAATTGCAGGGGCAGGAGGAGTCATATTCAACGCCAATGGGGAACGCATTGTTACCTATGAATGGGGGCTTGGCCCCATCTCCAATAATAGGGCTGAAGCTTTGGCTCTATATCAGGGGCTTGTCCAGCTCCATAAAATTGGTATAGATACAGCAATGATATTTGGTGACTCGGCTGTAGTCATCAGTTTAATGGCTCATAATAGAAAGTCTCCCAATGTTCTTCTTCAACAAACCATTAGTCGTTGTCAAATTCTCGATCAATCAATGACAGATCTGCGCTTTTTCCACGTCCTCTGCACCCTCAATAAGGAGGCCAACTCCTATGCCAACAAAGCCTGTGGCAGACCCTTGGGTAATCTTCTTTTCAACTCAGTTGAATCTCAGCATCATCTCCCATGACCAAAATCAACTATTGTCTCAATCTTACCTGCAGTAAATCTGATGACTCTAACATCTGTGCCTTATCAAGAATTTTTCAGATCCTCACCTTTGCCAAAATTTGTCTTGATATTCGGCAACATCTTGAATATCCCATCAAATCGCTAGCAATGATCCGCTCAGCCGATTTCCATCTTATCGCCCATCCCTCCCTATCTCGTCCTTCCCTCTCCTTTGATTTCCCTCATCTCCTTCCTCTACTTCTCCTTACATACCCTCTTCAGGCCCTCTGTTATTCCTTCCCTCCTTATATTGCCCTTCCTCCTTTCATTCCCACATCTTGTCTTCTTCTCATGCTGAGATCGAGCCTGTCATCCCTCTTTCATGCTTTGAGTCACCCTCCCTGATTTTGCCTATTCTACCTTCTTGCTCTCAGTTCTTTGCTCTTGCTCATTCTATTGACTGTACTTAGTGTTGTTTAGAGCTGCCCTCTTGTCTTCGCTTTCCCTTCCCCGCTTCATGGATCTAGAAACTCCCGCTCCAAGCATCCAAGTTAAGCAGCTAAAACATCAATCAGCTTCACGGCCTTCTCAGCGCTCCAAGCATCAAATTCAGTCTACAACAATGGCAAGAAGTGAAGACTGTCTCCACTGCGCCGACCTTCTAGCCGAGTTGGAGCAAATTCGTGCCCATCAGAAGATTCTGGATGCCAAGATCGATAATCATGACTGGCTCACCAGTGATAAGTATGAAGTTAATCTCAACCTGTTCCTCCACAGAATCTCTTCGCTCCAAGAGCAGTTCAACAATCTCTCCAACAAATGCAGTCATGCACAAGAATCCATCAAAATCCTGAAGTTTATGATGGAAAATAGGAACGGTGTTAATTCCAGCTCATCAAGCATCAAGAACGCTGATGCTGATATCAAGCCCGAAGAATCTACAGTTCACCAAATCAGCCATATTAACATAGACTGAGCATGCCTTATAAATCTTGTTTTCTGTTGTTTCAGTTCATTAGAATCTACACTTGTCTAGGTTTTCCAGAAGTCAAAAATGGCAGGAACAAAGAGGAATTTTGTCTTCCCCGCAGCATTTCTTCTCTTTTCTTCCCTGGCATAATGCTTTGTAACACAGGAGTTCATCCTGCTCAACCTTTTTTTGGAGTATAAAACAACACTCAATTATGTTGAAAAAAAAACTTGTAGGTGCTATGAAATAATTTTGTAGTGCTCTAGAAAAACTTCGTTTTCGATTTTTTGAATTTGAAAAGGCCGAGTCCTCTGCAAAATCGATTCCTCCATAGTCCAGCTCAACTCCTAACTCAAAGAACATTCTCCACCTGCCTCTCCTCGTCGAGGATTCACCTCACTCAAATTAATGGCCCAAATTTCTGTTGAAGGAAAAAAAAAATTCCTGCAAAAAAAATAGAGGTGCTGCAAAAATAATTCGAAGGTCACTATAAAGGGGCATGCTTAAACAACCACTACCCATAATTGAATGTTAATAGGCATATAACATTATAGAGATTATCATAACAAGTTATGCAATTTAAATAAATACAAACACAATTCATCTGGAACCAAAATGAGAGAAACACACAAATTTATGAATAATATACAATGCAAAAAATTTATTTCATTCACCTCAACATACATACTTGAAGAAAGGAGAAGATTTGCTCCTCCTCCCATTCTATGCCTCTTTTATTCAAAAACATCAACAAATGGTTCATTTCCTCTTCTCTCCAAATAAGGGAAGTCGAAAAGACACTTTGTGAGCTAATTATTAAAATGAGAAATAACTTTTAAATTCCTCGACTCTTCGACTTATTCCAATCCTACAGTTAAAGAAAATATTTAGAATCCTAAAAAAACACCAAACCAATTTTCCAGCTCAATATGTGGCCATTCCACACAATTGTCAAGTGATGTTCTAGTTCTTCATCATGATCTTGGTGTGATTCTCCTGCATCAGACTCCTCAGGAAGGAAAACTCATGATCTCTTGCTCATAAGGTCCTCTACAGAGAAATTTGTATTTTGTAGAGTTGCAAGACACATCCATGTAGAATCCCCCCTTAAGCAATCCTTCTACTTCACCAAAAATTCTAAATACTCTTTTCCCCTGGCTTGCTTTGAAACTCTAGAGTCCAATATTTTCTCAGTCTTCGAACCCTCCACCATAGGCATCTGCTTCATCCAAATCTTCTTATTAACTTCTCCACTGCTCTCATTTGTTGTAAATGCACCTTCATCACCAACGTGAAAGGGATACCAATCAACCACATTGAAGATAGGTGAGATACCTAGGCCTCTAGGTAACTCCAATTCATAAGCATTTGCAGATAATTTCCTGAGTATCCTAGAAAGTCCTATCTTCTTCATATTGATAATGTTATATTCTCCTCTTGGGAATCTCTCCTTCCTCAGGTGGGATAAGACCATGTCCCTTACCTCAAAGTTTACCTCTTTTCTTCTTAAGTCTACTCTTTGTTTGTACTTGTAGCTATGATCCTGTAACTTTTGTTTTATCTCCTCATATAAATCACTCATTTCTACTGCAAAATAATCCCCATCAATGCTCCTCTGCTCAATTTTTCCCAAATATCTCATCTCACAAACTCCTCTAGGATGCATTCCATACAAGATATGAAACAGACTCTTCCTAGTGCTCCTATTTGGTGAATCATTGTATGCAAACTCAGCTTGAGCTAACACATGATCCCATTGCTTGGGATGCTCACCTAGAAAGCTCCTCAATATGTTTCCAAGACTCCTATTCATAACTCCAGTTTTCCCATCAAACTATGGATGATAGGTTTAATAGAAGTTCAATTTTGTTCCAAGATTCTTCCACAAAGTCCTCCAAAAGTGCCTTGTGAGCCTGATGTCCCTATCAAATATTATACTCTTTGGTAAGTCATGCAATCAGACAATCTCATTGAAAAACAAGTGAGCCACATGTGTTTCATCACTAGTCTTGCAACACGGGATAAAATGAGCCATCTTCATAAATATGTCCACAACTAAAATTATGGAGTCCTTACCTCGCTACGTCCTTGGTAAACCCAAAATAAAGTCCATACTCTTTGAGTGCAATGGTCTACTGCAAAGGGGTAAAGGAGTATATAGTCAAGCATTTTTACTCCTCTCTTTCGCATGTTGACATACTTTGCATTTGCTCTTATATTTCTACACATTTTTCCTCATCTTTGGTCAAAAATAAAAATGTTCTAGTTGTCCAAGTGTCTTGTCTACACCAAAATTCCCTATCAATCCTCCATTGTTCTTTTCTTGCACCATATTCTCTCTGATTGATAAATGAGGGATACATAAATGATTTCTCTTAAACAGGAAACCATCCTGCAACATAAACTCCCTCCATGGGTTGTTATCTCTACTCACGGGGTTCTTGCATGCTTCAAAGGCCTTGCAAAAATCTGCATCATCCTCAGACAAGTCCTTCAAATAATCAAAGCCCAAAATCTAAACATGGCACTCCTGCATGATCAAACTCCTTTTGCTAAAGGCGTTAGCTACAATGTTCTCTTGTCCACTCACATGTTTCAAAACAAAGGTAAAACTTTGTAGGAATTCCAGCCACTTGGCATGCTTATGGTTCAACTTGTGTTGTTATATTATATATTGTAATGCAACATTATTAGACAACAACAAAAACTCCATGGGCATCAAATAGTATCTCCAATGCTTCAATTCTTGAACAACCGCATAGAATTCATTGTTATAAGAGGAGTATTTTCTGTTTTGAATCATTCAACTTCTCGTTGAAATATGCAACAAGTCTACCTTCCTGACTCAATACTTCTCTAATGGTTGTTCCGCTAACACCACATTTGACTTGGGAAAGTTGATTCAAACTAGGTAGTTTCAACATTAGTTTCTCAGTTATCTTCCTCTTCAAGAACTAGAAACCTTTTTCTGCTACTATTGTTCAACAAAATGGTTGTCTATCTTTCTTGATTGTTTCAACGATGTGTGCACAACTACAGTTGAGGTTCCTGATGAACTTCTAATAGAAACTAGCTAAGCCATGAAATCTCCTAACTTTGAAAATGTTCTTGGGTGAAGACCAACTTACAATCACCTCTATTTTCTCTGAATCCATTTTCAGTCCATCCTTTGAAAATACAAAGCCTAAATACACCAACTTAAACTTCATGAAGGAACATTTCTTCAGGTTAATCAACAGTTTCTCTTGTTGCAACCTTTCTAGAACATACCTTACATTCCTAAGGTGTTCTTCCTTTGTTTGACTAAAAATCAAAATATCATCCAAATAAACAATATCAAACTTTCTGAAGAACTCCTTCAATATCTCGTTCATCAATCGCATGAAAGTACTTGGTGCATTCATCATTCTATATGGCATGGCCAACCATTCATATAGTCCGCTATTAGTCTTGAATTTTTTTCCCCACTCAAACAGTCCATCATGTCATCCATCCGTGGAAATGGAAATTTGTATCTGATTATGATTTTGTTGATTTCTCTAGAATCTGTGAACATCATCCATTCTCCATATTTCTTTGGAATAAGTACCGTAGGGACAATGCATGGACTCAAGCTCTCCCTTATCAATCCTTTGTCCAACAGACCTTGAACATATTTCCTTATTTCCTCATTATCCTTGGGTGTCATTCAGTGAGCAGCTTTATTCAGAAGGCTTTCTCCTGGTATCCAATCTATGTGACAGTTGATACTTCTCTTAGGTGGAATCTCACTTGGCAAATCATCTACTGCGATATCACTAAACTCATGTAGCATCTCTTGAATATCAACATGTACATCTACAATTTCAGTGTGCAAAAGTATTACCTTTGGTTTGCAAACCACCACATAGCTGACCTCTTCTTTCTCCATTTGTTGCAGGAATAATTTTCCTCCTAGCAATAGTGATTTTGAGCTACTTTTCCTAGTTGTACTCTCCTCCTTCAATGGTATAAGAGTATGCTTGATACCATCATTTTAAAACTTGTAAGTTTTATTCTCTCCATCATGCATCACTTTCCTATCAAATTGCCACAGTTGACCCAAAAGAAGGTGATAGATTTCCATTGGCATGATGTCATAAACTACCTTATCCTTATACTTTCCTATCTGGAACTCCACCTCGCTCTGCTCACTCACCAACAATTGGTGACCTTTTTGCATCCATGACACATTATATGGAATTAGGTGCTTCATCCTTTTCAATCCAAGTTTCTCCACCATTTCTGTGGAAACTAGATTGTCAGTGCTTCCACTGTCAATCACCACTTTGAAACACTTTCCTCCACCCTTGCAGGCAGTCCTAAACAAGGCTCTCCTTTGTGTTGGTTAAGCAGACTCCTTGGTTGGTTTTAACAAGATTTTTTTCATCATTAAAGATTCTCCCGCCTCTAATGCACTTTCTACCATAGGGATTCTACTTCTGTTGTTTCCATTTGAGCTACATATGCATCTCTTTGTCCTCCTTTCTCATTCTCAGGACACTCAAAAGATATGTGACCCATCTACCCACATTTATAACACCGGTAGACAACCTCTCTACCTCTTCCTATACCTCTACCTCTCCAGTAAGGTATACCTCCTCTGGGGTCACCTTCTTTCTCTTATTGTCCTTTTTGTCTTTGGTTACATGCATCATTATTTTGAGCTAAAGTATTCCCTCTTCCAGTTCTATGTCCTGTTCCTCTTGCAAAACCACGGTCTTTGCCTAAATTCTACTTCCTTATGATCTTCTCTTCTGCCTTCAAAGGAAAACTGATATTATTCTTCCATGGTCTTGGGAGAAAGCATGTTGATTTCAACTTGAATCTCTAGCTTCAAATCATTGATGTACCTTGTTGTTTTCTCAAGGGTGTCTTCTCTGTAACCTGCCCTAAAATTCACCTTGTAAAACTCCTCAATATACTCTCTGATTGTCGGTATCCTTTGCTTAAGGTTATGCACCTTCCTATAGATGGATAGCTGATATTCCTTTGGTAGAAATTTCCCCTTCATCTTCACTACCATTCGATCTTAACTCTTTATCAATGATTTCCCCTATTTTCTCCTTTCAACCTGCACATTGTCCCACCAGAATGCAACATGGCCTTTCAACCTAGTTACAACAAATTTACCTTCTTGTCTTCTTTAATCTCGTCATACTAAAAATACTTATCTATTTCATTGATCCAATCCATCAAATTATCAGCTACTAGGCTGCCATCATAGGTAGGAAATTCAGGTTTTGCTCTTGAACTTGAGCTTAATACTGACCTCAACAGTGTAACTTCCAGAGCTTCATCCACAAGTGTTTATCTTTCTGCTCTAGCTTCCTCCTTCGATCTGTTGTCATCTCCAGCCTCAAGGCCTTGCTACCTACTTGTCTCCATGGCCTCTAAATGTGCCTACAACCTATGCTTCTCTTCTTGGAGTTATGCATTAGCTACGAGTATCCCTACTCGACCTCGTGCTCTCCTTGCTCGCCTAGCCATATCCATATGTCGTAGAAAACAACACCAATGTAAAACATGGCTCTACCTAAAATGTGGCTGTGATAACTCAAATGAATTGAAATGGGCAGACCGAAAGGAAATTTGGACTCCCAAAACGTAGTGCAAAAATTCTAGTTGTAGGAGCTACGAAATAATTTCATAGTGCTCTTTTAAAAAACTGTAGGCGCTATGAAATAATTTCTTAGCACTTTAGAAAAACTCTATTTTCAACTTTTGGAAGGTGAAAAGGGCTCATTCCTCTGCAAAATCAATTCCTCCACAATCTAGCTTGACTCTTAACTCAAACAATGTTCTCCGCCCACCTCTCCTCTTTGAGGATTCACCTCACTCAAATTAATGACCCAAATTTTTGTTGAAGGAAAAATTTCTTGTTAGAAAATTGTATATTACAGAGCGATGGAACACGTAAATTATTGTGAAAACACAAATAAAAAATGCATAAAACAAGAGAGACACAGACATACATGGTTCACCCAATTTGGGCTACATCCATGGAGAAACAATTAGTCCTTCCTTTTATAGTATCCATCAAAATGAAAATATACAACCTACAACAGATTTGTTGTAATTTCCTCTTCACTGTCACACATCCTCCTCCCTCTCTCTCTCATAGTAATATTATGCAGTCACAATACAATTCCCTCATATAAATCGAGGGTTGCCTTCTAGGGAAAACAACCCTAAATTAATATAAATTCTACTGTCAAACAATTTGCCTAATGAATGGCCTAGATTGACATCTCTGGTAGATTTCATATGGGTGATGTTGTCGTCCCTTTTAGGAACTAGGGTCCAACGCAGCTAAGACAAAAAACATCTAAACAATCAAGAAGATAATCAGGCTCCATACCCAACAATCTCCCACTTAGAGGTTGATTATAGGAACTCCATCGATGCTTCATTTGTTGGACAATGCTTCCACTTTGGACCTGGTTGTTTCTCACCTTCATCATCATACTTGAAGATCAATTGAAACTGACCAGAATCTCATTTTCTCCCTAGTTACAACTTTTGTTAACATATCTGTAGGATTCTAACTAGTGTGCATCTTTTTTACTATCCATCTTCTGACACTGACCATATTAAATGGTACTTAAGTTGTATATGTTTAGTCTTGGAATGAAATGTTGAGTTGTTTGCAAGATGAATGACACTTTGGTTGTCCTTATATAACTTTCCCATCTCCTACTTCTTACCCAATTCATCCATAAACCTTTGCAACCAAATCATTTATTTACTAGCCTCTATAGCAGCAACATGTTCTGCTTTCAATTTTGAAAGTGCAACAACACTTTTCATTTTTGAAACCCAACTGAAAATTTTTCCACCTGTAATAAACACGTACCATGTAGTTCTCCTCATGTTATCTCTATCAACTACCACATTTGTATCAACATATCCCTATAGAGAAATGTGTGAACCATCAAAACATAATGCTTGAGTTTTGGTACCTCTCAAATACCTGAGAATCCATTTCACTACCATCCAATGTTATTTTCCTGGATTTTTCATGTACCTTCTTACAAATCCAACTGCATGTGCAATATCATGCCTTGTGCAGACCATTGCGTACATTAAGCTTCCAACTGATGATGCATATGGAACTTTACCCATATAATTCATCTCTTCCTGATTCTTGGTACACATCTCCTTACTTAGTTTGAAATGGCTAACCAAAGGTGTACTAACTAGTTTTACATTCTTCATATTAAATCTTTCCAAAACCTTTTCTATGTACTCACTCTGAGACAATGTTAATTTGAGATTTTTCTTGTCTCTAGTTATTCTCATACCAAGGATTTGTTTTGCAACACCCAAATCCTTCATTGAAATGAAATTGCCAATTTTTCTTTGAGCATATTTATTTCCTACATGTTAGACCCTACAATAAGCATGTCATCTACATATAATAGCAATATAATATAGTTGCCATCATTTTTTTTAAGATAAACACAGTGGTTAGAGTGACATCTAGTATAACCTTGTTTAGACATGAACCTGTCAAATATTAGATACCACTACCTTGGAGCATGTTTTAAGCCATACAAGCTCTTCTTCAACCTGCACAGTAATCTATCCTTCCCTTTGACCTCATATCCTTGTGGTTTCTGCATATAGATCTCTTCCTCAAAATTCCCATGGAGAAAGGTCATATTTACATCTAACTTCTCACGATGCAAATCTTTTGCTACTACTAGACTTAAAATAGTTCTAATTAAATTCATTTTAACAACACGAGAAAATATTTCATCAAAGTCTATACCTTTCTTTTGTGCAAACCCCTTCACACCAAGTCTAGCCGTGTACCACTTTCTACCTCCACCTTCTTCCTTCAACCTGTAAACCCATTTATTCTACAATGTTGTTTTACCTTCAAACAACCTGAGTAAGTCCCAAGTTTGGTTATGTACCAAGGAGTCCATCTCTTATTTCATGGCTAGCTCCCACTTCTTCCTGGGTTCTACTTGCATTGTTTCTTCATAACATTTGGTTCACCAAAATCAGCCAAAAATACATAATACAATGAAGGAGAATATCGTTCAAGGGGTCTACTTGTCCTAGTAGATCTTCTAACACCACTTTCAAGTGTTTTAGGTGCTTCTTCTTGTTGTTGTTGTTGTTGTTGTTGTTGTTGTTGTTGTTGTTGTGGTTGTTGTTGTTGTTGTTGTTGTTGTTGTGGTTGTTGTTGTTGTTGTTGCTCATTATGATTTCTAGGCACATTTGAATTTACTTT
Organism: Pinus tabuliformis; assembly: GCA_031772625.1. Classification (NCBI taxonomy): domain Eukaryota; kingdom Viridiplantae; phylum Streptophyta; class Pinopsida; order Pinales; family Pinaceae; genus Pinus; species Pinus tabuliformis. The sequence continues at coordinate 628,023,108 of CM062811.1, forward strand.
TCCTGTGATCTCATCAAAAACTGTGTATTCTTTGTTTTCCTTTTCTTGTTTCTTTTCCTACATCTAATCCTTATACAAGACCTTTTCATTGAATATGATATCTATGATCCTAATGATTTTGTGATTTTCATAATCATATAAGTGATGACCAAAATCATTAACACCATATCCAATAAAGGTACATTTCTTTGATTTTTCCTCAAGCTTTGTTCTATTTTTTTATTATTGTGTACAAAGGCTTCACAACCAAAAGTCTTTAAAAATTAGTAGTTTACCTTTTTACCTGTCCATGCCTCCTCTAGAATATAACCATCCAAGGAACTTGAAGGCCCTTTTTTAATTAGATAAACAATAGTATCGACGGCATCTGCCCAAAATTGTAAAGGTGATCTTGCATGCAATCTCATACACCTTGCACACTCCTTCATTGTCATGTTCATCCTTTCTAACACACCATTTTTTAGTGATGTTCCTAGAATTGTCTTCTCTCCGCAAATTACATTCTCTGGACAATACTTATCAAACTCTTTGTTGCAATATTCACTTCTATTATCTGATCTGAGACACTTCAATTTCTTTCCTGTCTCATTCTCAACCAAAGCTTTCCATTTCTTGAAAGTATCAAATACATTAGATTTATTCTAAATACAAAAAATCTAGTTTTTTTTGTTTCATCACCAATAAAAGTAACATAATAGCGAAAGCCACCAAGAGATGATACATGAGCAGGTCCCCATACATTTGTATGCAAAAGCTCTAATTTTTCACTCTTCTTTTCCTTGCCAACTCTAATAAATTTGACTCTCTTTTGTTTCTATAAACACAATTTTCACAAAAATCCAAATCAACATGCTTCAAAACTGGAAATAAATATCTTGAGTGAATAATTTGCATCCCCTTCTCATTCATGTTCCTAAGCCTATGATGCCACAATGTTGTATTTACTCTTGTGGAGATTAAAGAATTAACAAAATTAGAAATACCATTGCATAAATATAATGTACCAACCTTTTCTCCTTTTGCTATTACTAGGGTTCCTTTAGTGACCTTCCAAGGTTTATCTATAAAAGTAGTCACACAATCTTCACCACCTAACTGACTTGTTGAAATTAGATTTTTTTTTTAGAAATGGAACATGCCTTACCTCCTTCAACAGCCATTGGTTTCCATTCTATTTTTTTATAAAAACTCTACCCATTCCAACGATTTTGTAGGACTTATCATCACCTAGACTAACCTGTGCAAAATCTCCTTAAACATAATCATGAAAAATTTTCCTATCAGGCGTGGCATTAAACGAGGCCCTTGGATCTACCACCCAAGCATCAAAAATATTCTCTAATGAAAGAATCAAAGCATCTTGCAACATATCACCTATCACATTCGCTTCATGATTGTTCTCTTGTTGTGCATCTCCTTTTTTTCCCTTCTGTGACTTATAATCTTTATTCAGGTGTCCTTTCTTCCCACATTTCTAGCACACTATCCTGAATCTGGAGTTGGATCTACCTTTTCTTGACTTACTACGATTTCCTAGGCTCTTTCTTCTTTCCATTTTTCTTCCCCTAGTCTTTTTAGTCAAAGCATTACCTGATGTCTCACCAGAGCTTTTTCGTTGCATTTCCTCGCTAAGGATAGCACCAACGACATCTTCAAACTTTAAAGTACTAGATCCAGATACAGAGTTACTAATGGCTATAACTAAACCATTCCAACTTTCTGGCAATGAGCACAAAAATAACAAAGCCCTAATTTCATCATCAAAATTTACCCCTACAGAGCTTAACCAATTGGTAACATTATTAAATTCATGTAAATGATCAACAACAGATCCACCTTATAACATCTCCATATTAAATAGACTCTTCATAATAAATACCTTATTTGAGGCTAAGGGCTTTTCATATAGTATGTCATCATTAAACCCTCTGTTGTCATTTCCTTTGAAATGTTAAATGCCACTGACATTGCCAAACATTCGTATTGTTCCAAGTGTTTTTCTGTTGAGAATCTCCAATTATGTGTTTGTCATACTTGTCAGCTTCTTTGATTTTTTGCTCAATGGTAGTTACAAATCTATCTAATATAGATAATCTTCCATCTGCATCTTCCACAGTTGGTAGTTTTGGCCATTAAATATCTCGACCCTAAACCTACCACATTTCACCATTGCTCCCACTCGAACCAAGAACCCTTCTCTCCTACAAGTTTTTCAACCAAATGGAACTTCAGCTCTAACACCAATTGTTAGAAAATTATATATTATAGAGAAATGGAACACATAAAATATTTTGAAAACACAAAAAACAAGAGAGACCCAGATATACATCGTTCAACCAATTTGGGCTACATCCATGGAGAAATAGTCAGTCCTTTCTTTTTTATTATCCATCAAAATGAAGATATATGACCTACAATAGATCCTCTATAATTTCCTCTTCTCTCTCTCACAACCTCCCCTCTCTCTCACTCAGAATAATAATACACAACCATAATACAATTCCCTCATATAAATTGAGGGTTGCCTTCTAGGGAGGAAAACCCTAAATTAACATAACTTCTATGTCAAATCATCTGCCTAATGAATGGCCCAGATTGACCCCCCTGGTGAATTTCATACGGGCGGCGTTGTTGCCCTGTTTAGGAAATGGGATCCAACGTGACTGAGACAAAAAACCTTTGAACAATCAGGAATATAATCAGGCTCCACACCCAACATTTATGCCTGCAAAAAAAACGTAGTTGCTGCAAAATAATTCGAAGGTCATAGTAAAGGGGCACACATAAGCAACCACAGCCGAGAATTGAATGTTAACATGCATGTAACATTACAAAGATGATCGTAACGAGTTCTAAAATGTAAATAAATACAAACACAGTTCGAGTGGAACTAGAATGAGAGAAACACACAGATTTATGAATAATATACAATGCATAAAATTTCTTTCATTCACCTCAACATACATACTCAGAGGCAGGAGAAGAATTTCTCCTCCTCCCATTCAATGCCTCTTTTATTCATAAACTTCAACGAATGGTTTGTTTCCTCTTCTCTCCAAATTAGGGAAGTCGAAAAGACATTTTGTGAGCTAATTATTAAAATGAGAAATAACTTTTAAATTCTTAATCTATTCGACTTATTCCAATCCTACAGTTAAAGCAAATATTTAGAATCCTAACAAAAACAACAAATCAATTTTCTAGCTCAACATGTGGTCAGTACACCACATTGTCAAGCGATGCTCCATTTCTTCATCACAAGCTCGGCCTAATGCTCCTGTATCAAAAAGAGAGAGCATTTTACTAATTCAAGTTTTGAATTTTTATTATATAGCTAGAAAGGGACAACATTTCACTTTTTTTTTATATTACAGGAAAATTTATCTTAATTTAGTTGTTATTAAATTATCGGTGAAATTGTTACTATTAATTGTTATTTATTAAAATTAATGAATGTTATTTACTAAATTAATATAAGTTCACTTATCATTTTTATTTTAAAAAAACCACACCATTTAAAATTACAAGGAAAACATAAATAAAAAAATATGTGAAAGTGGAAACTTTCATTTCTACCATATACATGTCAATCTTATACCACTAACTTATTCTTCAATTTAAGAAAAACAATTTAGAAAAAAAACAACACCTTTATATATATATATATATATATATATATATATCATCAATTTTTAATATTTCCATTAAAATTACTTTGAGAATGTTAGGAACTTATGGAAAAGACAACCAAATAGGATAAACGTTGAATGCATATATTATTCACAAGATGTACATTTATAATACATTAGTGAGACTATTGAATTCATATTCCAACATCTCTTGGACTCCCCTTGACTATTCAGCTCCCACACCTTAACCCTTAGCAGATTAGCTTTCCAACATTCCCCCCTTAATCTGAAGGGGTATGTATGAGTCCAAGAAGAGAGTTGTAATACAAAATGTGAAAATATGTATGGACGCATTAGGCTGAATGTGCTCTCTGAAATTTTGGTATAAGGTGGTGGTTTACGGATGACCACCAACACTGGAACGCTTAGTGTAGTTCCTGAAACTCTTCCAAGTTTGGCAAGAAGCTGAAATATTCTACTAGAGGAAGTGTCCCTAATGCTTTGGAGAGGGAGACATTCAACTTGGAAAAGGGAGGTCTACAACATGTGGTGGTTTAAGGATGAACACCAACTCTGGAACGCTTAATGCAATTCCTAGAATTCTTCCAAAACTGGAAAGAAGTTGAAGTTTTCTGCTAGAGGAAGTGTCCCCATTCTTTTAATAGGAAGAAGTTCAACCTGAAAAGGGAGGTCTCAACCCCGCATAGATGGTTTAAGGCTGACCACCAAAAAAAGGCATGCTCATTGGCATCTTTGTATCTGGCTACAACTCTGAATCTGGTATGTTAGGTTGTGGCTCTGGCTCGCTTGATGTGGATTTGAAGCTTGTAGAAGACCATCACTTCCCCCCTATTAGATACAAGTGAGATGATGGAGAAAACTCAACTACAAGATTATTCAATACTCTATAACAAGTTCTGACATATAACAAAAATATATTCTTGATTGTTGAAGCCCATTGCCAAGAAGCGATCCATCCAAGATGAATATTTGTCCTTGCAAGAGGCTCATTTTTTAAGCATGTGTTTGAATCATGAGTGGCTTTATGACAATGCTCACATGGATGAAGATAAAAACATTTCAGATGGCCAACTTGGTCACAATGCTAGCATTTAACATTCTTTTCTAGTTGTTGTGAAAGAAAATCAGAAGCTGGAATAGTTGAAGGTGAATTTTCATGAAGAAACCCAACACTCTGAAACTAAATGGGCTTTGAGTAATTTGGAATAAGAAAAGATGCCTCCTAATCATATCCAAGACCTATTTTGTGTTTTTTGTTGACAATCTCTTCCCAAGCTCTGATCATGGGCTTGGGAAGTGCAGACTGAACTTCTGCATTGGCATGCACATCTGCTCTTGAACTGGGTATTGCATAAGTGATTTTTCATTATTGATGGGATTCTGTCTTAATCTTGAATAGAGGATTGTTCTGAACAAAAAATGGTCTAGAATGATGTCTTTTGTGTTGTAAATCATCTTGCTGAAGTTGTGACTCAAGTTGCAAAAATTCAATCTTTTCATGTGCATTTTGCATACAGGTTTGAACGTCTCTGAGAATGGCTTTGTCAATTATGATTGTGTTGTCAATAGTAGAATGTACTAAATTGTTTAGTAATTCCAATACTCGATCAGCCATTTTCCAACAATTTAAATTGTTGAATGCACTCCCAAAATAAAATAAAAGAGTGCTTCACTAGGCTTCAAGTCTCGACTGGAATAATATTTGGTGTTTTATAAGTCCAACATTCAAATACAACACCTAATTCACCAAATGAATTACTCTCCTAAATTATCACTAAACATAATAAGGTCCAAAAAACCTAAATTTAAACAATGAGAGAACTAGAACCCATTGTAGAAAATGGTAGAGTTTCTATTTATTTTAGAGGATAAATTGTATATAAATGTGGTCCTGTATAATCCACACCACCAAGTATGAAGGCTGCACTCACATGGTCTTGGTAACTTTAAAAATCAGACTTGAGAATTGTAACATTGGCGATAACCTTTCAATTCTCAATGAGATTTAGGACAGTTATTAGAAGCCACTGCTTGAAGTGGAATATGGTAAGATGCTCCCACTCCTATCAAGCGTGAGTCTTGTCAGGAGAATTCCCCAAGTCAGCTTGGGTAATCTCATGGAACTCCACAACTCCCTATAAGGTTTGATTCTGGTAGATTCTTCTAACATTCAAGGGCACCATACGCCATACATTGTGGAGCAAAAGAAACATTACTCAACACATTAACCATTCATATACAGGACTAGTGTTCTCAGTGTGAACGCTAATGGAGAAGGCTCATACAATCGTGAGCATATCTAGTACCTTTAACACCCTCATCGATCCTTTCCCATTGTAACATTCTACAAATATTGGAAATTCTATGGTGGCTCAGTGATGAGACAAGAAATCACTCACAAAAATTGACAGACTAATGTGTGTCCCACCCTTCATTTAGTGACCTCCAATTAAGTCTCAATTAACACCTCCACCAATCCAATTTGAAAGCTGGAACGGAAAATTTCACATGAATAGACATTTTCTCTCTCCATCTACTATTTGCTTTAAACCTGAACATTTAACTCTTCCACCAATCCACGTCGGTTGAGGACAGGAAATAGTTACAATATTTTCTAGATAAAATTTTGTCTTAGTTCATGTCTATCCGTCTCGACTTTTTGCACTCCACAACTTCCTCCTAGTGAGAGTCCTCCAGTGAATTTTGATTGATGAATAATATTAGATGAGATTCGAAAGCATCAATAGACGAAATGGATCTTTTGTTAATTAACCATTCGGATTGATAATTCCTATAGCGGGTCTGTGAAGCATTTCTCATCATGTATTGAACACTCCTATAAAGGTTGTGAATACAACTAGAAATAGGGATGGAATATTACTTCATATATTTTTAGAACCTTTGTCAATTCGCACACACACGCAAACACACAATTTATGAAAATTAATGGAATAATTCAACAGATATTATGAGGGTTACAATTTCAAACAATAGATAATAGAGATAAAGTGCAAAAATAATGACAATGGCTCATGCATCGTGAAGGATGGATTTTGCTAAGAAACCATGTGACTCCTTGAAAAATGGAAACAACAAAGAGTTAAAACAATGGTTCTTACAATGATAAAATTAGAGACTCTGTAGTGTAGGAAAGGTCGTGCATTAGGGTAGAGTTGGTATATAGATGTTTCCAATCTGACACGAGTGGCAGAGTAAAAGTGCTCAGTGGCATGACCAATGACAAGCCTACAAAAATAATAACTTGGCATGGCAGAGGTGCAGATAAAGGTGACAGACTTGAGTATGAGGGAGAACGCCCATTTTGTTATTTTGGGATAAAGGGCAGAGAATTCAGCTCCAATCTTGGCTCAAACTTCTTATGAAGAAGAAGGTTAAATGCACGTATGGAAAAGACAAATTCAACGTTTTAGATTCCCTTCAATACAACGCATGAACCAATGACGCACTCAAAGCATAATCATCCAGCCCACACTCTCTAACCAACGCATATATCCATATAACACAAAGGTTCTCGCTGACGGACAATGATGGCAGGGAGCGTTTTTTAATTTGATTTTTAGAACTTTATGCAGCACATGCCTTGATTTGATTTTCAGAACTATATGCAACATGGGCCAACACTATTAAAGGATAAGCTTAAGCTAGGGACTTGCAGATCTGACGCTCTTATACCATGTTAGGCATGCATGGAGAAGACAACCAAATAGGATAAAAATTTAATGCATATATTATTCACAAGATGTACATTTATAATACATTGGTGAGATTGTTGGATTCAAATTCCAATGTCTCTTGGATTCCCCTTGACTATTAATCTCTCACACCTTAACCCTTAGCGGATTAGGTGTCCAACAAAGAAGATCATATGAAAGGATATTTGGCATCTCTAAATGCACTTTTAAATATTCTCAAAACATAAGAGAATGTTTCTCTTATTTTTTGTGCTTCGCACAAGACTCTCCTAGTTAGAATACTAGAAATAAAAGAAGTTCAATACAAAATCACCATTGGAGACATACTAATTGTTCAACAACACAAAACTAGCCAAGATATTCCACTATGAGACTATCACTGCCATACAAAATGAAGACAGAACAAAGAAAGAACATTCCTGCCAATTCTTACTAACTGAATCGCCATCGCCAAACCAAAAGAAGGGTAACAAAAATAGAGGAACAACCATTTATGAAAAACCCTCAAACTATAAATAGATCTTGAAAGAAACTAGTCATCTAAGATAATCATCGTTTGGTCCGGAGAAAAGTCTACAATAACCATGTTGATTTGTTCAACATTTATAACCGCTTCACCATTTAGGGGAGCAATTGAATATGTATCTGAATCTGAGATAATGTAGCATTATCTTTCTCAAATGAACCACGATCTCATCCATATCATAACAAATATCCCTATAAATCTATTTCAAGTCCTTCTGACCCACAAAGAGCCTGTAATTGTCAAACTGCTTGTTGCAGATAACCATGTTTAGGAGAGTCTCCATATGCATGTGTGTGTATATGGAATTTGTTGTCATACAAAGTGTCTAAGCACTACGACAACGCTCTGAGTAAGGGTTGTCACTCTAATCCTTACTCACTCCGCTTAGACTTTCTCCTAGACAATTCAAGGGGTGTAGTCCCTAGAGGTAAATGAATGAGGAAGACATGTGGAACATGGGCTCTAGGAGAATTAAGGTTGAATAAATTAATGAAAATGAGACAAGTTCCGATTAACTGAGTTATTTATATATATCAACTGAGATGAATAAGACACAACCACAAGATAGAAATGAATTTTAGACCAGTGCCTTAGATGCCCACTTAACCATGAACCTACTTGAAGAAACAAAATCAAGATATTCAAAAGAAGATCAGAGATATGATAGAAACAATGATCATGAACAATTAGATCAAAACTTAACATGAAAAATATTCTAGCAATTAAATTTCAAAAAATTTCAATACCATGAAGAACTATGAAATGTAAATGCTAAGCAATTCATAATCCTATAATTAAAATGATTTTTCTTTAATGACCCAAATATAGAAAAAAACATATGTTCTCCTATAGTCAATCTTTTGAGACAATTTAAAAGATTATTAAGCATGTTTGACTATAGAGAAATAAAAATATCAATACCACACAATTTTCCTTTTAAATTTTTAAAGTCCAAAAACCCTTAACACAAATAAAAACCCAAGAAGGAAACTTAGAAATTACAAATTTTAATTATCCCTTAGGTAATTTTTAATGTGCTAACTTTTATGATAAAATTAAATGTGGAAAATGATTAATTAAGTTTTGGTGACAAAAAAAAAAATCAAAAGGGGTTAATAAGTAAAATTTTTAATGGACCAAAGGCAACATAAAAATTTAAAAATTTTATTGTGAAAGCACAAAACTCTTTTGATTTAAATCAAAGTCACATAAAGTGAAAATGATTCTTTTTTAAGTTTTTGTTCATTTGTTTCAAGCCAAAAAAAAAAAAAGTCATAAAGAAATCCAAACATAAGAAAAGAAAATGAAATTTAAAAAAAAAAATTTAATCAAAGTCATATGAGAAAATTAAAATCAAAAAGTCAAAAGTTTAAAAGATTGTAAAAGAAAACTCATAAAAATGGAATTATGTTAATAAAATTAAACCCTAACCAAATCCAAATGATAAAATAAATAAAAAAACGGAAATCAAACGTTTGTCTGTTTGTAAGTCTGGATGGCGGCACGAATGGAGAGCTTGAGGATGAATGATTGTAGGTCGAGGATGGAACACATAAGCAGCAACAAAGGAGCACGGGGCAGAGGAGAGGAGATGGGTTGAGGGACTTGTAAGTTTGCAGGCACATGTTTAGTGTAGGAAATGACAAGGGTGAAGCTGCAGCAAAAGTCGATGGATGAGGAAAGGATCTACGGAAAAAGACTAGCAGCAAGTTTGCATGTCGATCAGGTCTGAGGAGCAGCGAAGTGAGGAAGTGTGGAGCTAAGGGTGAAGGGAAATGTGAAGTTGAGTGAGGGGATGATGGGCTACGGCTAAGGAAAAGCTATGGCTAGCAAGCTGTGGACAGGGTAAGCGAAGGCCCTTGGAGGAGGATACAAGTTGCGACAAGGGAGAAGGTGGGCCGGATTTGGAGAGGGGTAATAGGAAATGGAAGGGTGAGATAGAAATTACGAGGAGAAGGGTTTCAGAGAAAGGAGAAAGAGGTGGATTTGGGCAGCAATATGGAGGGGCGATGGTAGCAGTGAAGGAGAAAAGAAATGGAAAACCACAGGGAACAGGGAAAATTTTTCAAATTTCTTTTAGAAAGGAAGAAAAAATAAAAGGGCAGACGAATATGATAGCCTAAAAACCTTTAAAATTTTCCCTCAATTTCATTGATTAAAGTGATATAATTTTCTGATTTAGATTATAAAATCCTCAGGAAATTTGAAACCCTCAAACTAGAAAAAATTGGAATAATGCCCCTGTAAAATGATTTTGAGTCTAGATCTTACCCTCCAGAGCCTAGATCTAGCTTCAAATAAAGAAATTCCTTCATATCTTCACCTGCAAAAATGAAAACAAAACACCCAAAGGATATATACAATCATAAATTTGAAAACCCCAAAAAAAACCCACGTTATATAAATACAATATTTACAAACTGAAGGCTCTAAGTAGCTAGATCTACCATTATGCTGCAAAAAAATTGAAGATTTTTTAACTTTAAATGGAGGTGCTAACTTAAAACCCTCATGCATAACAAAGAAATAATCTTATGAGAAGCCCTGGGATTAGATAGATGGGCTCTTCAGAAAATGCAGATCGAGAGTTGGTTGGTCCAACTAAAGACTATCCCGTAATGCTAGAAATTTTCTCAAGATTTACCTACAAAACTTATTCCAGCCATTAAAAATAGAGAGAATAAATAATAATTAAATTAAGACAAAATAGAGATACCTGCTATTATGTTTGAAATTAAAATTATTATTTAAAATCTAGCAAACTGAACAAGATACATGTGCTCAAATCACTCTTAAAAAGTTATCAGCTTCAAAAAAATTTAAGCATGGAATAAAAAACATCTTACAGCATGCGCATGAAGAGTAACACCACCACATCTTAACCCCAAAGTATTTCTCTATTATCCATAACAAAATTACACAAGATCTTCCTGCTTAGCACATGACTTAGAGATCAGATAGATCGATTGACAAATGACCTCCTATTTAAAGATAAATCCTCTAATGGCTAGTTCGAGTGATCGTCTTCAAAGTAATCTCGACTATTGATAAAGATTAAAATATATTTTAATCTTATCCATCGAAATTATTTTATTTTTGAGCAAATTCAAATTTTTCATTTAAATGCACTTTAATTAACTCAGAAATAGAAATTTTGAGTTAATTTCCCCAAAAATTTGACTTTGACTTAACCCTAGGGATCAAATGTTTAAATTTATCAGAATAATTAATTTACCTTCCATCTTTGGGGTAGGACTGGAGGGAAAAACTCTACCGACCATTCGAAAATGGATCGGTGAGATAAAAAACCTCCTAGAATGGATATCATCACTAGAAAGGTAGGTTTACCTAGGTTGTTACATATGCGACACGGTTTTGTTGAGATTATTTACATAATATACATGCAGAATGAGTTTACATTATATCATGGTAACTAGGTTGATGATGATAGTTGGACGACACGGACATATCGATCAAGTGATATCCCTTTTGCAAAAAAGGGGATGTATTGCTATGGGGTCATTGACACGGAGTGGTCGATATCTGGCTCTACTTGGGGACACGTCGCTGCACCAGAGGAATGTGAGAATCCAAAATCTGCAACCATGAAACATGTGAGATAACATAAGTAATGTCCATCCAAAAAATCATTATATAACATTAAACACACGAAAGATATAAGCTCTTCATTTATTAACTAGTCTAATAATATGAAAAACATAAATCTACCTACAAAATAAAACATTGAAATGAAAAGGGTGTAGGGTTAGGAATACATTACAAAGGATTCCTTATGGCATTAGATGCGTTCCATGTAGTGCATATTGATCATTTCTCTGCTTTTAGGCAAATATGTAGGTTATTTTTCATATGTGTCATGTTTAATCGTGCATATGGTAGGACTCTTCCCTCTCCGAAAATCAAGTTGTTTGGATCCATACTCTACAAAATTTATCTAAAAATCCTTAATCGTATCCAAATTGTTTATAAACTGAATAACATGTTTCTCATTATCAAAGGCATGCCAATGTTCATATTTATCTAGAATTGAAGGCTTAAAAATGATATCCATCTTAATTTTATCTTCAATTAAATTAGCAGACAACTACATGGAAGAAGAAGCAATAACTAACTCATCATCTAAAGTATTTTTTTCTCTTGGAATATCTTCAATGTTAATGGCATCAAAATACTCCATGGTATCCCATACAACATTCCTATAATTTTTTAATCTTTGATATTTACATGTAAATTTATTCTTAATCCACATGATAACTAAATTTGAATCTCCCTTGATACTTAGCAATTTGACTCTCAAAGCTTTTTCCAATTCAATACCCAACAACAAGGCTTCATATTCAGCCACATTGTTGGTCGCTTCAAATTCTAACCGATAGGAAAATTTGAAAATATGAACAAGGGGAGATTTTAAGACAATTCTCATACTTTTACCATGCCTAGATGTTGCATCATCAAAGTATAAATGCCAATCTTTATCTTATAAGTCACCCATATTTTTATAAACCTTGACCTCTAGGGGAATGATTGAATTAGACAAAATACATGATTCCTGAGGTTTGGTTTCTCACACATTATTTCATTATTAGGACTTTTAGGATCTTCGACATGGAATCTCCTTTCGAGCTCTCTGTTTAATTTAAGAAATTCATGACCATTAGGGAAAGAAATCGTAGCATATGACCAGTTCATTTGTATGCTTCCTCCTAAATTAGAAGCCCATTTTCTAGACAACAACATACCCTAAGCATCAAGCACATCAACCACAACTATGTCCATGACAATCATGATATCAAGGTAAATAGACATATGGACTTGTAAGTCTTTAATTAACCCATGAACTTCAATTTTCTTCGAATCCATGGCACATATGTTATAGTAAGGCTTAGATTTCCTCAAGTTAAGTTGTTCCATGACTCTCTTAGTCATCAAACAAGTGGAAGCCCAAGATTCAATCATGCAGTTATATAATCGATAATTATTCACAAGAAAAGTAATGAAAAAAGGAGAATGCATTTTGTTATCAAATTCCATACTTTGCAAATATACGAGAGCATCCTGGTAGAAAGCCTTGGGAGTTTCATCTTGAGTTGCATTTACCTGGGTATTTCTAATAGCACTTAGTAACTTGGCCTTCTGGGAGGGGATCTTCACTATTTTGATGACAAGAACCAAAACTTTAGAGTTATTAAACCAACCTCATAAATCAATATTCATACTAGAAGCTGACCCAAGGTTAAGACTTTGAGAATTAGCTTGATTATCATTTTGACTTCTTCTCTAATAAGTTAACTCCTCGTCCTTAATGATTTCAAGAACTCGCTCAGGAGGAGGCTCCTCACTAAAACATTTAACCAATACATCAGTTTGTTGACCAAAGTTATTAATGCTATATGAAGATGTAAAAGGTTTGACACATTGACTATTCCCCTTGACCTCTTCCCAATTTTCCTATGATAGATGATATTCTTTACCAACCATGTTTATCTAGTTACTTGTACCAAGCATCTCATGATGCATGATTCTCTTGATAACATGACAAGTAACTTCCCCATTAAGTTCATCACAGGCCCTAGAGTAAGGGGGGGTATCCTCCACAATATTATTAGTTTCAATAGGATTGGGAGGCCTATGCTCACTAGTTTGACCTTTTTTCTGCTAATTATTTCAATTATTATTATTCTGACCCCTAGGTTGAGGATTTTTCATTTGATCTCTTTCCATTTGAATCAACCTAGAATGTAATGTAGTTATCTCCTTAGCATGATAAACAATCATCCTAGCTTGATTCAACTCCATATTTTATAATTTATTAAGAAATTTTTGCACAGGTTCTTCTTCGAATTCCTTTTCTTTTCCTTTAGTTTCTTTTAATTTAATAGCAGATCTATCAAACCCAGGAATCTTAGATTTACCAAAATCCTTCTTATCCTTTTCCAGCTCTTCAACTATGGTTAATTCATAAGAAGTGTCAGGATTATAAGCATCGAGATAATATTCTAGAAGCATTTTATCAGTTGGTTTGTAATTAGTAGATATCTCTTTAATCATATCATTAAACCTTTTATTAAATTCCTCACACGTCTCATTTTCTTTATTTTTAATGACGCTAATGGCTTGGACCTCTTTAATTCATAAGAAGTGTCAGGATTATAAGCATCGATATAATATTCTAGAAGCATTTTATAAGTTGGTTTGTAATTAGTAGATATCTCTTTAAGCATATCATTAAACCTTTCACTAAATTCCTCACACATCTCATTTTCTTTATTTTTAATGACACTAATGGCTTTTGCCAAAAATTGATCTTCTTTCTTATCACCAAATTTCTCTTTAAAAGCATTAATGAGGGAATCAAATGAATCAAAACTATCATCAGCCCTATCCCTAAACCATTCCATAGCATCATTTTCTAAAGTCATGACAAAGTATTTCATTTGTACATCCTCATAATTATGATCATAAGAAAATTTAGCCCACCGGGTTTGAAAAGCATAGAAATGATTTCTAACAGATATTCCATTATTTCCTTGAAAAGAAGGAAACTTGTCTAGACCATTATTAGGAAGATCATATGGATGACCTTGGATGTTAGCAAAGTTGAAAGGAGCGTAGATATTCATGATGTCCAAAATAGGAGGATTAAAGAAAAGTGAATGGATGTCACAGAGAGCTTCCTAGCCGAGATTATCAAGGAGTGTATGAGAAGAGAGCTTGTGTAATCTAACTCTGAGAGCCTTTTCAGGATCCGGAGTAGGATTAGCCAAGCTACTTGGATTCCTCCTAGTACACGCCCCTGTAGAAGATGAAGGAAGTGGAGTCGCCACTTGGACAAAAATCTAACTTAGACACCAAAGATGAATAGAAAATGATATGAGGAAAATGAGATGAAGACGAATGGGTGAAGATGAAAAGGATCAAATGATGAGAAGAGATTGAGAGGACCAAGGACAGAAAAATGTTATCCCTTACAATGATGCCAAAAAATGTTGTATCGTTTGACGGGCTAGTAAGAAATATGAAATGAGGAGATGAAGGGATGAAGAGAAAATATTGAAAAATGTCATGAACCTCGGCAAGAAGATAAACTTGTCCCGACAACGGCGCCAAACAATGTTATCACACAAAGTGTCCAAGCACCACGACAATGCTCAGAGTAAGGGTTGTCACTCTAATCCTTGCTCACTCCATTTAGACTTTCTCCTAGATAAGTAAAGGAGGTTAATCCATAAGGGTAAATGAATGAGGAAGACCTGTGGAACACAGGCTCTAGGAGAATTAAGGTTGAATAACTTAATGAAAATGAGACAAGTTCCAATTAACTGAGTTATTTATATATATCAACTGAGATGAATAAGACACAACCACAAGATAGAAATTATTTTTAGACTAGTGCCTTAGATGCTCAATTAACCATGAACCTACTTGAAGAAACAAAATCAAGTTATTTGGAAGAAGATTAGAGATGTGATAGAAATGACGATCATGAACAACTAGATCAAAGCCTTAGCATGCAAAATATTCTAGCAATTAAATTTGGAAAATTTTAAATACCATGAAGAACTATGAAATTTAAATGCTAAGCAATTTGTAATCCTAGAATTAAAATAGTTTTTCATTAATGACCCAAATCTAGGAAACAATTTGTGTTCTCCTATAGTCAATATTTAATGACAATTTAAAATATTATTAAGCATGTTTAACTATAGAAAACTAAAAATATCAATACCACACAATTTTCCCTTCAAAATTTTAATGTCCAAAAACCCTTAACACAAATAAAAACCCAAGAAGGAACTTTAAATTAAAAATTTTAATTATCCCTTAGGTAATTTTTAATGTGCTAAGTTTTATGAGAAAATTAAATGCAACAAATGATTAATTAACTTTTTAATGTGACAAAAATAAAAATCAAAAGGGGTTAATAAGTTAATTTTTTAATGGGCCAAAGGCCACATAAAAATTTAAATTTTTTAATGTGAAAGCACAAAAGTATTTTGATTTAGATCAAAGACACATAAAGTGAAAATATTTTTTTTTTAAGTTTTTGTTTATTTGTTTCTAGCCAAAAAATAAAAAATAAAAAAGTGAAAGAAATCAAAACATAAGAAAAAATAAAAGTGAAATTAAAAATAAAAAATCAAAGTCATATGAGAAAATTAAAATCAAAAAATCAAAAGTTTAAAAGATTGTAAAAGAAAACTGATAAAAATCAAATTATGTTAATAAAATTAAAACCTAACCAAAGACAAATGATAAAATAAATAAAGAAAGGGAAATTGAATGTTTGTTTGTTTGCAGGTATGGACGGCAATAGGAATGAGAGTTCGAGGATGAAGGGCAGTGGGTCGCGAGAGGAACGCATAAGCAACATCGAAGGAGCGTGGGGCCGAGGAGAGGAGATGGGTTGAGGGACTTTCAAGTTTGCAAACATGCATTTAGTGCAGGTAGCGATAAGGGAGAAGTTGCAGTGAATGTCAATGGACGAGGAAGGGATCTGCGGAAAAATCCTGGCAGCAAGTTTGCAGGTTGATCAGGTTCGAGGAGCAGTGAAGTGAGGAAGCGTGGAGCTGAGGGTGAAGGGTAACGTGAAGTTGAGCGAGGGGATGATGGGCTACGACTGAGGGAAAGATATGGCCAGCAAGTTGTGGACAGGGTAATTGGAGGCCCTTGGAGGAGAATACAAGTTGCGACAAGGGAGAAGGTGGGCTGGATTTGGAGAGGGGTCACAGCAAATGGAAGGGTGAGATAGCAATGATGAGGAGAAGGGTTTCACAGCAGGGAGAAAGAGGTGGATTTGAGCAGCAATATGGAGGAGCGATGGCGGCAACGAGGGAGAAAAGAAATGGAAAACCCCAAGCAACAGAGAAAAAATTTCGAAAACTTTTTAGGGAGGAAGAAAAAATAAAAGGGCAATGGAATATGGTAGCCTAAAAACCTTTAAAAAAAATCCCATAATTTCTTTGATTAAAGTGATATATTTTTCTTATTCATATTATAAAATCCTCAGGAAATTTGAAACCCTCAAACTGGAAAAATTTGGAATAATGCCCCTACAAAACGATTTCGAGGCCAGATCTTACCCTCCAGGGCCTAAAGCTGGCTTCAAATAAAAAATTTCCTTCAGATCTTCACCTGCAAAAGAAAAAACAAAACACCTTGATGATATATACAATGATAAATTTGAAAACCCAAAAAAAACACAATTAGATAAATACAATATTTACAAACTGAAGGTTCTAAGTAGCCAAATCTACCATTATGCTGCAAAGAAATTGAATATTTATTAATTTTAAATGGAGGTGCTAGCTTAAAACCCTCATGCATAAACAAAGCACTAATCTTATGATAAGATCTGGGATTAGATAGATGAGCTCTTCAGAAAATGCAGATCGAGAGTTGGTTGGTCCAACTGAAGACTATCCCCTAACGCTCGATATTTTCTCAAGATTTCCCTGCAAAACTTATTCCAACCATTAAAAATAGAGAGAATAAACAATAATTAAATTAAGGCAGAATAGAGATATGTGTTATTATGTTCAAAATTAAAATTATTATTTAAAATCTAGCAAACTGAACAAGATACCTGTGCTCAAATCACTCTTAAAAAGCTATCATCAATGGCTTCAGAAAAATTTAAGCATGGAATAAAAAACATCTTACAGCATGCCCATGAAGAGTAACACCACCAGATCTTAACCCCAAAGTCTTTCTTTATTATCCAGAAAAAGATTACACAAAAGCTTCTTGCTTAGCACACGACTCAGAGATCGGATAGATCCACTGACAAATGGCCTCCTATTTAAAAATAAATCCTCCAATGGCTAGTTCGAGTGATCCTCGTCAAAGTAATCTTGGCCATTGATAAATATTAAAATATATTTTAATCTTATCCATTGAAATTATTTTATTTTTGAGGAAATTCGAATTTTTCATTTAAATGCACTTTAATTAAATGAGAAATAGAAATTTTGAGTTAATTTCCCCAAAATTTGACTTTGACTTAACCCCCAAGGATCAAAGGTTTAAAATTTATCAAAATAATTAATTTACCTTACTCCCGGGACCTCTTAAAATTTAGTTGTTCAGGATCGACAAATTTTGCCTTTGGAGAATTTAAATTTACCTGATACTTAGAATTAATTTTAATTAATTTTGGGCCAGAAAATTTAATTACTTAACCTATGAGGAGATAAATTATTTTTCCAACCCTCAAATGTTTAGCCATGGTTTTATAATTATGAGGGACCATGTGCTAGACATTTTGCATCTAGATTTACACATTTTACACCATAAAGGGGGAAAACCCATTTGTTAGAAACCCTCACAGAGTACCCATTTCTGCGACATCAGTATAATCCAGCAAACCAAGCAATTTGTAATAAAATAATCTAACCAAATAGTTAGTATTATTCCCAAATTATTTTTACATGGACTCGATCTAGAACACTAGGACTCACCCAAGATCCTAAGAACAAAATCCATTCCATCTTTAGGGTAAGACTGGAGGGAAAAACTTTCTCGACCATCCGAAAATGGATCGGTGAGATAAAAAAACCTCCCAGAATGGAGATCGTCACTAGAAAGTTAGGTTTACCTGGGTTGTTACATACACCGCATGGTTCTGCTGAGATTATTCACACAATATACATGCATAATGGGTTTGCGTTATATCATGCTAACTAGGCTAATGATGATAGTTGG
This sequence comes from Pinus tabuliformis, assembly GCA_031772625.1. Taxonomy (NCBI): domain Eukaryota; kingdom Viridiplantae; phylum Streptophyta; class Pinopsida; order Pinales; family Pinaceae; genus Pinus; species Pinus tabuliformis. The sequence goes on from CM062811.1 coordinate 628,041,719, forward strand.
ACGACACGGACACATTGGTCAGGCAATATCTTTTTTGTGAAAAGGGGGGTGTACTGCTATGGGGTCGTTGACATGGAATGGTCAACAGAATTCATGAAGTATAACCTCCTCTTCCCGATGTTACCAAGATCAGGCACCCATTTGGTGCTTCCAGTACTGACCTTGGAATCAGAAAAATACATGCGGTATCTGGATTCTTTGGCTTCTAGAGTTCTTATTTCCTTCCTGACTTCAAAGGGAACTACGTCAAAAAGATTTTCCACGGACTCCCAGCCGAAGAGTCTGTGATGCCGAGCGGAGGACTCTGCATGTGAACTTCCTCTTCAGCTTATTAAACATTGGCGAGGGGGCATAACTATCAATGACTTACCAAAATTCTTAACCCTATCGATTTTGGGCCAAACAGAGCAACTTGGGATGAGTAGGAGATGAAATATCCAGATAAGATTGAAAAGGGTGAAACAAGACTTATCACTAGAGCCACACTGATAAGCAAGAAAATGAAAGTAGAAGTCGTAGTTGTAGTTGTAGGTATAAAGAGAGAGACGTTGACCCAGTATAAGTTGAAACCATTCAAGGCTTGAATACCCAGGATTACCCACCTAAGTCAACTGAGAAAACCAACAGAGGACGAGGTCATAACCAAACTGATAAAGACTCGCTATACCAAATCTCGCTACCAACACCAAGCAGTTAAACAAAATGCTTGATGGCTCGAGGGATTTGAAATCCATTGAGGGTAAGATGACGACAATCTCAAACGATGGCCTGAGGAACTGTTATGAAAAAATAACACAAAAAACATTTGCCTAGAATCTGAGACACGTAACCCTTAACCATTAAACACTTTAGGAAAATAGCTTGGAGCATTGTCCTAAGAACTGATGTCAATTTGATAAGAGAACACGATTGGAACCAAGACGAAACTAAATTTAGAGTAAAACAACACCATTTAACCTTACACATAACTTTATATACCACTAACAATAACTAGGGAGAGAAAGAAGAATGACCCCAAGATTGGAGTGATGGAGCAGCAACTAAGATTAAAATGCCTATCTAAGATTTCACTATAACTTGGAAAATAAGACCCAAAGGGTTGCGCAGCAAGGCATACCAATAGTGCAAGAAGATGTAAAGTCTCTGCTTTGCAACCACCCGAAATGTTCACCACCCTACATCCACTTGAAGCATTCACCAACTTTGTACATGCATAAAGAAAATATATAATTGAACACACTCAGTAGACTAGTTAACAGTGTTGAGTTGAAGTTGAAGACAAGAGCCTAGTAGACGACAAGTGTTGAAACTCTCCCAGAAAGGAAACATCCCAAGGAAATGGTGCGAGGTGAGGTCATAAATGAGACCTGATCTCCGGTCATACCAAAACCTTACCGTATCCACCCCCATAATTATACTGTCGACCTTACTTGCTCCAAAAAACCATATCATCGCACGGTAATCTTGCAAACAAGCATGCTTCCTCGTTGCCCTTATGAATGTAATATTCCACCTCTTCCACCATATGAAGACCTTACAGAAAATGAGAAGTTACCAAGTGTTGAATAAATATCACTAGGTTGAGGCAAGGGAACTGCCTCCAAGGCCCACCTCAAGCTTAGCCAAACAGGTGGAATGGATGTGAATGATTAATTGAGGAGTGACTCATTCATTGTAGAACCAAGAAACAGGTGACCATCTTCCAATGGGACACCCCCATCAGGGATCAATTCCACTGCCTATTGTTTATTATGTTCCACCCCCTTAGTCAACTCCTCTTTACCATCTCTAGAGTCTAGAAGGAAGGCTCTCATAGTTTCATGAATATTCATACATATTATCTCCCATAAGAGTTGTACAGGTTCACGCTTAGCTTTGACCACTCTCATGTTACGTTCTTTCCACAGGTTCCAAATTGAGAAACCAAGGATTATTTGCCATGCCTTCAGAATCCACGGATGTCTAAACTTCTCTTTATTCCATGCTATCAACCATTCTTTAAGGTCTTGAGTGTTTAGCACTTTGCAACAAAATAAATTTTGAACTTGCTATCATATTTGCTAAGAAAAATTGCAAGAGACAAAATAGTGATTAGCACACTCTTCTTCTTTCAAACATAAAGAACAATGTGAAGCTCTAGAGTCTAGAAGGAAGGATCTCATAGTTTCATGAATATTCATACATATTATCTCCCATAAGCGTTGTACAGGTTTACGCTTAGCTTTGACCACTCTCATGTTACGTTCTTTCCATAGGTTCCAAATTGAGAAACCAAGGATTATTTGCCATGCCTTCAGAATCCATGGATGTCTAAACTTCTCTTTATGCCATGCTATCAACCATTCTTTAAGGTCTTGAGTGTTTGGCACTTTGCAGCAAAATAAATTTTGAACTTGTTGTCATATTTGCTAAGAAAAATTGCAAGAGACAAAAAAGTGATTAGCACACTCTTCTTCTTTCAAACATAAAGAACAATGTGAAGGGCCTTTAAAACCTTTCCTTTGTAATCGATCCCATGTGAGTGCACATCCCCATGCTATCGTCCAAAGGAAGGTGGAAACCTAAGGTCAACCAGAAGTTCTCCAAATAGTTTCTCAGATGCTATCATCTGATTGGGATTGAGCTACCAATACCAATGAGTACGCTTCCCTTAGAAAAAAAGAGCATGTTTGACACTTACCCCATCGCAACATATCTAAGTTGTTGGAGTCCCTAATCTTGATACCTTGGAGATGTTGTTCAAAATCCTCTCATGGTAATGAAACATTAGATTAAGACCAGTCTACCTACATTTTTCATTGTCTCCAACCATAAAGGGAAGTGGACAACTTCCAATAATATGCTACGTTTATTAATCCTTGCAATTGAGTTCATGTTTTTATACATAAAAAAATATTTCCCATTTTTAAAAAATACTACAATATAGAATTTTCATTATCATTATGAAAATTTCATTTAAATTATATTTTAATATATATATATATATATATATATATATATATATATATATATATATATATATATATATGAAAAAAATATAATAAAAAATTATATAAAATAAAAAATAAAAAATATTTCTTTATCAGGAATGAAACAGACAATTGTTATAGTACTTACAGAAGGAAAAGTGGATGCATTGAGCATCTTTGCAATTATTTTTAAAGGCGTAAATTAAAAGCAAGGATTTTATTCTTGAGAAGAGACATTCTTTAGCCCTTTTTCTATGTTATAATCATTATTATTTTCACATCACTCGGGAAAGTTATACATTTTCCATAGCTAGTTCCATGTGATTTAGAAAATGATACTGGTTTCCAATAATATTATATTTTTTATTATAATAATTTTTATATAATAAAAATTATATTGTATTATATTGTATTATTTTAAATTTATAATTATTTTTAAATAATTATATTTAAATTTTTATATAAATTAATATAAATTAAAATTTAGTTTATATAATTTTAAATTATTATAATTTATATATATAATTAAACTTAAAATTTAATGGATAAATATTTTCCATTAGATATTTTCTATATAAAAAACAATTGAAATTTCATAAATTTTGAGGTGTTAAATATGTCTTATTAACAACTGTTATTTGAATTTTATTTTTTGGGTATATGGTGTTCATAAGTTATGATATTTGTGTAACATATATTGTAACAAAGTTTATTTACAAATTAAGAATTTTCATGGTAAAGTGAGAGTAAATTTCTATGATTAATAATTTTGTTCCATACTTTTTAATTTAACTTATACATTATTTTTTAACATATACACTAATGTTTAACTTATACATTAAATTTTATAATTTATTAGTTTTTATGACATTTTTATTTTTATTTTCTTTATTTTTTCTTTTTTATGTGGTTCACAGGAGATCACCAACTTACTACATGTAAAGTAAGTGTAGCAAAGGTGTTTAACAATGGAGACTTGACCAATTGAACTAACCCTCAAGGTTCTATGCGCTAATTTAATATATAATTCTTAAAAAAGATATAAACCATTTCCAACAATTCCCTCTTTATTCCAGAGAAGAAAAAATTCGAGTTGGATTCCACACCCAAAAGTCCCAAAAATCTCACTAAAAACAACTTTGAAAAAAATATCTTTGTCAACTTTATATTAATTTTTTTTTATTATTTGATATGTAAATAGCATCCAACCATGATATGTTCAACATATACATGATATCTTCAACCTATACCAAAAAGAAAGACAAATTTCTAGATGATCCCAAAAAGGTGTTTACCACCTTTTAGCCTTCCAAAAATCAAGCGAAAACTACAATGCAGAGAATATGCAGATGTGGATGGTCGAGTGTATGATGTAATCCTCTATTCTATCTGCATTGGCAAAGGATATGATTGATCAACTTCTTGAATTTGTTTCCATCTCTCTTCCAACATCGAACATCCTATGATGGACACCTTCAATAAAGTTTTTGTGAGAATAATGCAGAAATAGTTAGTTATGAGTGGTTGAACTGAATTAGTTGTAGGTGGTTGAACAGAATTAGTTATGAGTGGTTAGGAATTAGTTTGTGTTATTTCCTATATAAGTGTGATGTAATTGAGCAAAGAGATTAATGAAGTTGTGTGAGTTTTCTGTTTTAAGTTGGTATCGGAGCTCTTTTGTTTGCGCCTCTCTCCTCTTCGTGGGCAGTGAGTGACTCTGCCATTAGAGTGTGCGCTGGAGCTGAAGCGGGTGCGTGAAGAGACCTCAAGAAAGGCTGCGTGGAGCCGGTTTTTAAACTGTTGATGCGGTGAGCGTGGAGTGCTGATACGTGGTGCGTCCAGAAGAAGACGGAGCAATTCAAGTTCGACTCACTGCGCGTGTTTCCGAACAACCGAGGTCCAGGTGTAGTGTTTCGGTTCTGTTAACAGTATTGTTTCGGTTCTGTGTTTTATGCGACTTCTTGCACAGCAACGCTGTAAAAGGGAGCAAGTTGTTCTGGGTATTTTAAAACAAAAAGGGAGCAAGTTTGCAAGTTTGGTTTTTTGAACAAGTCCAGGTCTGTAGCAGAGTTTTATTTATTAAATTTCTCAGGCAGTGATCTGAGTGTGAAGTGTATACGCAGGCCCTTTTCTGAGTGTTCTGGCTCTTTTCTGAGTGTGAAGTGAGTGTATACGCAGGCCCCTTTCTGAGTGTTCTGGCCCCTTTCTGAGTGTTCTGGCCCTTTTCTGAGTGTGCAGTGTCTACGCAGAGTTTTATTTATTAATTAACCAGTTTTCCAACTTTAAGAAGCTTGCGATTTTTTGTTTGAATTTGGTCATTGGTGGAGAGATGGCTAATCCCCTTGCAGATTCATATTTAAATGAGTCTTCAAGACTTGATGGAGAAAATTATGTCAATTGGAAATTTAAGATCATAACAGTACTGGAGGCATACAATCTCTGGCCGATTGTCAAAGGTGACGAGACCAAGCCTCAACCTCCTACTAATACTCAAGATTGGGAGAAGCGTGAAATGAAAGCAAGGGTGCTGCTACGCATGTCAGTGAAGGACAATATTATTCCTCACATTCGGGACTGTGAAACTTCAAAGGCGAGATGGGACACTCTCAAAGGTTTGTATGAGACTACTAATGCAAACCGTATTTTATTTTTAAAAACAAAGCTGTTATCTATCAAAATGGATGCCAATGAAAGCATTAGTAACTTTCTTTCCCGAATTAAAGATTTCAGTGATAAGCTTGGTGATATTGGTGAAAAGGTTTCTAGTACAGACTTGGTAACTGTTACTTTAAAGGGGTTAGTCCTAGACTATAAAGTCTTTATTTCAGCTCTCTCAGCTAGACCGACACCTCCTACATTTGAACAATTGGCTGGAATTCTTCTTCAAGAAGAAGAGCGCATGAAAACTTTTGAACTGGAGTCAAATGGTTCTGATTTGGCTTTGACTGCAAGAGGCCAAAGACCATTCCGAGGGAGACCATGGGACAGAAACAGAGGCCGTTTTCAAGCAAAGCAGAAAGGTATGGCACCTCCTGATTCTTATGTTAAAAGGAACATTGAATGTCATTATTGTGGAAAACCTGGACATCTGGCTAAAGATTGCTATAGGAGAAAGAATAATGAATCAAATCAAAGACATAGCAGGCATAATGGAAATTACATAAACAGAGACACCTCAGTGAATGATGGATTTAAAAATCTTAAGTTATTTCTTTCTGATGCTGCATTGTCTGCTGAAACTGATGATGAGAATGCTTGGTTTATAGATTCTGGTGCCTCGGCACACATGACTTGTAATAAAGAATGGTATGATAAATATTATGAGAAATCTGATGGTACACACATTTACCTAGGAGATGATAGGTCACTTAAAGTTCAAGGCTATGGCATAATAAATGTGTACTTACCTAATGGACAAATGCGACAGATTCATAATGTGATGTATGTACCTGCTCTCAAAAAGAATTTGCTATCTGTTTCCACTATCACTGATAATCATTTAAAAGTAGAATTTGGTAAATTGGGGTGTATAGTGAAAGATGTTCAGGACCACTACAAGGTTGTTTCTACAGGTACCAGGGTTGGAGGATTGTACAGATTGGATGTGACAGTCAAGCGCCATGTTGCATTGACATCTCAAGAGACATCGACAGCAGAATTATGGCATCACAGGTATGGGCACCTAAATTACAATGATTTATCGTTGTTACAAAGGAAATCAATGGTTGAAGGTCTTCCTGTTATGAAGTGTGAACATTAACCATGTGAAGCTTGTGCACTTGGTAAGTAGCATAGAGAAGAGTTTCCTGTTCATACTGAGAAACGAAAGTATGATATACTTGAATTAATTCACACTAATGTATGTGGACCTATGCAAACTAGGTCTCTTGGTGGTGCTTCATACTTTGTTATTTTTATTGATGATAGATCTAGATATACCTGGGTCTATTTCATTAGAAGGAAAAGTGACATATTTGAGTATTTTAAAGAGTTTCGAAATATGATTGAAAAACAAACAGGAAAGTGCATCAAAATACTCAGATCTGATCAAGGGGGTGAATATAAATCAAAAGCATTTAACACTTATTGTAAATCTAATGGAATTCAACAACAGTTCACAGTGCCACATACCCCTCAGCAAAATGGTGTTGCTGAGCGATGGAATAGAACCTTGGTGGAATCTGCTCGTAGTATGCTGCAAGGTAAGAACATCTCTAATGGTTTCTGGGCAGAAGCCATTAACACTGCTGTTTATCTGAAGAATCGATGTCCCACTAAGAAATTAGTTTTTCAAACTCCTTTTGAGGTTCTTTATGGTTATAAACCTGATGTGAGTCATTTCAAAGTCTTTGGATGTACTGCTTTTGCTCATATTCCTAAGGCTAACAGAAGCAAACTTGATGCCAAGTCCATCAAGTGTGTTTTCATTGGATATTGTACGGATCAGAAAGCCTATAAATTGTTTGATCCAAGTTCCCATAAACTATTTGCAAGTCGTGATGTATTGTTTCATGAGCAGACTGATAAAAGTAACACAAAGAATGATACATGGCATATTTCTAATGATGCACATCTCAAGCTTGATACTTTGATTAAGCAGGAACAGGAACAGGTCCAGGTACAGGTACAGGATCAGGATGCTAGCAGCAGTATGAGCACATCTAGCAGCAGTGAGTCATCACAAGGAGGTGATACACCTCAAAGCCAACGAATCATGGATGGAACACCCACACCAAGAAGGTCGTCCCGACAGACTCGGCTTCCTGAAAGGTATAGAGACTATGCCTTAATGTCTAATATAATGAATGTTGAAAAACCAATTGATTATGAGCAGGCTAAACAACATGAACCATGGATTAATGCTATGAATGATGAGTATGCTTCTATTATGAACAATCAAACATGGGAATTAGTGGAACTTCCTGAAAATAAAGTTCCAATTGGAAGCAAATGGTTGTACAAAACAAAATTTAAAGCAGATGGTACAATTGATAAATTTAAGGCAAGATTAGTAGCAAAAGGATATGCTCAACAGGAGGGAATTGATTATGAAGACACTTTTGCACCAGTAGCTAAGTTGAATACAATTAGATTACTGATTGCCTTAGCCACAAAACATAATTGGAATATACATCAATTGGATGTCAAATCTGCTTTTCTAAATGGTGATTTAAAGGAAGAAGTTTATTTGGTTCAACCTGAAGGGTTTGTCAAACAGGGACAGGAGCATCTGGTTTGCAGGTTAAGAAAGGCATTGTATGGTTTGAAACAGGCACCAAGATCATGGTATGTAAAGATTGATACCTTCTTTCTTCAGAATGGATTTGTGAAAAGCAAAAATGATCCTAACTTGTATTTTAAAAAAGATGAAAAAGGAAATGTTGCTTTAATATCTTTGTATGTGGATGATCTCATTATAACAGGCAGTGCTCACAAGTTAATTGAAGAAATTAAAGTTCAGTTGTCACAGGAATTTGAAATGAAAGATTTGGGTGAAATGCATTACTGCTTAGGAATTGAGGTATGGAGAGAACCTGGTAAAACTTTGATCACTCAAAGCAAATATACAAAGGAGATTCTTAAAAAGTTCAATATGACAGATTGCAAAGCTATGTCAACTCCCTTAGAACAGAATGCAAAGTTGTACAAAGAAGATGGATCGAAAGAGGCAGATGGAACATTATATCGTCAGTTAGTGGGAAGTTTGAACTATCTCACCACTACCAGACCAGACATTGCATACTCAGTCAGTATCCTTAGTCAATTCATGGCTAAGCCTTCAGGAAATCACTGGATTGCTGCAAAGAAAGTTCTCCGATACTTAAAGGGAACAGTGAATCTTGGTATTATGTATACTGATGTATCTGATGTTGCACTGACAGGTTTTTCTTATTCAGATTGGGCAGGAAATCCAGATGACAGACGATCTACCTCTGGCTATGCATTTCATATTGGATCAGGGGTCGTATCTTGGAGTAGTAAGAAACAGCCAACTGTTTCTTTATCATCCACAGAATCAGAGTACAAAGCTTTGACCAATGCCACCTGTGAAGCTATTTGGTTGCGGAGAATTCTTGCAGATCTTGAAGAAGCGCAAAGTGGTGCAACATGTATCAATTGTGATAATCAGAGTGCTATCAAATTAGCACATAATCCAGTTTACCATGCTAGAACAAAACACGTTGAGTTACAGTACCACTTTGTACGTGAGAAAAGAGTCAAATGAAATTGGATTGATATTTTGTAACACCAAGGATAATGTGGCTGATATATTTACTAAGCCCCTTGGTAAAATCAAATTTGAAGTTTTTAGAAGTCAGTTAGGTATTGTAGAAAATCCATTTCTCCATTAAGGGAGGATGTGAGAATAATGCAGAAATAGTTAGTTATGAGTGGTTGAACTGAATTAGTTGTAGGTGGTTGAACAGAATTAGTTATGAGTGGTTAGGAATTAGTTTGTGTTATTTCCTATATAAGTGTGATGTAATTGAGCAAAGAGATTAATGAAGTTGTGTGAGTTTTCTGTTTTAAGTGTTTTTGTCTTTACTACATTGTCCATCGATTTCCCTTCCCAGGTTTTACAAAACTCTAAACTCAGTTCTTGCAATGAAGCAAGGCAATGAAAATCTGGAGGAAGCTCCTTTAAACTCTCACAGAAATTCAGAGATAGAGTTTGCAACGATGAAAGGAAATGGAAGTTTGTACATAATTCTTCAAGGCTGGTGCAAAATGATAAATCCAGGTGTGCCAAACATTTGAGTTGACCAAAACCTATGGGAAGTTTCTTTAATTTCGTACATCCATGGAGGTTCAACATTCTTAAGCTTTCTAGTTCCTCAATTCTGTCAGCAAGCTCTTCCAGAGAAATGCACTCGGCTAAATTGAGTTCTTGCAAAGACTTTAGTGATCCAAAATCTTTTGGCAACTGCCTGAAACTCGAACAGGAATTCAACATCAACACTCTTAAAAATTGAAGCTTTGAGATGGACCTTGGCAGTTCTTCTATAGACTGGCAATATGAAAGGGTTAGTTCTTTCAAAACAGTTACTCGATCACCAAGATCTTCAGGTAGTGTCTTCAATTTTGCAAAGCGGGTTAATCTCAGTATTAGTAAATTATGAAGTTTGTGAAGGCATGTTGAAGAAATTTCGGTAGCATCTGATTGTAACTTCCCATCAAATTCCATGTGTCGGAGATTCAATGGCATCTGCAAATTATGAAAACCATAATCAAATCATTTAAACTAGTACAATTGCGCTCTTAGATAAATTTAGATATGTTAAGAAACTCTGCCTAAAATAATTTTAGATATGTAATGAAACTGATGCCAATAACAAGGGGTTGACTATTTGAACGAAACATACCTGACATAGATTCAAATCTTCAGATTCATAAATGAAATGTCTCAGCTCCTTTAACTTCCAAACATCAAATGGAAGATGGGAAACTTTAGCTTGGAAGAAAACCATTTTTTCAAATGTTTTATTGCATTTTCCCTCTACTTTTGTAGAGTTTCCAAGTGCAAGAACTCTCAAAGAACTATACATTGAATCAAGTTTTGAAGCAGGTATGTGCAATGGATCTTTAGTTTCATTGAACCAGATGCCTTTGGTCTTGTGAATATCCTGCATGTCATTAATAAGTGTTATTGAATGAATTAGGCAACAATGAATGAGTTAGTGAAAAAACACAATATTGTTTGAAACAAATTTCTAATTTATTTTTCTGCCCAGGTTAATAGAAATCAGATACCTCCTGATCTAAAAACTCTTGAAGTTCACTTGCAGTAGTTATATCCGATCGCCGCAATCCCTGTGTCTTTTGGCGACCAATTTCCAGAATCACATCGTGTACCTTTGCAATCATGTTTGTATCTTTGGTGACCAGTGCTCTCTTTTCTAGCATATCTAGGGCAGACTCTCCCACAATGTTGGCAACTGTGTCCTAATCCTGTCCATTAAAGAATGAACAAATGTCAAGAAACGGGTCTTTCAACATCTCATCAAGATTATCATAGGCAAAGACATAGCACTCTATGTCCTTTCCAATTTCACCTTTCCAATTTTTTTCCTTCTCTTCCATGACTATAGAATAGGCTTTTTGTTTGTCTTCCCGACAACTTATGAATCCTGCTACAAGGTTCAAAAGTGTCGGAATTCCACCACATATATCTACTATATGATTCAGCTGGTTTGGTTTTAGTTGCTTCTGCGTATCAAGGTCCATCTTGTTCTTTAAAAGACTCATAGCTTCTGTATTCTGAAGGCCTTTCATAGCATAAACTTTAGTCTCCACTCTGCAACCTTTGCACACTCTAACCAAATTTGCATCCCTTGCAGTGATGAGCAACCTCAACTTTTTAGCCTTGCTCATATCCTTGGGCAAAAGTTGTTCAAGTCCTTTTGAATCTAAAACATGGTCTATATAAATGAAGGCTGCCTCTTTCTCTAACAGGCGGCCAATTTGTCGCTGGCCATCCTCAAATGTTCTCAGGTCTGTCATCACCTCTTCTTCGTTTCCAACCATCAAATCCTTTAATATACATTTTTGTAACTCTATGATATTTGGAATTGATGTTCTATCATGAAACATCCTAATCATAGAATATTTACAAACTTCCCATTGTGATCGTGCAAACACAGCATTGGCAAGGGTAGTTTTTCCCATTCCACCAAACCCATGTAAGATAATTGCTACTGCTTTTTTCTCACTGCCCCAGTCCAGAAGTTTAGTAACTTCTTCTAATGGATTTTCAATTCCAACTGTTTCAACAATATCAAAACATGAAGCCTGTTACAAACCCTAAAAATTAATGATCAATGAAAGAAGCTAATTATTTTAGTCATGTATCAAACTTTACCTGCATCTTCCGGATATTCTCGCTCTCTTGGTCTTGGGGAACGTACCTTCAGACAATCAATGGCATCGTAAACACATATATCCATTTGGTTCTTCATATGCGTGTACATTCTGTCTAACTTTTTCTGAAATTTATTCAGTTCTTTCTTGTTCACAGTCGTTGTGAAAAACCTGCCATACGTAGAATTCTATAAGAAACTTATCTACACTCGGCTGCTTGATAATAGGGCTCTAACAAATAGAAATTTGGCTAATTAGATTGCGGTGCAGTACTCGCCTGCGGAATTTGGAATCTTCAATTTGGGTGCAGCACATGATGGAGGCTTCCAGTATCAACTCTGTTGCTTCTTTGATTAGAGACTCCATCCCCTTTTTCAAATCATCCCGTTCTTTAAGCTGTTTCACATGTTGAGCCAATTTATTCATTTCTTCCAAAAGACAGAGACAGTCCTCTTGGTTGGCTGAAACAGTTTCAAATCTTTCCAGAATATTTGCAACCACAAGCAGACTTGCAGTAGCCCAGTTTGCTTGTCCTATTCCCTTGAGGAGACTCACAACGACTGCCTTTGCGTCAGTAGAGGGTTCAGGTGGAATAATGTCTTTCTGAAAACCACAAAGGAAGAGAAACTTAGATTAAATATTATTTATAAGTTGATTATGAAACTCTGAAACAGGTTTAGTACCTACCACGGCAGAAATTCCCTCTGTTAGCAATTCTTTTAATTTCAAGAGGCCTGGTGAACTGCTAGGCCAAAATTGGTGAGTTGGCCTTTTCTGGTGGGACGATTTTTTCTAAGGGAAGGAAATGAAATATATTCAGTTAGCTTCTGTGTGCAAAAACATGAAGGTCTGCAATTATTGAATGCATTGAGAGAAGTCAAACGCATTTTGCAGTTGAATGATGCATTCTATAGTTGAATATGACAGAGATTGATAATGGTTCTATTTAACAGAAGAAGTGTTGAAATAAATCTATGCATCCCTACCATAATTCACATTCACATACCTCAAAATAAATATTTGATAAATAGATGTGGAAGATGGCATTACACCTTACCTTGATGAATTCCAAAAGAAGAGAGATGTGTTGGATAAGGCCATTCAGATCTACATCCTCTGTACGCAATTTTGCGACCTCGCTTCTTACATTTTGAGTCAGATCACTCTGCCGTGGCGGAGGAGGAGGAGGAGGAGGAGGGGAACTCTGCCGTGGCGGAGGAGGAGGAGGAGGAGGGGGGGAACTCTGCCGTGGCGGAGGAGGAGGAGGAGGAGTAGGGGAACTCTGCCGCGGCGGAGGAGGAGTTGGGGAACTGTCCTGTGATGGTGATGGTTGGGTCGAAGTTTCTGGAGCAACAAGCGGAGGAGGACTAGGAGGAGTGGGGAAACTGTTCTGTGATGATACTGGTTGCGTCGTAGTTACTGGAGCAACATGAGGACCAGGAGGTTGAGAGGGACTGTCCTTTGCAGAAAAGCAGCAACCCATGGTTGCCAAAATCGCAAGTAAAAACAAAACGGAACTGGCGGTAATGAAAGGAACTGAGATTTGATTCAGTCACTACAACCCATCACAGTAATCATTTCCTTGCCGATTTCCTATACAGGAGTATTATGTAGTGAAACCAGTTTCATGAGTCTGTTACTTCAAAGTTTTGAACTTATATTAACAAAGTTTCTGCATCTTGCTATTCAAAAGAAATAGCTGGAAGAATTTTTATTACACAGCTGGAAAGAGACAGCATTTCAGTGATGTTTTTTTGATATTGAAGGAAAATTTATTCTAGTTAAGTTTATCAGCGGGATAGTTATTAGTTGATTTATCATCATTTTTATTCTATTGCCCATAGATTTGAAAAGATAAACTTTCACCTCTGAATCTTTAACCATTAACATATTTTTAATTTTTCCCTTACATTTAAGAATAACAACTTTTAATTAAATAAATAAAAACATTATTATATAAATATAATTTTAATAATAATATTTAATTAATAAATGGTAAGAGCATGATAAATTGTAAGAACAGGTTTAGAGTAGGTTTTGAAATTGTTTTTATTTTATTTAATCCAAAGGAGTGAGGATGATGCTTCTGATACTAGTTTTGTAATTGGTTAAAAGCTTGTTTTTTTAGGATGTAAGGAAATAAGGAAATAGGTCAATAGTCCAATACTAAGAGATATCTGGTAGGAATGAAATCTTGCTTCCTTACAGACCACCAACACATAAACACAGATGGCACAGTTCCTAATAATATAGATGGCATGATTTTTCTTGAATAACAATGATGAATCAATTTGCATTTGTGGAGTGTGATGGCTATCTTGATAGTTGATTTTTTCAAAGAAAAAAAACAACAAACTTTTCTTAGCAAACAAAAGTTGTTGCATCTATCAATGATCATCAGCAACCAATCACAAACCCACAAAGATCACAGCATGGAAGTCACAATGTCAAGACTAGACAAGTGTGTACAAATATAACTCCCAACTACCAGGGAGACCCTAGGAACTCCTTTGCTCAAGCCAATCATACAAAACATAGCATGCAGAGGTCAAAAACCAAACCCATCTGCGCCTCCTAGATGACAAGAAGACATGCAAAAGCACCCTTGCATAAGGCAACACGCAAAACAAGAAAACAAGGGATTATAATCAAAACCCGGACTTTCTCCCAGATGACGAAGAGAAAGGATATCTGTCAAAAATCAATTCTCCATCATGCAAAAAGGAAGGAACCAGAGTTAATGACAGAACCTTGTTCCAGGCACTCATAATGAAACAACGCAGACTGCATAGAGGTCCCACGCTTGGAGAGTTGGTCTTCCATTGAGTTCTACTCCCTAAAAATGTGGCGAAAGAAAATGGAAAGGAAGCAAGCCTTCATGGAAGTGATTTGCTCCAACCAATGACACAAAGATCGAACAACGAGAGAATAGGAACCCAATGCCCAGGGGATTGTCACTTTTGAATCCTTTGAGATGGCAATCTCATCTATAGCAAGCCACAAGGCGCAACAAAGGACTCCTCTTAAGGCCAACACCTCAGCCCGCATATTAGTGCCCAATCCACCCAACCAAAAGAAGTGATAATGATGAGAGGGGGGGAAGGAGATGATTGCTACACATTTGCACACTCCACCCACAGAGGTGTCATCAAATAAACTAATAGGGAAAATATGGCCAAGGGGTTTGAAGGACCAGCCACGTCTCGAGCAATTAGATTTATCAAGTTTAATCTCCAAAAAATATCTAATAATTTTGAGAGAAATAGCTCTCAGATAATTAATTTGACCACTGAGTTATAATAAATTTTGTTACTGTTTAAAAAATAAATAAATAAAATCATACAAGTCACTTCATATTCTAAAGAAAAAGAAAAAATAACTAATTTAAGTAAAAAATAAAATATAAAAAAATTTCGTAGTGAAAATAATTAGAAAAATCTTATAAACATTTTATTTATATAGTAGAGTTTAGGCTTCTGTGATCCATATCAAGTTTACAAAGGATTTTTCGGCGAAGATCACATGAGACATCATTTGTCGACGCGTTTCGAACCAACCAGTGTGGTTCATCGTCAGGACAAGTTGAAGAAACAGATCCAGCTTAGCAGGTTAAATAGATAGAGCAAAGCCTCCAACGTCAGGACAAGTTGAAGAAACAGATCCAGCTTAGCAGGTTAAATAGATAGAGCAAAGCCTCCAACGGCTAAAAAGACTAACAACTACTTTTGACTAGGTCCTGGGATCAAAAACCCTATTTAATAAAAATGTTACCCTAGGGGGACTAGTCCTTTAAATAAAAATAATATTATGATAAAAAATATTAATAAATAATTAAAATATTAAAAATAATTAAACAGTTATGTTCAATTAGTACCTAAAAATAATTCCTAATAATATTTAGTTAAAGATAAATAATTAAAAACTATATCTAAGGGAAAAAATTATTGTTCTGACGATGAACCACACTGGTTGGTTCGAAACGCATCGACAAATAATGTCTCATGTGATCTTCGCCAAAAAATCTTTTGTAAATTTTATTTATATATCATAATAATAAATATATTTTAAAATGTAGTTAATTTGAGAAGAAAATAAAATGTAGAATTGTCAAGTTATCTCAGTTAAAACAATTATGAGAATCTGATAGATATTTTATTTATATATATTATAATTATATATATTATAATGATAAATATATTTTTTGGAAAAATAAAAAAACTTATTCTTCGAGTTTTCATTTAAGGAAAAGATATGCCGCCCTTTTTTTTGGAAGCTTAAGTTCAAAGCAAGGATTTTATTCTTGGGAGAGGACATCCTTTATCTTTTTCTATGTTATAATCATTATTATTTTCCATATTGGAGAATGTTGGGTGAAAAATGATATTTGATTTTATATAATAATATTTTAGTTATTATTATAATATTTTTTATATAATAAAAGTTTAAATAATATTATATTTATTATTTCAAATTTATAATTAATAAATATATATATATATATATAAAATAATACGTATTTATAATTTGTTCAAATTTATAATTAATATATATAGATTTAATATAATAATATGTATTTATAATTTGATATAAAATAAATTTATAATCATCAAATATTGGAGGATCATATATTTTATATAGTATTTTTTTTTAAATCTATAACAATATGAATTATTATAGAAGTTTTACTCGTATTTATTTTGTATAATTTATAAATAAAGCTAAAATTTAATGGAAAATTATTTATTATTAGATATTTTGTATTTTAAAAAAAATAAAAAAATAAATTACAAAATATTAATTTAATTATTTATTTTTCTCATTTAGTTGTATTTATAGTGCAAGATTAAAATAAAATGTATTTGGTATTTTTGGTTGGAGAATGCAACATATAGAAAGAAAAAATTTGGTTGGGGACACATACTTAAAAAAAAAAGTTCCTCTTTGAGATTCTCGTCACCCCTGTTGTCTTATACAGATGTGAAATTTGAGGTTGCAATATATCCAAAGAGCTATGGAGAAAGATTGATATGATCCAAAAGCAATTCATAACCTACAACCTAAAGATCAAGGGAAATACTCACTATCCTATGATCTTGTGTTATCATCTTGATCGAAGTTGGCATGTCCCCCATTGAAAGTACGACTATGTTTAGATATCTGATGTCTAAAAGGAAGCTTTACAACATGGAATCTAAGAGGCTCCAAAATTGCTTCTAAATTTAGTCACTTCTAACTTTAGTCAAAACCCTCACCTTCACCTCAAGCGCGGGTGGCATAAGGATGCCCAATCTTGGCTCAACCATTGGGGGATTAAGGAGGAGATAATCATTGGAAGCAAGGAAAGTGTTAAGGATACTATTACCTATAATTTTAAGAACAATTTGTTGGATGATAAGGAGTTGGAGGGTAAAAGGAAGCTTAGACACTAAAGGAGGTGATCAACCACACCCTTGATAACTAGAATTATCACTCTGCGTTGACTAGCGCTAAGAAAAAAATGAACATCACTACGATAAGAACTAATTCTCATGAGCTTCGAAGCGAAATCGGGCAATGGCCTACTCCCAAGGCTCCCTAGGATGATAGAATTTGTCAAATTTGCGATACTAAGAAGGTGGAAGACGAAAAACACTTCTTTTTAGATTGCCCGACTCTTACTCACATCCGCTCTCAATTCATTAACATATGTCACACTTTCAATTTTCTTTACTTATTAAGCCATCCCAACTATAGCGATCTTTGGAGTGCTTATTTCTCTTCTTTTTTATCAGAAACAAGATTTTGAAGAATCACAGTTAGATTATTTTTATTTTCTTGAGGTCCCATCATCATCATCATCATCATCATCATCATCATAATCATCATCATCATCATCATCATCATCAATTTAAATTATAGTTAAAGAATCTAAAACCTTAACTTATTAATTTTACAATTTTTTAAATTGTAAAAGCTTAAAAGTGATCTGTATTTTAAAATTTTTAAATAAATAATAATTTAAAGTATAATTAAAAAATCTAAAAAGTGGTTTAGAAACTTCACAACTTTTTTAGTAAAATAATTTAAAGTATTTTTTAAATAATGCGATTCAAAACGTCGTTCTCTTTCTTCACCTAAGATCATCACATAGTTTTTGAGACCCAAGATTTTCATATTGGGACAAACACTCTTCCTTGCCTCTAGTTCCGTTCTAGTAACATATCACAAAAATGCAATCTACCGGCTATGCATATTAGATCTACATCTGTACCAACGTTTTGCTTTAATCTACCCCACTATTTTATAGAATACACATATTCCATGGAATTCGTTCTGGAACAAACAATAGAATAAAGAAGTCATTTAAAATGTATTAAATGAAATGAAAAAAAAAAAAAAATTATAATAATTTAACAATAGAAAATTTAAAAATATTTTTAAAATGTATATTTTAAAATTTTAATAGCATTTTTATTTTTAATATAATTTTTTTAACACAATTATAATAAAAATAGTTAATATATAATAATGTGAGAATATATTGTTCATGAAATATATTGTTTTAATTTAATTTAATTTATATTTATATTTATATATATATATATATATATATATATATATATATATATATATATATATATATATATATATATATTATTTGATTTAATATTATTATTTGCTTATGGTATATAGTGTTTAATATGTTTACACTTTTCTATTATTTAGATGATCTATCACTATTTACAATGTGAGCAACATTACAAAGTTTATGGATATAGATTCATGATCTTCAAAGATATAGATGCCTAATTAAGAAGTATCTATACTTTCTTAATAGTAAGATTTACCTACAATGATGGTAAAATTTACATACAAACTATAATACATTTAATAGCAACAATCCAACAACATAACTAAACACAATAACTCAACTAAAGAGCATTAAGCACAATAACTCAACTAAGGAGCATCAAATACAGGCCATGGTCTCTCTCCCCACATTTTGGATATGCTCCTTAGTGGCTACATACCAAAAAATTCCACCAATGGCGTGGCTAAAACTAATGCCGAGGCCACCATCCCTTTTCATTCAATAAGGTTGATTACCATGGATACAACACTCGAGAGCCGCATTGCCATGCTCGTATATAAATGGATGCAGAAGAAGATGATAAATATTGTAATTGATTACCATGGATACAACACTTGAGGGTTGCATTACCATGCTAGTATACAAATGGATGAAAAAGAAGATGATAAATATTGGAATTAAATGCAAAGAAACTTTCTTAAATTAGTAGATTTATTAAATTTGAGAAAGAAAAATGATGACAATATGTTGGTTGTGGTATATAGGTTAAGATGATTGTGAAAAAAATATAGCCACAAGGTAATTTGAGCAACAATTTATTATTAATCAATCATGTTTATATAATTGTTTAATTAGTTACAATAATGTATTGAAAATTTGTAGTAGTTGGTATCCTTTTTAATTGTTTTTTAATCAAATAAAATAATAAAAGGAAAATTGATAAATGGAAAAATTATTCAAATTAGATTTGGTGTTAAATCATAATTTGTTAAATCATAACAGAAAAATGATAAAATGAAAACCGTTCTAAATTAGATTTTGAATTTAATTTTTTTTACAATGAAAAATAATATTTAATATAAATTGGATCATCACCATCAAACTAATATTTTGCAATCTACAAATAAAAACGCCATAAAAAAATATACTCTTAAATATTAAATTTAATAATCATGGATATAACTTTTGAAAATCAATATAAAAATACCCAATTCAATGTGTATTTAATTAGAAAAGTCAAATAATACTTATAGTTTAATAAGAATGATGGACAATAAATAGATGTAAAGAGCATTGTAACCTCTAACTATTTTAATTTTTAATGTTTAAAAGCATAAGTTAAATATCTAAAATATTGTATTTAATTTAAATAAAGAATTACAACTAAAACTTCAATAATATGCCAAACATAATATAGATATGAAAGAAGCACAAAGCCAACTAATATGCAAAATCTAGTATAGAAATGAGAGAATTACAAATCCAAGGCTTGTAACAATTATTTAGAGTAAAGCTTAAACAATTTTTTTCGTCTTAAATTTAACTTTTAAAGCGAGAATAAAAATAAAACTTGCTAATTATCCAAATATTTAATAATTTGATTATAAGATTATAATATAAAACTACATAAATTGAAATATGTGAAAAATTATTATAATATCATATAAAGCTAAATCTAAGTTGATAATAGAAAAGGAAAGAGAAGATGCTAGTGAATGTCATTTTTGGGCAAAAGCTTTACAAAACTATTTTCAAAAAGCCATGAAAATTGATATACTCCATTTTTGAGACATTCATATTTTATAATGTCAAATTTAGTTACCAAACCCTTAATAGATTCTTATGTGAACAAGAAAATGATCATCTTCCCACTCTTGTAAATCTAATAATGATTAAATAAACCCCCAAAATTACAAAATTTACAATATAAGAATTTTCCAAACAAAAACATCCTACCCATCCAAGAAATAGGGATTGCCCCCAATCACTTCTCTCTTTAGCAAAATTGTACATCTATGTATACATGAGAACATTGACCTCTACAACCACCCATGACTAGAAGGGATTATCCTACAAAGTGTAGTAGAAGTTATTGTTTGGACAATTACAGCCAAAGTCTTATTGTTATCTCCATCAAGTTGTTTCTGAAATGCTATAACAAAAAAATACTGCAATGTATCCAAGTATCTAGTCCTATTTGAAGCATGATAATCTTCCTTTGATATCACTAATTCAATCAATGTTCTCCATTGTTAGATTTGAATGACAACCTTAACTCTAAAGGACAATGATTCTAAATACCCATTAACCTTGTAGCCATTTACTTTAATGCATCTATAATTTATAGTGTATTATGTACACTTGATCAAAAATCAATAAGCACATGACACGATTCAGTATCATAAGAGCTACACCAAACATATTATATTGTCATCTTTTGATTTGGATGAGTATATGGATTGAGATCTAAAACCATTGAGTGAACCAACCAATAGTGATAGATATTGTCAAAAAGATGAGATAAATTTTCAATTCCTAATATCAAAGATGTGTCCCAACCAAATTTTTTCTTTTTATATGTTGCATTCCAATCAAAGATACCAAAAACATTTTATTTTAATGCTGCATTATAAATATAACTAAAAGAAAAATATAATTAACTAAATCAATATTTTGTAATTTAAATCTTTATTATTTTTAATATACCAAATACCTAATAATAAATAATTTTTCAATTAATTTTAACTTTATTAATTTATTTTTTATCTTAAAACATATTATTATATTAAATATATATATATATATATATATATATATATATATATATATATATATAAATAATAAATATAATAGGATTTAAATTTATATTATAATATAACAAATGTCATTTTTCACCCAACATGGAACTAGCTATGGAAAGTGGATAACTTTCCCATGATGGAAAATAATAATGATTATAACATAGGGAATAAAACAAAGGATATCTCTCCCAAGAATAAAATCCTTGCTTTGAACCCAACATGGAACTAGCTATGGAAAATGGATAACTCTCTCATGACGGAAAATAATAATGATTATAACATAGGGAATAAAACAAAGGATATCTCTCCCAAGAATAAAATCCTTGCTTTGAACTTACACTTCAAAAGGGGCAAAGATGCATCTCTTTTCCTTAAATGAAAACTAAGAATAAAGTTTTTTTATTTTTCTCTAAAATATATTTGTTATTATAATATATTTAAATAAAATGAATATAAGATTCCCATAATTATTCTAACTAGGATAACGGACAATTTTACATTTTATTTCTTCTTAAATTAACTACATTTTAAAATATATTTATTTTATAATATATAATAAATGTTTATGAGATTTTTTAAATTATTTTAACCATGACAACTTTAAATTTTATTTTCCACTTAAATTAGTTATATTTATTTATCTTTTCTTCGGAACACTTGAAAGTGCATTTAGAGATCAAGTGACTTGCGTATGATTTTATTTATTTTTAAATAGTAAGAAAAATTATTATAATTCAATTGTTAAATTAATTATTTGAGGGTTTTTTTTTTCATAATCGTTAGATATTTTCTGGAGATTGGACCTCATAAATCTAATTTCTCAACTCGTTGTTAGTCCTTCAAACCTCTTGGCCATATTTTCCTTATTGGGTTCTTCGATGACACTTTTATGGGTGGAGTGTGTGGATGTGAAGCAATCATCTCCTTTTCCCCTATCAGCATTATCACTTCTTTTGGTCTGGCAAATTGGGCAATAATATGCGGGCTAAGGTGTTGGCCTTATGCGGAGTCCTTCGTTGCACCCTGTGGCTTGCTGTGGATGAGATTGTCGTCTCAGGGGATTTAAAAAAGACAATCCACTAGCCATTGGCTTCTTATTCTCAAGTTGTTCTGTGAGAGATTAAAGGAGCTTCCTCTATATTTTCATCGCCTTCCTTCATTGCAAGAAATGAGTTTAGAGTTTGTAAAACCTTGGAAGGAAAATCGATGGACATTGTAGTAAAGACAAAAAATTTATTGAAGGTGTCCATCCTAGGATGTTCGATGTTGGAAGAGAGATGGAAACAAATTCAAGAAGGTGATCAATCATGGTCTTTGCCAATGCAGATATAATAGAGGATTACAACGTACACTCATCCATCCACATCTACATATTTCTCTGCATTGTAGTTTTATCTTGATTTTTGGGAGACTAAAAGGCGGCAAAGACTTTTTTGTGGAGATGCTTGTAAGATCTAGAAATGTGTCTTTCTTTTTTGTATACGTTGAAGATATCATGGCTGAATGCCATTTATATACCCAATAATTTAAAAAAATTAATATAAAGTTGATAAGATATCTTTTTTCAGAGTTGTCTTTAGTGCGATTTTTTGGACTTTCCAGTGTCGAAATCCGACTGAAAATTTTGAGGTGAAATCTTGATTTGTGTTATTTAAACTGGTTTTTTTTACTATATTTATGGATTCAACACCCTGAAAAAACCCTAGGGAACTTCAATTGTGCAGGGTTTTTCCATCAAGCTTGTGATTTTAATAAATTCCTGTCGGATTTTAGACAAATTAGACTTGAAAAAACCCACCAAAAGAGATTCCAAAAAGTCTACTAAAGACAACTCGAATTTTTTCTTCCTTGGAATAAAGAGGGAATTGTTGGAAATGATTTATATCCTTTTTAAGAATTATATATCCAATTAGTGAATAAAACCTTGAGGGTTAGTTCAATTGGTCAATTCTCCACTGTTAAACACCTTTGCTACATGAACCAAATTATAATTATATATATATATATATATATATATCTATATATATATATATATATCATAAAAACTAACTAAATTATAAAATTTAATGTATAAGTTAAACATTAATGTATACATTAAAAAATAATATATAAATTAAATTAAAAAATATGGAACAAAATTATTAATCATAGAGTTTTACTTTCACTTTACCATGAAAATTCTTAATTTATAAATACACTTTGTTACAATATATCTTGCACAAATATCATAACTTATGAACACCATATGCCCAAAAAAAATCAAATAACACTTGTTAATATGACATATTTAACAGGTCAAAATTTATGAAATTTCAATTATTTTTAATATGGAAAATATGTAATGGTAAATATCTATCCATTAAATTTTAATTATATATATATATATATATATATAATTTAAAATTATATAAACTAAATTTTATTTTATATTAAATTATATAAAAATATAAAATTTTATAAATATATATTAAATATAATTATTAAAAATTAATTATAAATTTAAAATAATAAATATAATATAATATTATTTTTATTATATAAAAATTATTATAATAAGAAATATAATATTATTGGAAACCAGTATCATTTTCTAAATCACATGGAACTAACTATGGAAAATGTATAACTTTCCCGAATGATGTGAAAATAATAATGATTATAACATAGATAAAAGGCTAAAGAATGTCTCTTCTCAAGAATAAAATCCTTGCTTTATAATTTAAAAATAATTGCAAAGATGCTCAATGTATCCGCTTTTCCTTCTATAAGCACTCTAACAATGGTCTGTTTCACTCATGATAAAGAAGATTTTTTTTTGTTATAATAGCATATAATTTTTTATTATGTTTTTTTCATATATATTTATTTATTTTAAAATATAATTTAAATGAAATTTTCATAATGATAATGACAACTCTATATTGTAGTTTTTTTTAAATGAGAAACATTTTCTTATGTATAAAAATATGGACTCGATTGCAAGGATTAATTGATTAGTAAACGTAGCAGATTACTGGAAGTTGTCCACTTCCCTTTATGGCGGGAGACAATGAAAAATGTAGGTATTTGGCATGTTAAAAATAATAAAATATATTTAATGGAAAATTATTTATACCGGGTATTTTGCAGGTTAAAAATAATAATAAAAAATTACAAAATATTAATTTTATAATTTATTTTTCTCTTTTGGTTGTATTTATAATGCAACATTAAAATAAAATGTATTTGGTATTTTCGTTGGAGACTGCAATATACATTAAGAAAAAAGTTGGTTAAGGATACATTTTTGATATTAGGAATTGAAAATTTATTTCATCTTTTGGCCGATACCTTCCATTATTGATTGGTTCACTCAATGGTTTGAGATTTCAATCCATATACTCTCATCCAAATCAAAAGATGACAATATAATATTTTTGGTGGAGCTACTATAACATATTGAATCATCTCATGTGTTTATTGAGTTTATTGAGTTTTGATAAGTGTACATAATATACTATAAATTATAGACACCTTAAAGTAAATGGTTACAAGGTTAATGAGTATCCAGAATCATTGTCTTTTAGAGTTAAGGTTTTCATTCAAATCTAACAATGGAGAACATTGATTGAATTAGTGATATCAAAGGAAGATTGTCATGCTACAAGTAGGACTAGATAGGTGGGTTCATTTAAGGATTTTTGCTTACATTGTCATCACTTATGTTCTTTTTGTGATAGTATTTGGGAAACAATTTGATGGAGATAGCAATAAGACTTTGGTTGTAATTGTCCAAACAATAACTTCTACTACACTTTGTGGGAAAATCCCTTCTAGTCATGGGTGGTTGTAGAGCTCAATGGTTTCATGTATAGATAGATGTGTAATTTTGCTAAAGAGAGAAGTGATTGAAGGCAATCCTTATTTCTTGGACGAGTAGGATGTTTATGTTTAGAAAATTCGTACTGTGTTTTTTGTAATTTTGGGGGTTTATTTAATCATCCTTAGATTTACAAGAGTGTGAAGATGATCATTTTCTTGTTCACATAAGAATCCATTAACGGGTTGGTAACTAAGTTTGACATTATAAAATATGAATGTCTCCTTTGGGGGTTTCTTTAATCATCATTAAATTTACAAAAGTGGGAAGATGATCATTTTCTTGTTCACACAAGAATCCATTAAAGGATTGGTAACTAAGTTTGACATTATAATATATGAATGTCTCAAGAACGAAGTAAAATAGTTTATTTAAACTTATGCCAAAAAATGACATTGGCTAGCATCTTCTCTTTCTTTTTCTATTATCAAGTTAGATTTAGCTTTATATAATATTATAATATTTTTTCACATATTTCAATTTATGTAGTTTTATATTATAATCTTATAATCAAATTATTAAATATTTAGATAATTTGCGAGTGTTATTTTTATTATGGCTTTGAAAGTTAAATTTAAGTGGGATTTAAGGTTTACTCTAAATAACTATTACAATTGTTGGCTTTCTGCTTCTCTCATGTCTATACTAGATTTTGCATATTAATTAGCTTTGTATTTCTTTCATATATATACTATGTTTTGCATATTATTGAGGTTTTATTTGTAATGCTTTATTTAAATTAACCACAATATTCTAGATATTCGACTCTCTTGTATTATGCTTTGAAATATTAAAATGTAAAATAGTTAGAGGTTACAATGCTCTTTACATCTATCTATTGTCTATCATTTTTATTAGATTATAAGTATTGTTGGACTATTCTAATTAAAATACACATTGAATTCGGTTGTTATATATTGGTTTTCAAAAGTTATATTCATGATTATTAAATATTAAAATTTAAGAGTATATTTTTATGTGGCATTCTTATTTGTGAATTGCCAAATGTTAATTGGATGATAAGATTCAATTTATATTAAATATTATTTTCATTGCCAAAAAAATTCAAAACTTAATTTAAAATATTTTTCATTTTATTGATTTATTAAATCTATAAACACCAAATCTAATTTGAATAATTTTTTATTATTTTATTTGATTCAAAAAACAATGGAATAAATACCAATAATACTACAAATTTTCAATACATTTTTGTAACTAATTGCACAATTATATAAACATTATTTAATAATAATAAATAATTGCTCAAATTACCTTAATCACTATGCTTTTTCACAATCATCTTAACTTATACCACAGCCAACATATTGTGATCTCCCAGTCAAATTTAATAAATCTACTAATTTAAGAAATTTCTTTACATTCAATTCCAATATTTATCAGCTTCTTTTGCATCTTCTTTTGCATCCATTTGTAGTAATGCACCTCTGGAGTGTTGTATCCACGTTGGAGTGTGAAAAATAATCAACCTTATTGAATGAAAATGGATGGTGGCCTCGCATTAGTTTTAGCGAAGCCATATGTGGAATTTTTTTGGTATGTAGCACTAATGAGTATATCCACAATGTGGGGAGAAAGACTCGGTAGTGTATTTGAAGCTTTTTGTTTGAGTTTTTTTATATGTAGCATTAATTAGTATATCAAGAATGTGGGGGAGAAAGATGAGGGGGAGAAAGATGAGGATAGTGTATGTGAAGTTTTTTGTTTTTTATGAGTTATTGTGCTTAATTATGTTGTTAGATTGGTTGATACTAAATTTGTTATAATTTGTATGTAAATCTTACTACTATGAAAGTATAGATATTTTTTAATTTGGTATTTATATTTTTAAATACTATGAATCTATATTTTTAAAAATTAGATATTTTTAATTTGGTATTTATATTTTTGAAAACTATCAATTTATAGCTTTAAAAATTATGAATCTTGTAATATTACTTACATGGTAACAAGTGATAGACTATTTAAATAATAAAAAAGTGTAAACATTTTAAATACGATACACCATAAATAATTAATAATAATAATAAATTAAATTAGAAGAAATTTTAAATTAAAATGATATATTTCATGAAAAATATAAAATATTAATATTTTTAATTGTATTAAAAGAATTATATTAAAAATAAAAATATTATAAAATTCTAATATTTTTGAAAAAAAAAATTAATATACATTTTCAAATTATTTTTAAATTTTTTATTGTTAAATTATTATAACTATTTTGTTTGTTTCTATTTAACATATTTTTAAATAACTTTATATTTTTAAATCACATTAATTATAAATCATTTTTAAATAATTAATTTTCTTCGTTTCTATTTAACATATTTTTAAATAACTTTATATTTTTAAATCACATTAATTATAAATCATTTTTAAATAATTAATTTTCTTCCTCAAAAAAGTTGTGAAGTTTCTAAACCATGTTTTAGAATCTTTAATTATATTTTAAATTATTCTTTATTTAAAAAATTTAAAATGCAAATCACTTTTGAGTTTTTTCAATTAACAAATTTATAAAATTAATAAGCTAAAATTTTAGATTCTTTAACTATAATTTAAATTATTAATTATTTAATATTAAAAAATTAAAATAATAAAATTAAAAAAAAAAATAGAATTAAAAAATAAATAAATTTAAGCTAAAATTTTAGATTCTTTAACTATAACTTAAATTATGAGGAAAATATTTTAGATTACGCCGAGATATTTTCTTCATAATATGATATAGATCACAGAAGCCTCAATTCAATTATAACTTAAATTATTGATTATTTAATATTAAAAATTAAAAAAAAATCTAAGTTTAATCTAAAATTTTAGATTCTTTAACTATAATTTAAATTATTGATTATTTAATATTAAAATTTCAAAATTAAAATAAATACATAAATAAAAATTATATATATATATATATATAATATATTTTAGTATCATGAGATTTAAAGTTGACTTTAAACTTGTGGAAAACCTTCTCTCACAGAAATTACGTCTATAAGTATTCAAAGAATGGAAAAAAATAATATTCTCCTAGTTGATAAATTGTTAAATTGCGTTCATGGTATTCAGTTGTATACTTATTTGTTTTAAATATCATTACAAAATATTTTTAAATATCATTATAAAATATTTATAGCTTAGTGATGTACAAGTAATGCAATTAAAGCTTGTGAATGAGTTATAAATGTTATTTATAATTTTGTATAATTGCATATTAATATAAGAATATGGTGTTATTTATTAATTGATTTTTTATATATTAATATAGATTTAATATGAACTGAGGGATTTAATTTTTTCGTATGTAATTTTGTATAAATCGATATTATTTAAATGTTTTGTATAGTTATTTAAAAATAAAAATAAAAATAAATCACTTTTATTTTAATTGAAATGAGTAAAATTTCAATTTTGATGATGGACAAACAAAATTACACATCATAAACTATAAAATAAACTTCTAGACTTAATAATTTTAAATCCTAACAAATTAAAAAAAAAATCATTTAAATGTGAAATTATTCTAGGATAAGAGAAACCCTTGGCTATGAAAGCCTTAGGAGCAACCAATGAAAAATAAACAAACTCAAAAACGAGAACAATAAAATTTTACAAACGCAAAACCCAAATATCAAAAGAAAAACAACAAACTATGAAATAGAAATTTTTTATATGAAAATAGTCAGGTGAAATATTGCTTTAGGATCTAACCATTAACAAGAAAAGAATCATTTTATCTATATGTACGAGTCTCTAGCTTTTCAACAATTTGGCAAGGAATCAGCAATAGATTTTGAATGTCCGTGTATTTTGCTTTGGTTTGTTAACTTTGTCCCCATTTTAATACCAAATCACCCACTTCAGCGTTCGTATAACTAGCCTTATGCTTATCAAACCATCATTTATCAATCTATATATTGGTGGTTTATAAATTTGTTCTTAATTGTATACCTTTACACCTCCAACGTAATCAAAGCATTGATTATATTTGAAGAAGATAAAATTAGCTTCACCTTATGACCTATACATCAAGTCCTAGGGTTACTTGGATTTGTCATTAGGTACAACTCATCACTATTTTAAAAAAATTGATTTTATTTTATTATCTTTTATGTTTTTATCTCACTATTTTTTTAATTTTTTTGACATTATAATATTGATGACATCATTTTTTAATTTCAATAATCGTCGACCAAATCCTAAAATGTGATTAATCTGAAAGATTTATATCTAAATCATGAAATTTTTAGGTTGATGTTGTGGAGAAATATTCATTATGAATAGATAAGCACTCCATTGAATATATAGGGGTTCTTTCGATTTGTCATTATGTACAAACCATCACTCTTAATAATTAAAAGAAAAAAATTTGTCTTTATCCCACCATTCTCTTTTTTTTTGACATCATAATATTGATGAAATTGTTCTTAATTCCAATAATCATGAAATTTTTACGTTAATGTGGTGGATAAATATTCATTATGAATAGGTAAGCAATCACTCCCCTAGTTCTTCCCTTTGATTCGAGACAGATTATGGGATAAATCACTACATAAAATTCTTAGATCCAATGCAAGCAATCCTAATTTATGTAAAGATAATGGAGATCATGGCTCATACCTCTTATCTGATGCTTTTCCTCGTGTAATCCTAGCTAATACAATTTTAGATTCAACTACATCTTCTAACACCTAGTTCCTGCACACAATGGAACAAGCATTCTAATTGCAGCCCTTTCATGCAATTAAAGATGTTGATTACACTCAAATTTAACCAAATCTACTCAAGGGAAATCATATCTACCATTCATTTGTATATAAGATTGAATATAACATATAGTGGATAGTAAAAAATTGTATATATAAATATATTAATATCACTCAAAAAATTACATCAACCAAGTGCTTTTACCTTGAGTCCTAGTTGAAGGCCTTTCCTAGATCCTTGATCCAACTCCTCCTTGGTTGTTACACAAACATAAATGCTTGATATATGAAGGGCATTGTAGAAGAGTGTTTATGAACTTTGACAACATAAGTTTGCAATGGATTCTTCCTCCTCTCTTCCTTGGAATGCCTTCCTTATATAGATTTATGGATGAGGCTAAGGGAAGTTTCTAGACCCTTAATATTTGGTGAACTCTAAGTCTAGTACAAGTTCCCAAGCTCATGATGTGAAGTTTCCAACTCACCTAGTGGTGATCTCCTTGGAAAGTAACAAATATAAAGGCTCTAAGGGTGGTCACATATTTCCAGTGATGCAACATGTGACCAATCATGTTGTGCTAGAGGTTCAAGGAGTGATTGATTGCCCCTTGCTAGTATTGTGAGTAGCAACCTTAAAATTTTGAGAAATAAAAGTAGAAAATGTAACAGATCAGCAAGATGACTTCAGTAGGTCCTTAATGAGCCTCAGGGCTAGAAAATAGGGTTATAGAGTATACCTCTTAATATGGAAGGTTAGTAGAGGAACTAATGGATAAAACATGTTATAATAGCTATACCAACAAGGAAACATAAGGAAGGAGCTAAAGATCAAGGAAACACTAAGTACTTGCAACCAATTGTTCACACATATAATCCATGAGGTAGACATACCCATACTTGCAGTAGAAATAAAGCATAGATTCCAACACAATGCACTACATACTAATGTAATGAAATGCAAGATCGTGCTCACAAAAAATATATGGTGGGCCCATGTCATCAAAAATATTATAGCCATGAGTAAAAACAATATGGATCTATTTCGTGGTGTAAATCGAAAAGACATTTAGCATCAATGAGAGTGCCAAATTTGTCTTCATAGTATTTAGAATATAGCGATGTACTTCATCATAGCTTGGGAGGGGTAGCATGAATGAGTAATGAACCTCCAAGCCCAACATGTTCATCCCAACCCCACTCGTATAATTCTACATCATGTAAATGGATTTGTTAGTGTTGAACATGGCAGAAACTATATGATTGCCAATCATTGATGAATATCATTAACATACCTCAGGGGACCCACCAATAATGAAAATGGACTCCAAGGTAATTAATACAACATAGTGAGTGTGAATGGAGAAGATGATTTCAAACATTTGTAGAATCAACCAACCTAGAGTCAATGAGGTAAACCCATTGTTGATCATGAGGAATCCTACCACTAATGACTACAAGTTCAGAGTTACTAATTGGTTTCTAGATCCCTCTTCTAGATAATGATTTGATGTCAATAAGAAGATATATATCAAAGGAGAACTCGAACATTTGGATGTGCATTTTTCTCTTGGTTTTATCCTCTAATTCAACAAAAGTTCATTTATCCATTTTGGTTTGTCAATCCAATCCTAATTGTGCAAACATGTTATCAACATTTTAATCATCAATTTACAACTTAAATATCAAATTATGGAGGGATTAGCTGACTTTGGGCATGCACTTTATCCAACTTTAACAATTTGGCCCTTTGGTTTTACAAGGCAATTTTTAGCCTTTATCAACAATAGGTATGTTTTTGTTTGCAAATGGAAATATAAGGTATATAGAGGTGTAAAATGATAAATTAGACTTTTTTTCAGGCTTAAACACTAAATTTGGGCCAAATTTGAGACTAGGAGCTGCATTTTATGTATAATAGTTTTTCCTTCAAATTTATATAAAATCCCAAATCTAGATGCATGATGACAACTTATCATGTTCTTCAATTGCACATAAAATGAAATAGGTAAATTTACTATATTTAAGTCCATCTTCCAACATAAAACAATTTTTGTAACTGCAAGGAATCTTGGGTGTGCATTTTAATTTGGTCACTTAGTATAATATTGACCTTGCAAATTACAATGAGATCTTTGCCTCTCTTTTTTTCCCTGAGGAAAAATCATAATTTCCATTAATAAATAGTGAAAATTACATGTTGTAGATGTTGTAAAGCATGTCAAAAAAGTCGATTGTTGATCACTCAACAATCTTCTAAGAAGGATAAGTTACATATTGTCCATATCCATAATCACATAATGTATCAGTCCATCTATATCTAACTATATACAATAAGATCCTACAGTAATGAGAGTCCAGTCAAAAAATCTGTTATCAAAAATCCACCAGTTATATATGTATGATTAAATCCATTATCCCATCAATGGAAACAAAAAAATCAATCCATACAGTCACATATATATGGTCATCAAATGGACAATGATAATATTGATAATGCTATAGACCATTTTTTTTAGCTATCTGCCAAGTCCCACGATCCTATTGTGTGCCTTCTTTGTAAATATGATCGGAAAGTGAGTTCCTTTCCCTATAAATGTGATGACAATAGAAGTTATCAAATTGTGCCTTTAACATCAAAATTTCATCCAATTAATTCATGAGTGTGTGAGTATGACAAATAGAAATATGGTTGAACCAATCAATAACCACTTTGGAATCACCAAAGACCTGTAGCTTCCGAAAAAAAATTCTGATGCAAAGAGGAGGAGTAACTTAAGGCTGAAAAGTTCTGCAAAATTATTTGTGCCCAACCCCAATCCATACATCATCTTGAAGAAGTAAGTATTGCTATGATAAAGTATTTCATCCCCACCACACATGATCCAGGTGGATATTGGTGGCCACCTGCCAATTCCACTTGGACCCCCACCTTTGCTTCTTACAGTTTTTCAGTTTCCTTAATTGTAGCACAGTTTACTATTTTTAGCAGTTTTTCGGGTCCTAAACTTCCGGAACCATTTTGAGGCCCTAAACAACATTTTTTTGGAAATCTATCGCCAACAATTTTCTGTGTAAAATCATCTTTTCCATCGTAGTCCTCAGAGAGATATTTCCAATGAGTTATCATGCGTGTCAAATGGAGATAATATGACCAAGTCACAACCCCGAGAAGTTGGTTGTCTAAGTCACCCGAACGGGGCCCATAAACTCTTGGTGTTACATCTCCTCGGGTTAGGGTTTTGGTTGCTTAGGGTTTGCTCTTATTGTTCAGTAATAAAAAAGCCCTTCAGCCTCATTGTAAGGCAGTTTAGAGGCATGTAGCCGCCACATCTCTTCTTAGAGATAAGCTACCATCACCCTAGCTGGTTTATTTCCATTTATATTTGTAAGCATATTTCAGTATTTTACATTAATGAAATGAAGTATAATTTCCGCTGCATCTTTGTGTTTATGGTTATCTCTATAATTTGTTGCATTCCTGTTTAAATCCGGATCAACACATACCATTTTGATCTAATCCATCAAAATAAGCCCATAGCTTGGATTGATCAATGGATTCTATGGAGATAATATGGGAACTGGTTCATTGTTCTTATTTAGGTAGGAGATCATAAATCGTTAACATTTGAGCACTGATATGTCTGGAAGGAAATTGATATCCTAGAAAAAAATCTAATTTCTTCCAATCCGTACACCCTGGAAAATGAGTTAAGGAATGTTCCATAGTTTTTTACGGTTGGCCTCATTCTTCCATTTCTTCCATGCTTCATTAAAGGATTCACCTTGCACCTAATGTGTATGGCAAGAGCATGATAAATCAGATTCCATATTTGTGAAGCAAAAGGACACAACATAAACAGGTGGTCAATTGATTCCTTATCCTTTTTATGTAATGCACACCATGAAGGACCCTAAAATGATCTCCTTTTAACATTATCTCTTGTAGGAATTTTATTTGAAAGTAAGCACCATAACAATAATTTTCTTTTGTTGGACTCTTCAATTTCCATATGAGCTTCCACCACCATAATAGGTCCTCAGATTCTTTAGAATCATATGCATATAAGTAACCTTCCTTTGGATTATAAATCCCCTTTTTTGAATGAATCCATAGAAGCTCATCCTCCCTGTCCTAAATTCTGGTATACGAAGTTGATAAGGTGGTTGTGTAGTCATTGCAAGATTGGTTCCAATGATCTAGTAAGTTTAATGTTTGATTTGATAACCAACACTGACCCCAAATGGAAGAATTTCTAAATCCACAACTTGATTTAGAATTTCCTTACCAAGCTTTGCCAGAAATGTCACTAAATCAAGAGGAAGGATGTGCATGTCACCACAACCATACCATGGGTCGATCCCTATCTACACACGCTCACCCGAACTGATTCTCCATGCGAGACCAGACCCAATAATATTGGAAGATTCTAACACGGTTTTCCAAATGGTCGATATGTTTACTCTGCTCTTGTTATGTAAGCGGATCCATTCTTCATCGTGAGTGGGAAAATATATTTCCATGTTACCACCTTTGTACAAAGACTGACAGTAATAATTAAACGCCATCTGCCTTTGGTTGCAAGGGCTGATGAGAAACAGATAAAAAATTTATGCCCCATCCTCCCGATTTCTTAGGCAGAGTGATCTAATCCCATCTAACCCATGCAAAAATCATTCCTTCTTTCGACCCCCCCATAAATAATCACAACAAATTTTGTGGATAAGATTCAAAATACCCTTAGGAATCCATGATAAAGCCATTCAAAAAACATGAATAGCTTCAAGAACTGATGCTATAAAAACTAGCTTTCTTGCATGAGGTAACGACCTGTGACTCCAGAGTTTAAGTTTCTTTTCAATTTTTGCTAGCAACCACATCCAACATGCCTTTTTGTAATCTTTTAGCTTCATATGAAAACCCAAATACTTCAGCCCATCGTCAAAAATTATTGATTGGAATGGGAACTGACTGAGAACATAAGTCACCTCATCCCTGGAACAACCCGTAACATATAGGGTGGATCTCTAATGATTTGGCTCCATACCTGTAGCCTTGAAAAATAGACTAAGCGCATGTTGTAATGTTGTAATATTAGGACATCATCTGAAAATAGTAGATGAGTAAGAAAAACATCGCCTGCCATCAAAGCACCCTTCAAATCTCCCCTTCTCTTAGCCTCACTAACCAATATGCTAAGGCCTTCCATGATTAACAAGAAAAGAACAGGGGACAAGAGGCATCCTTAACAAAGACCCCTCACAGCATGAAAAAATTCAAATGTTGAACCATTAATTAAAACAACAAAGGAAGTGGATGATATGCAGCACATAATGCAATTTATGAAACTAATGTGAAAACCCAAATGTGTAAGCAACATTGTAATATAAATCCAACTGGCTCTATCATATGCTTTTGACAAATCAATTTTTAGGATCATAACTTTCAATTTCCTTGTCTTCAAGTTGTGTAATTCTTCTTGTGTTACTCCAATGGCCTCATGGATCTTACAGTCCTCTAAAAAAGAAAAATGTTCTTTTGAAATATGTTGCGATAAAATTGGCTTGATTCTATTTGTAATGATTTTTTCTATAATCTTGTATATATAATAACAAAGCAAAATAGGTCGATAGTCATTAAATGTCTTCAGGTTATCATATTTTGGAATGAGTGAAATAAACGTAGAGTTAAAAATCTCATACATCGTACCAAAAGTTTTGCATTCTTCAATCAACTTTAGTGAATCTGGCTCAACACTACAAGGAAAATACCTTCTAGTGGAGGTTTTTGCGGAAGCCCCCATAAAAATAGCCTAAAAATCCGTTTGTATCGAAGGTCAGTAGCGGAGGTGGGCAGACGGATATTTGAGTAGATGTTTTTTGAATGATTTGTCTAAAATATAGAAACGCACTAGTGCTTTACTATCCATACAAGCACTAGTGTTGCAATAACATGGTGCACCATCGAAAATCTATTTTTATAAAATAAAAAAACACGATGCAGTAATAGCATCATGCACCAGTGCTTGAACAGTCGATAGCACCAGTGCCCTTCACATAGTAAAACGTCTCGATGGATACTAGTAAGGAGCACCACTATAGTTTTAATTTTCAGAGAAATGTTGTGTTATTTTCCAATGACGCCCCGGTGTGGAAATCTTAACAAAATGCCCTGGGGAATCTTATAAAAATCATTGCTAGGAGGTTTTTAAATTCTAAAAAAATTGTGGTGCTATAGTAAAAATAGAGCATTGGTGCGGTACTTGTAGAGGGATGCCTTTGGTTCTCTTAAGAAAAGCACCATGATATTTTTAATTATAAAAAATGTGGTACTTTTGGACATATCCCGCACTGGTGTGTTTGGAGAAACACACCGGAGCAAGGTTAAATAAAAAAACCCTCCCAGCCGTAATTTTCATTTTTACAATCTACAGTGTGGGAGAGCTCTGAAGCACTGGTGACACTCTTACCACATGCAAGTACCCTTACATCGATGCTTCTCTTGCTCACCATCCTTCCATAATGTGCTCACTATTTGTGTTTTAAATTTTTTCAAACCATCCTAAAAAAAATTCTCAATTACGTGTCCACAATGCCTCCTTGATGACAAAATGTCTCGGTAATGTCTACGTTTCTTTGTAATTTAATTTTTTTGTGGATTATAATTGTAAATTAGGCTAAATTTTACATCATTTTTCAAAAAAAAAAATTTGACTGCATAGTGCATTCGATACATTTGGCTCACACCGATAGTGATCTGCCCTGTAAATTTACAGGGTGCACCGTATATCAATGCATGAATATAATGCATTGCCATTGTTGCGGTGTGTTTTGTAAACAAAAAAGCACCAAGATTGATGTGACATATTGTATGGCGATGCATCACTCCTAGTATGTTTATATTTACCAAACACACCACAAATTTGATATTTAAAAATATATCCATAGCTCAGTGCGCTCGATAACCTGAACGTTCCGTACTGGTACAAAATGGTTATTTTTTCACAATGGTGCGCAAGTTTTCTACACTGCTATCAGAAGTTAAAATTGTGAACCAACAATGGTGTGTCATACTTATTTGAGTATCATTAGCGGTGTGGTTTAAGTTGAACGTGCACCGGTGCTGGCGCATGACTATGTTTTGTACGCACCAGTATTTTTCTTTTTTTAATTGAAAGTTATGTTTCCATATTTATACATACATGTTTCATTTAATAAAAAAACCTTGTACTTTAGGTATGAGGTTGATGTATTTTATATGTCAATCATGTAGCAAAGACGAAATAAGAGAGAGAAGCAACAACATTAGGCTGGCCCATACAATATGACTTGAATATGGCAGGCCAGAGAAAGGGAGGGGGATTTATACCCTCACCCTATTACTGCAGTGACCTGAGCACTCTTGAGGAATGTAGGCCTCCTCAAGCACTATGAGGAGGCTACATCCCTAACGACGCACTTTATCTTTTTAACGCACCTTATCCGCCAATGGAATGTCTAGTAGCAAGATTTTCGTGTTCATTCTAGGGCGTGGTATAGTTCCACTGAGGAGGACATTTACTTTATCACTGGCCTATCTAGGAGAGGGGAGGATTTTACTCGGTTCCTTGATGCCCCCCTTAGGGTTGCAGCTGAGAGTCAGCTTGAGTACACTCTGAGATATGTCAAGCCTCTTGTGGTCCATCCATAAGATTTTTAGGTCTATGGTGGGCAGTTATAGATTTCTTCTTTTGCTATAGAGGAGGTTAGGTGTTTCTCATTATTAGTCACCGCCATTTCACACTCTAGTTCTAATGGGAAACACATTATTTTCCCTCTTTTATATTATGTTGATTCTTTGATTTAGATGCCACGTTGCATCAGATGGCAAGCCATTTTTTGAGGTAGTTTTGCATGGCTTTAGATAGATGCCATGCATTGAGACATAGGAGGGAGACCATCCCTTTCGCTTCTGAGCTTTTTTGTTTATCTTTTGAGAGGTTTCCAGAGACGAGACCTACATTTTTCTATCACCCTCCTAGGCTAATCACTAAGGTCCAGACGGGCATATGGGTGTAGATGATGCCCAAGAGGGGCCTACCGAAGTTTCCAAACATGATTTCTTGAGAGGCTCTGGTGCTTTAGCCAGTGAGGATGACCACGTGTTTGTCACGTTAGCATTTCCCTTTGCAGGGATTGTTTGGATAGGGTGTCCCAACATCTTCTTCATAACGGTTGAGCATCTAGATGATAGAGGTGATATTACTGTTTTCTTTAAATTAATCAGCAAGTTTCATTTTCTTGTTTTAATGAATTAGAATAAAATTTATTCTAGCACGTTATTTAACTTGTTTTATTAAATTATCTAATTATTTATCTGTACTATATATTTTGTAGATATCGGCACATTCGATGGGGACGTTCCTCCTCCCCCACCAAATGTCAGAGGAGATGAGGAGATGGGTGAGGCCCAAGAGGGTGAGGCACATCCTCAGGGGGGCATGGGTTCCCGGGGCCATAGGCTTGGTCTACAAGTTTAGATGGACTACTAAGAAAAATTGGACAGAGTTTTGTTTGATTCGGGATTCTGCCCTACGAGGCCTCGAGATATCACTATAGATATTGGTTTCGTGGATCTGTAAAGGGGCTATCCATGCGAGATGATGTCTCTTATGCGGCATATCATTGGAGCTAGTAGGGTACTGACAGTGATGAGGGATGTAGGCAAATATCATGCAACGATAGATACATCAGATGAGGGTAGTGATCATGGTGATGAGGGTTGCGATCATAATTCTTTTGGTAGTACCACCCCATCAGATCATGGTCATCAAGGTGTCGATGATCTTTCTAGTATTACACCTCCTTGTCAGGTGCCTAATGATGAGATGCTAGAGCTAGGGGATGTGCCTCATGTTTCTCCTAACAAAGCATACCAACCACCTCCTCATCCACCTCAGAGTTCGCCAGAATGTATTCAGGGCGTAGACGTAATTGACCATCCATTATCTTCTACTCATTGAGACCAGCCACCTCCTTCTCCATCTTAGTTGAGTTTGACAGACGTTGATCATGCATTAGTTGACCACCCATTACCTTCTACTGCAGACCAACCTAGCACTACATCTATTTTTGTCGGATATTTGAATGCACTTATTTGACTTGATGTAGTTATTTGACTTGTTTATATGTGTGTGTGTGTGTGTGTGTGTGTGTGCGTGTGTGTGCGTGTGTGTGTGTGTGTGTGTGTGTGTGTGTGTGTGTGCGCGCGCGCGCGCGTGCGTGCATGTATGTGTAACGTACCTCCTGAGCCTACCCAGAAATTTAGCCCCTATACTCCCTATTCTGGAAAATTTTCTTCTTTTACACTTAAGATTCGGCTCTTGCCAAGAGTACATGGAGTCCGTAATTGTATAATGTTTTATTTCTTATATAAGGTGGATCCATGACATGGAATTTGTCCATCTATAAGACATTATGTCAGTCATCTTTTGTCATACTTTACGATTGGAAGTGAGGATTCAATATCAACATACAGTCAGCAACACTTTTTTGACAACCTCACACAAGCATTAATGAACATTGATTTGAACTTAAGGTAACTAGCATGGCCGCATGGCTAGGAATCTTGATCATACTCCTACATGCATAGTCGAATAGTTTAGTGATAACCCTTTTATGTAACATGCAAAAGAAGCTAGACTAGCCTCATAGGATACCATTCTTTTGACATGCATGGCTTAGAAAACACTGAATCTTTGATTATAACATTTAGGAGCATTGTCCCCTAACTGGTTTTGCATGTATCCACATCTCATGCCATTAGTTATTTCACACTTTAATTTATATATGACCATCCCATAGAGTTAATTTCTTAACAACATTAATGAAATCATTAACATAACACCCTACCATTATCATACTCAACAAATGATGTCATAATTCTTACGTACAATGGTCACATGTAAATTCTAGCAAAGTAAAAATGGCTCCATGGCCCAAGTAATACAACTACTTACCAATTCCCCACTTTGGAAAGCAATAAAAATCACATGCTATTATCTAAAACTCAACTCCTAAAAACATAACCACAAACAAGTCCACTTATGTATAGTTACCACAAGTAACTCATTTAATTATTCTCATGCTTGTAGATAATGCCACATATACACATATGAGCTAACACTTTAACCACATAAAAATGTCAAGAGTAACCATTCACCATTTTTCATGCAAGTAATAATTGACCAGAATGGTGGACAACATCAGTAAATATACTAATGTGTAAGTATATAATTCAATTAGTCATTTTCATGGCAAGGAAACTTAAGAAAATATTCTCATAGACAAACTAAAATTATAATAGAGAGGGGAAGAAACCAACATACAAAACATTCCACGCATATGAAACCAACTAAAACATCACTTGGAGAGCGGAGCACCACCACCCAACCATGAATCACCTCTAATTCCCCCCGAGCCAAGGTTCTTGCCATGGATCAATTGCCTCCAATTGATCTATGCAATGGGTATTTAATACCCTCTTTCATGATTTAGTTTCCATTAGCGGCATCCCGCTTTTATGGATTTTTCCATTTGCCTAGGTCTTTTTCCGGAAAAGCTCGTCTTTATCTCCCACAAGACTTTTCCTCATAAAAGCTTGCCTTTATCTCCCACAAAGCTTTTATGTTTTTTCCTTGATGGATGTTTATCTCCAATCCATCCAAGCTTATCTAGAATCACATCTAGAAGTTTATCATGAAATATTTATCCCTATCCCATTCCTCAATGGGATTTGGCAAGAATCTCATCTCTTGGTGTCTCACTTTTCCAAGTGATTTATTTATTAATTTATTTAATAACATATTTGTTTATTACATATCACACCTAGCTTTTCCCAGCTTAGGTTACAATAGACTAACACATAAGGGAGGGGTGTTACATACTCCCCCCCTTAAATTTTACATTGTCCTCGATGTATTACTGCATCATGTCCTCATTCACAGGTAGCTAGTTTCTGAATCCACAGCTCTCATGGCCTTGCCATCTGATGCAAATATTCCGATGTATATCGGTTACAAGGAGTGCTCCTAGCATATCTCCAGCCATGGCTACCTGTAACATTGTTTTCAAACAATTTGAGAGAAATTATAGATGCAGAAATTTAACTATGATCAATATCATGATTTGTTACTCAATACTACTAAAGAAGTTATTTCTCATTATTCATTTTATCTAAAGAATGCATGTTCTCTCCCTACATTCTTCCAAGCCTTTGTGCTCTTGTCGAACACTTGCTTTCTGCAGCTCCTCTGCATACAACAAATCAACTGGCATATTTGCATAACATATCATAATCAAGTTAGTTTATATATAATCATAACCACATATACTCATCATAATGCCATACTGCAATTAACCATGGTTACTTATCCTTGAACCACTTCTTAATTTCCTTCTTTTGTGCAACCTCCAGGTCAGTTGCCCTGCCAGACATCTACCCAATGTCTTCATGCATACCTGCACACAAGGTGTATTATACACACCGATATACATATCATATTTCAATCATGTAACACATGTATTCATACGGGTATCGTATGTATTGCTTGTACATATTACCATCTGTGTTACAGCCCATCATACCATATTCATGGCATCACCTGTATGACATAATATTTATCCACATGTTTTCCACTATGTTAGTATCATGCCAAACATTCCTTTATCTATTTCTGGTAAATAGAACAATTGTGCTTAGTTTATAAGGAATTTTCATGAGCATCATTCATTTCTGCAATCAATGAATTTTTTTATATCATATTCTTCATGTTCCATTATTTAGCAATCATTTTTTGATTTCATGTGGTTGTAACACAATATCAGTAGTATAGTATTGTATTCATGCATATTTTCATCTTAATCATACCTTCTACTTAATGTTCTTAAAGCAGACTATTAACTCTGTTAGGTTCCTATACCAATAGGTGTCATTTTTCATGATTGAATGGGAAATGCCAAATATGTTCATCCTTTCCATGCTGAAAAGGTTCCATATTTCAAAAGAGACAGAGAAAATTAAAAAATGTAAAGAGGGTATGCCTTAAAAGAATGATCAGAAGGCAAGAAAATGAATTAAAAATAATAGAAATGAACCCCAAAGAAAGACCAGGAAAGTGGCCAGTCAAAATGCCGCTGCTACCTTATTTTGCAAGTCCACAATGTGCAAGTATTGTTGTTTTCACACTTGATGGGTGGCCCAACAGTGCAATCTGGACCATGCCATGTTTAAATTGCTATTGTAGAATAGAGAAAAAATGCTTGTCCAAACAGCTTAAGCTTGTTAGATGAGTAGCTAGGTAGAGAAATGAAGGAGCCCAACTGCTTAATCTAGGCCCTTGGAAGAGATAAGGGTACACTTAGATAGGTCCAGGGCAGTCAAAAGAAAAAAAAGATAATCAGGGTCTGCAAGTCTAAGTGCACCCATTCAGAAGGATGAAAAAATGTTAGGTGTATTAGGCTGGGTAGGTAGTTAATGTTGCAGAAGCAAGGTTTTGATCAGTTTTGTCTTGTCAACCAGAGCTCCTCTCATCAATGACAGAAGTGTCAAAGTAGTTATTTTGATGGCAGAACTTTGGAAGAATGTCTAATTCCCCTTCTATTCCCCCATAAATCACTCACTAAAATCCCCTTGAGGACCTTGGGATCTGCCCAACTAGTCCTGTTATCACTTCATTTTTGTAAAATACTAAGTCAAGCTTTGACTTTCTTCAATGAAAAGAAGCCACATTTCTTGTGTAAAAATCATTTCTCTATATTCCATTCAGTACTATGCCTAAGTTTCATTTCGTAAACTTAGCTTCATACCCCTACACTTTCACTTCACAAGGTCATATTAACTTCTAACTCTATTATCTAGCTCCCTAGATCATTTCCTTATCCCCTATTATACAAAAAATTATATAAAAACCCATAAATAATACATATTCCCATCCCCTGGCACTATAGCCCTTTAACATCAGTTTGGGGAAATGCTAAGTTCATTTGGGGCTTGGCATTAGCCTTTCCGCGTTCAAACCTGGGATTGAATTAGCATTTGGTTAAATTAATAACCACCGGCGCCCACTTACAAACCCATAAAACCCATTTTACCCAAAGTCTAAACCCTCACAGCATTGTATAAATATTCAAATATTCGGGTGGGTTCCGTATGTTAACAGCCCACCAGCTCGCAGTTCCGTCCACCGTCGGATCGGGCCCTCCCCATCCGACGGCTCTCACCGATTTCGGAGCCGCCCCGACGTCCGACAGTTAGCTTCCGATAGCCTAGCGGTTTCTCCGCCGTACAGAAGACAGGTGTCCTGTTTTGATTGTATCAGGCGGGCTCTGACAAATACCGCCCCCGTACAGAAGGTGGTCCGATAAAACTGCAAACCACCTTCTGTCTCTCCACCCCTGACGTCAGCGCCATGTCGCCGCTCACGTCACCTCCGCATCAACCTGCCATACTGCCATGTCATCCGCCACCTATCCTCCTCTGTCGTCACTACCACGTCACCCTTCCGTACCCGGGACCCGCCGATGACGTCATCACAGAAAAGGCGCAAAGGGCGAGAATCGCGTCAAAGAATGCCTGAAACGAGAAATAGAGGCAGTTTTCGATGCGCGATTAGCGCTTAGCTATTACTCAAAAAGGAGAGCTTCCTATTGCTCGGCTACCTGCGAAACCCAAAAATTTGCAAGAGGTAACACTGGAAACAGAGAACTAAAGAAAAGACAGTAGGCAGAGGGAATCAAGATATGACTACGGCAATTTTATAAAAAGGCCAAGTATGCATACCGAAAGCAGGATAACAAAGTCGTGACTCAGCAAAGCACCAGGGCAGCAGGCCCAAAAAACACAAATTAAAAGCACAGCCTCAGCCGACTCAGTTGATCCCAAAAGTCTAAATTCTCTGACAGAACGGATAGCTAATACCCTAAATATCTACTGCATCATTTACTCTTTCATCTACTATTCCTCAAGAGTTGGTAAAGAAGTTATGAGTTATTAACTCATCAACTAGATATTTTCTAACTCAGTTTTTGTATATATACCGCCCCACAGAACATATTTGGGGTTGTTCGTTGGTGATTTTCTCTACAAGGCACTAAACTGTAAATTCTCAGACTTTATAATAAAATGGTCGGTGAAGTTCATGGTCTCTGCACTGTCTGGATGTGAAAGTAATCAACTGTGTTATGCTACAGAATTCCTGTGTCGTTTAACGGAACAATAAGTTTTCCTAAACCATGTTTTGTCTTTTCTTTGTTTATAAAATTCACATATATGTTTCATAATCTTAGAAACAGAGAAGAAGAATAGCTCAGGACTCGTTTAAATACACCCTCTGCTCAATCCCTGTTTCTAATTATGTTTTCTTCGGAATTGGTCATAAATATGAATTCTTAATTGCTCATGTTTGCACTAATTCTCTCATTATGAATGCTGTTTAGGAATTCTTAATTGCTCCTAGATAATATTCTCACACTTTCCCTCTATCAGCATAGTGAAAGATCCTTGACTGCCTTTCATTCCCTGATTTCATGCCATCATATCTCAAATTTCAAGGATTGTTCCATAGATTCCTGTCTGGCTCTGTAGCATTACATTTTTCCATGAAACACTTTCAGCAGTACACCACCATTGACTCCATTTCCCAATAGTTTAGATTGTTCTGAAACTGCATACCAGTTCTGCCTGAAATCATCATCCAACCAAATCTGAAACAAAACCCTGTGCATCACAAATAGCCTAAAATTACACCAAAACAAAGTTAAATCATAAAGAGAGATCCC
Source organism: Pinus tabuliformis (assembly GCA_031772625.1). NCBI lineage: Eukaryota > Viridiplantae > Streptophyta > Pinopsida > Pinales > Pinaceae > Pinus > Pinus tabuliformis. The sequence continues at coordinate 628,086,322 of CM062811.1, forward strand.
TCTCTGGTTGCAGTTAGGCTAGGACCTGCAGCTAAAAGATTCGTTAGTGGTTACCTCGGGCGTATTCCCTTTGAGGAGCTTAGGGAACAACCTGAGTGATAACAAACTCATATATTTTTGAAGTTTAATAATCATCAGATAGATACTTCATTATTAAATAATTCATCCCATGTGATTTACTATTATTGATGCCAGCTTACTGACATCCCTTCATATCTCCCATGTGGACCTATGGTTATGCCCACAATCATCTATCGGAAGAATTTTATGTGTGCTTTTACATTAAAAACCTCGGCCATACAACTTATTCGAAATACAAAGGAATACACGGGAAAACCCGAGAAACCCACAGTCGAAAGTATAAGGTCGGAACTCAAAAATAATTCAACCGCATTCATAAATCATCAAGTCCGCCTTTTTCATATGCCTTATTCCTTTTAAAACCCCATGACAACTATGTTTTCGTGATACACGAAAATACACTGAAACACATGAGAAATCCGAATAGAAGCTTAAAGCTGAATCTCAAATGGAATTACACCTGCATCAATAAACTTTTGGGTCCACTGCACTGCTCTTTTACACTCCCAATCTCCGATTGCCTCGATCTCCAATCTATCACTATTGGCTATCGCTTAATTGGCCATCACAACTGTCTAGTCAATTTAGTGTCCTAAATTGCTCCACATAAATTATCAATCCGAGTATCGTCAACTGATGAAATGTGGTGTACTATATGTGCTTAGTTAACATTTTTCTTACTTCGTTGTTTTATAGTTTATGTTGTTTTGGGGGGTTTTGTTTCTTATGCTTAAGGAAATTAATCTAGAAAAGAAAAGTTATGCTTCTAGATGAAAATATATAAATGTTAATGGACAACTAAATCTAATGACTTTTAATGTTAAAATCTAATTTCTAAAGAAGGGAGAAAAGGAAATGAACATTAGATAAAAACAAATCAAAACTTTGAATAGTTAGATTAATCTAAGCCGACAAAATGTTTATGAAATGAAAGCAAAAATGATAACAGCTAAATGAAGTGTTTTATCACTTTGCTATACAATTTTGGGAGAACTACCTCCTTGTGATAGCATTTTGAGGGACTCCATACTTCATTGTTCTAAAATTGAAAATGAAATTTAAATGAAAGACTAGACTAAAATTGAAATTGCAACTAATCTACTATAACAGCGAAATGAAGTGTTTTATCACTTTGCTATACAATTTTGGGAGAACTACCTCCTTGTGATAGCATTTGGAGGGATTCAATACTTCATTTTTCTAAAATGAAAATGAAATTGCAACAAAATTAAATACAAAACATGTAAAGGAAAACTAATCTTCTATGTGCTCTAATGCTCCAAGTACCAATTGGAAAATACTTTCTTGGACTATTTTGCTAAGCATAGATTACATAGTTAGATAAATCTACAATTAACTGATTGAACACACTTGCATGAATTAAACTTGCATGAATGGGAAATATAAACTTGAAAACTTGATAACAATCATAGAAATAAAATGACATACTTGAATGAAATCAAAGCAAAACTACAAAATAAAATCTACTCTATCTTACATTCTAATATGCTCCATGACATCTACTTCACATCTCCTTCCACGTTGGGAACATCAAAGCTTTATTCAAATTCTTCAAAATGACAAAGTACAACAAGTAGAGCTAACAAAATTTTACAAAAGCTTTCCAAATCTTCCAAAGCTACCAAATGAAGGAGAGAGATCTCCTATTTATACAAAAAGATGAGAAGTCATCTCATTAATGAGAGTCCATGAATCTCTCCCTATACCTCTAGAGTTCTAATCAAAATAGGAAAGAATACGACACATGTCTTCTTAGAGTTTCAATACAAATAGGAAATGTGACACATATCCTCATGATCCCATGATCCTCTCCACTCAAATTCGATTTTGGCCTTAGGATGCCACATAAAGGTATTCTAGAAGCTTCCTTTTGACCTACACATGTCAACAATCTCATCCCATTTGTTAGGTATAAGCATAAGCACATTATTTTCTAATTTTTAACCACAAATTCACTTTAAAATGCTAAGAATTAATAAAGTTTGGAAAAACATAGATGTGACCCAATAATGATGAAAGTGAGATGAATGTAGTGACATGGTAGTGAAATGAAGGTGAAATGGAGGTGATATAATGGACATGATAGTGAAAGTGTAATGGAAATGAATGACAATTTCAAGACCCAACATACCCCCCAACTGAAGCTATTGCATGTCCTCATGCAATATATATTACATTAATTCTTTTGATCCTTGAGCTTTGGCTTAACTTTGCATGATATCATTTGATAACTTCATACTTCTACAAAGTGTTTTACTTGAATTGCAACATGGTTGGTTTTTGTGTTACAACCATATTTTGTGTTGCATTCTATTTTGATCTTTGAATTTTTCTTAATGATAATTTGATTATTGTTGCAAAGTATATCTTTATTGGATTGCATGATGGTTGGTTCTTGTGTAACAACTATGATTGTGTTTGTATCCAATTATCCTTTAAGCACTTTTGAAAAGCCATTGTATGCTCATAATAATAATGTAAAGTTAATATATTTTGGAAGTATGTGGGCTACTGAATATGATATGAACATGGAAAGATATGAATATGAATGTATTCCCCACTCCCAACTGATGCTATTGGCAATTTTATGAAATGAGGAAGAGAAATGTTTTTCCAACAATTATCATTCTAGCATTTTTTATGGAATTCTATGGTCAAGAGTTAAAAAATTACGTACCTTAACTTACCCTTTGGAAATGGATGAGTTGTATGTGTGGTGGCTACAATATTCTGATCATAATCTTCTTCAAGTGGCTGGACAAGAAGAGTCATGGATAACAAGATGACTTTTATTGCTTCTACTAAAACTTGCTAAATCTGCTCCAAAATGCTGAAAATAATAGTCTTCGTGTCTTCAAAACTCATTGGCACAATTCCTACTATGTGAAGAGATGTTCTGATGTCGAACATAGCAGGAAATTGTTGACTTAGTGGCCATTAATGGATGCCACTAGTCAACACGAGAACTCTCACCATTGATGACAATGACAGTCAAGATGCCCAAACACATCTTTCTAGGTACGAATAAATTTGCCAATGTCGAGTCACCTAGAAGATCCGATGAACAAGGGACATTAATGTATTCCCATTGTCGGCATGAAGACTTGCCATTAAGGCATTCAAGCCTCAAGGTGTTTTTGCAAGGAACTTAGACTCAAAGGACTATGAACTCAATAATTTGCATTGAACCAGGGTTTATTTGTGAAATGAAAATGATAGGAAAGGGAAGATGAAAATGGAAGATGGCAATGGAAAGTAGAAATGGCAATGGGCAATAAGTATGTAAATGGGCCTCTTGCTTTTATTTGTGGGTTAGGAGTGGACAAAAAGTAATGGAAAGTGTATGTGAATGTGAATGGAAAATATGAAGGGAAATGAGGCGAATGGTTTATTATGAAGTATGGATGTAATGGAGACAATAGTATCTGAAATTGTTACAAGTGTTTGGATTTGATTTTGCATTAGCATGTTTCTTCTTTGTTGCTGATCATCCTCTTATGAAACAAATTGGTCTCTTAAGAGAGACACTATTCACTTGTAGTCATTTGTCCTTCCTCTTGGAACCTGCAAAAAAACTAATACTTCTTCTGCAATGGAATGTAAGACTATCAAAGGAGAGAGGTGATCAATCTCTCTAGTTATGATATTTACACACAAAACTAATAATTTGTATTAATGAAATAAGTTCACAAAGGAAAACCAAAAGAATTTATACCTGCTTCGGAATTAGTGCCTCAAGTTAATGTTATGTCTTTTGAGCAATTTATTTCATTATTTACTATTTCAAACTCTAATGATGGATTTATCATTGTGTAGCTCTCGTCGATATCTTTCCAACAACACTTGAATCATTGAAATCTGATTTCGTATGAGAAAGTTAGGTTGATTTGAACAGTGAGGTTTTTCAGCTACAAAATTGATGTTTAGTTGCGGAATGGCTTTAGCTACGGAACGACTTTAGCTGCGGAACATGCACAGTTTCTATAGCTAAAAATCTTGAACAGAAAGTTAGCTATTCATTTTTCATCATCAGTCCAAAATTTAATCAATACCTTTCAGAAAAGTGAGCAAATAATCTACTTATTTCATTGATTCAATTTTTTTTATTTTTTTAAGCATAGGTAATGTAACTATTCTCTTCATCTGAAAGCATGAACATCTTATGCCATAATTGCAATTTACAGCCTCCCCTTCATGCATATTATTATTTATATCCAATGCCCTAATTGTGTAGCATAATATGTGGATTACAGTTCACAAGAATCTGACAAAATCTTCAACTGTCAAACCGCAATATTTTGAATACCCTGCTTCCTCCAAAACTTGACCCACAACTTGCTGCCATTGCTCTTCAGAAATAAAAGATCCCACAACACTTTGAGTGTCACTTTCCGACTGCCATCTCAATCTTCTGTCGAATACTTGCTCTGGAACTAAAGGATGATAAAAAAACTAAGAAATCTTTGAAGTTCAAACCATCCAACATTCTCAGCAATCTTTAAGAAAGTGGATTCACTGCAAACTCTGGAACAGATAAGAATTCATCTGCTAAAATAAACCCCTTCCCATTACGATCAAGTGCACAGAACCGCTGATACAAGGAAACTATTTCTCACTGTGAAAACAAGTGATTGTTATACACAGAGAATCGAAAACAGAATGAATAATCCGAGTGCTCGTATACATAGGAAGGTTGCGGAAGTAAAAACGAGGAACTTGGTGTAATAAAGGAACAATAGGGTTGTGAAGAGTCGTATCCAACTGGGTTAAGTCATGTAGTTAGCTGTTAAACAGGTGTAATGGTGAAGTACGAGTTAAAAATGAATATGAGATTATTAGCATTAAAGGCAGGAGGCATGGCATGATTCATATTGGACTCTTTAGATTTTCCATATGGATGTTTAGTTTTCAAATCGAATTTTCTTTCCTCAAACGTGTCATATTCAAACAGCATTCCTGAAGCATGCCGTGTTTAAAACAACACTCTGTTCATTAAATAAAATCCATTTTTCCTCACACAGCATGCCAAAAGGGGCTTCAGAGAACTATAAAATTATCCCAAACCATTGTGAATTTCTTAAAACCGTTTATGGGCTATCCAATTGACCCTGATCCCCAAAAAACCCATGTTTTTTTTCTAATTCGTCTTCATTTGGCCAGAATGTGCAATTAAAGTTTGACATTTTTTACAGTTCTGTGTTTTTGTCAATTACATCTTCTATAAAATCAATTTCAAAAAAAAAAAAAAATTCAAATACAATCACAGCATAGACAACGGCAAATGAACCAGCCAGTTTCGGTGATATAGGCTCCATCAGTAAGGCTCTCGGTGATTTGAATACTTACGTTGTCTGTCAATGGTGAATGAGCGAATCTGGCAAGCACATGGTGGATCCCGATTACCAGTTCTCAACCTTAGCATGTATGCATCACTTTGTATATCGGCTTAGACTCATTTCCCTCCACTGAAATGAGTAGCTGAGTATCCACAAAAGAAAACTAAGGATTTGTTGGGATTGATGCTTTTGTCAACCCATTTTGCTCTTGTCGTGAGAGGCTTTCTGTAGGTTTCCAATACATCATCCACCTCCAATTCTTGAACTAGAAAAGGAGCCCTCACAAATTCCAAAAATGCAGAGTTTTTATTTCAACACAACAGTCCATTCCATTCGATCTATTGAATTTACACATTTGATTTTTATTTTATTTTTTTATATGTCCTTGCAGGTTTGTTTCAAGGCCAAGGCTCAAACAGGAATGTAGGTTTTCTATTGAGGCCACAGTGGAAACTGGGATTGGAGATAGCCATTGGTTGTTTCCCCTTTTTTTCTTCTGAAATTGTGAAATTTTTATAAAAATGATTAATAGTTCTCAATTTCAGGCAGCTAAGGCTTCAAGGTAAATGTACTGAAGACAGGACTTTGACTGAGGTCTTAAGCTAGTTTTTTTATCGATCTGGGCTGGGTGGCTAGGATAGAATCCATGTCAGGACGATTCCAGAGATGCCCATGTGGTCAGTTTCTTCATTTGACGCCTGTAACCTGCTAAACCTTGGAAATAGCTATGCAACACACAGTTAGTTGTGGAACAGGGCTGCATTTCTTAGCTAATTTGCAAAATCTTATTAAACAGGACACAGTGTTTTGAGGATCACTTCAAACCATAACCAAACAATCTAGACAGCTGAACCTATCAAAGCAGTTGGATTTTTTTTTTATTGTTTTTTTTTCATTGAATCAAATGAAATGATGAATATATATATATATATAAACATAAAAATTCTTTTTTTGATCCTCCAGATCACACAAAGTGCAGGAGGAGAGCATACTCGAGAAATTATTAAATTTTTTTTTAGATGTAAGAAACAAGGTCTCCTAATTACACTTCCCCGGCAACGATGTCAAAATGTCTAGTCAATTTAGTGTCCTAAATTGATCCACATAAATTATCAATCCGGGTATCGTAAACTGATGAAGTGTGGTGCACTATATGTGCTTAGTTAACCTTTTTCTTACTTCATTGTTTTATAGTTTATGTTGTTTTGGGGGGTTTTTTTTCTTACGCTTAAGGAAATTAATCTAAGGAAGAAAAGTTATGCTTCTAGATGAAAATCTCTAAATGTTAATGGACAACTAAATCTAATGACTTTTAATGTTAAAATCTAATTTCTAAAGAAGGGAGAAAAGGAAATGAACATTAGATAAAAACAAATCAAAATTTTGAATAGTTAGATTAATCTAAGCCGGAAAAATGTTTATGAAATGAAAGCAAAAATGATAACAGTTAAATGAAGTGTTTTATCACTTTGCTATACAATTTTGGGAGAAATACCTCTTTATGATAGCATTTTGAGGGACTCCATACTTCATTGTTCTAAAACTGAAAATGAAATTTAAATGAAAGACTAAGACTAAAAGTGAAATTCCAACTAATCTACTATAACAGCTAAATGAAGTGTTTTATCACTTTGCTATACAATTTTGGGAGAACTACCTCCTTATGATAGCATTTGGAGGGATTCAATACTTCATTGTTCTAAAACTGAAAATGAAATTGCAACAAAATTAAATACAAAACATGTAAAGGAAAACTAATCTATTGTGTGCTCTAATGCTCCAAGCACCAATTGGAAAATACTTTCTTGGACTATTTTGCTAAGCATAGATTACACAGTTAGATAAATCTACAATCAATTGGTTGAACACACTTGCATGAATGGGAAATCTAAACTATTAAACTTGAAAACAATCATAGAAACAAAATGACATACTTGAATGAAACCAAAGCAAAACTACAAAATAAAATTTACTCTATCTTACATTCTAATATGCTCCATGACATCTAATTCACATCTCCTTCCATGTTGGGAACATCAAAGCTTTATTCCAATTCTTCAAAATGACAAAGTACAATAAGTAGAGCTAACAAAAGTTTACAAAAGCTTTCCAAATCTTCCAAAGCTACCAAATGAAGGAGAGAGATCTCCTATTTATACAAAAAGATGAGAAGTCATCTCATTAATGAGAGTCTATGAATCTCTCCCTATTCCTCTAGAGTTCTAATCATAATAGGAAATGATAAGACACATGTCTTCTTAGAGTTTCAATACAAATAGGAAATGTGACACATATCCTCATGATCCCATGATCCTCTCCACTCAAATTCGAATTTGGCCTTAGGATTCCACATAAAGGTCTTCTAGAAGCTTCCTTTTGATCTACACATGTCAACAATCTCATCCCACTTGTTAGGTATAAGCATATGCACATTATTTTCTAATTTTTAACCACAAATTCACTTAAAAATGCTAAGAATTAATAAAGTTTGGAAAAACATAGATGTGACCCAATAATAATGAAAGTGAGATGAATGTAATGACATGGTAGTGAAATGAAGGTGAAATGGAGGTGATATAATGGACATGATAGTGAAAGTGTAATGGAAATGAATGACAATTTCAAGACCCAACAACAACTTCGTAGTCGACATTCCATTACCATTGTCACTTAACTTACCCGATATGCGATCAGCAATTTGATCCCCGTTGTTGATCAGGTATATGATCCAACGGTCCACACTTCATCACATTATTGCAATCGGCATTGGCAAGGGATTAGGCCCAGTCCATCCATATGATACATTGCGATGCGATCGATCAACGATCGCTCATCACATATTCTTAAGGCCTGAAGTCCTGTCGCATACAAATGAATTATGCCGATGCGATAAAGTGGCTTTGTTTTCCCTGATTTGATCTAGTTTGTTGATCTTAGAGATCTAACGGCCACTGTGCCTTCACTTTATCCTTTCATCCACCTCTTTACTTTGGTTTTTTCCGTTGTTTCTTCAATGGTTCCTCTGTTTACTCTTGGATCGACGACTGGTTTTAAAAGCAGCTCAAACACTGTTCCTTACACTAAGGACCCCAATTATACTTTGAACACTACGATTTATAACTTCAAGGCATAAAAATATAGAAGAATGCTTAGTTTGTTCCGCAGGTAAATGTACAGAGAAAAGCAAAGGATTTCATTACAAACGGCCCATTAACACACGCACTGAAACATTTATTCAATATAGTAATATTTGCAGAGTCTCGCCCTCCGGCTTAACTACAGCAATAAAAGGACCATGTTCTATCTTGAATCCTTGCTTTCTCTTATTCGACTCTAACTTAGCGAACCTCTCTAACCTATCCAACCTCTGAATTATACAAAAAGATCACAATTTATACAAAAGTGGATTTATGAACCAATTATGTTTCAGATCCAGAAATCTCTTACTCTCTCCTAGAGAATCTCTTCAACTCCACTCTTTTCTAAACAAATTCTAGATCAAGCTTTCAAATCCCTCATATCCTATTCAAACCAAATAAATATAACTACTTGGCCTGATCTCCACACAAAGAGGATCAATCAGCCACTATGCCGTTTTCTCATATTTGACAATAAATAAACACTCTCACACATTTAAATAAATAAAATTAACTAATATCTTGTCTTCCAACCCCTTGTTAGTCACAACATGTGATCATTCCATCACATTTTTGACTAGGTCTAAATGCTCCTGCATCAGACTCCCAAAGTTGAAAGTTTTCATGACCTCCTAGTCATGTGTTTCTTCTGTTGATCATCCAGTATCCCAAACTTTACTTTGTAACTAGTCATCACTTTCATCATGATGTTGATTTAATTCTTCTGCCACTGTCACTTCTGTTCTTCCAGATTTCCAAATCTTATGTTGTTGTTGTCCTCTTTCCTTACTGATACAAATTCCTTTTGTTAATTTCTCTTCCTTGCTGTCCCTCTTTTTAACTGTCTTCATCTTCCACAATTTCTCAACTTCCTCTTTACAATTTGTTCTCAACTAAACTCCACTGACATCTGCCTACTGTACATTCTCCTTTACCATATAAATTATAAAAAAATTGTCCAAATCTTCTTCACCTCTACCATTTACAAACTGTTGTTTGTACTCTATAGCTTCCCTTTCATTATCATTAAAGATAATCTTTTCCTCTATGTTATCAGGTTCATCTAATAATCTTTCCAGAAAAATACAAATTCCTTCATATTCAATAAGCATGTCAATTACATATGACTCCTCCTTCCTGTATAAAACAGAATTTCCATCACAATTGTCAGATTCAAAATAACTATGGTTTTCAATTTCCATAGGTAATTCTGCCATCAAATCTTTATACTATCCTTCTGCATAAGTTATGAAATTGTCATCAATTTTCATTTCCATACTTTCCTCTGCACTATACAGTGTTTCTTGTTCTAACACAAGACTATCATTCAACAGTTCAATAGCTAGGATTTCTTGGAGCATATCATTGTGAAGTATCCTTCCCTCTTCTATATTTATACCATTGCAACAAAATGATGTTGTTTCATCTTTTCCTACATCAGAAACAAAATTTTGGTTTTCTAAAGCGTCTTCATTGTTTACAAATTCATAAAAATAATCCACTTTAAAATCACAGAATTCCTGAACTTCTACATTTGTCAACATCATCATATATTCCTTCACAATTTCCATAATACTTTCATTTTGATTCTCTACTGAAGATATTTCATTCTGGTTATCATCACAAACTTTCATTTGCTTATCTTTAGCTTCTTTAATAATGACAATTTCCCTGTCAATACCATCATTCTCAAGATTATTAAATACATGCATAAAATATATTTCTGTTTCAGCCATTTCTTCCAGTAATCTCACTTCTTCATCAACATGCATAAGCACATTGTCCAATTTCTTTTCATTACCTATCGAACCTAAAAACATACATAACATATCAGTTTCAAAAATACAAGTCTCTTCATTTGAAGCCTCGGTGATCAGCTCCTCATGCTTCTCTGAACTATTCTGATAGTTCTCTAAGTTATTGAGAAATTCTTCCTCAACATCTCTGGTTTCTTCCTCATCAAAGAAAACTTCTGGGACTGCAACTTCTTGACTATGCTTGGCAACTTCATCATAGGTTTGTAGAATGCCTTTCTGTTCTACACAATTTCTTCCAACACTCAGTTTATCCAAATAAGATAACAATGTCTCCTCCTCTTCTATGATAATACTTTGATATTTCAAAGATTTCCTTGACTTAACTTCTCCAGCTAAGTTCTCTATGCTAGCTTTTCTTCTCTTCACTTCACAAATATGCAATGCATCTATTTTCTTTCCTGTTTTCATTTCCCATTGGTCTTCTATCAATGCTAAAATTCCTTCAAATATGATCCAATATGCTTTTACTAAGAAAAGACACAACCATTCAGCCATACCTTCTAATTTCTTCCATCAATTGAAGTCTTGAAAGTCTTTATGCATCTCCTTTTGTGGTTTTCTTGCCTCCGTGTCTTTCACCTTTTCATACACATATTCAAATTCATTAGGCTGCATACTTGCAATTTTATATTCACAGAAATAGTTAATCCCAAAAATTGAGATCCTTTTGTCTGTGAGGATGCTACCAGCACATTCCTCCCATTCTAATCTGCATAGATCAGTTTGTAATCACTGTCATCACTATCTTCACTATCTCCTTCCCCAAGGAGAGATCCTTTCTCTGGTTCACAGATGTATTCTACTTCTTCATTCTCAACTGTTCGGAGTACTAATTCCTCAGCAAAAAATTCTCTGACAAGCCATTTAACTCTTTTTCCCACATAAAATCCTTGTTTCCATTTTTCTCTAATTCCTTTCAATACCAACTTCTTCAAATGACTGAGTTATGTGTTCATCTCAGCTAAATCTATGTTCCTTTCTTCTTTACTCATTCATTTGAGTCCAACTGCTTCAACACTCTTTTTCCTCTACTTCTGACTTTCCTCTGTACCCTAGTCATGACTATCAATAGTCAATTCCATTTCTTCCTCTGGTGAACTTTCCTTGCTCACTTGTGAGCTGCAACTAGCCTTTTTCATTTCACCTGTAACAAGTCTCCTTCATGCCTCACTAAACTTTCCTGAGTTCAGCCTTTTGGAACCTATTGGTTCTTTCCTTGAACCTTTCACTGACTAACAATTCTACCCAGCGCTCCTCTTGCTAGAATTTTTATCTCCTATCCACAATCACAATTATGGAGTTGCCTCAACAACGTCTACCAACCACAATTGAAAGTTGTTCTCATCTCCTCTTGAACACTCCTTATTCTAGGCTCTGCATCTTCAATTGCTCACTTCCTTCTTCATTCAGTAGTTTCATTTACTGTTGGGTACTGTCACCTTTACTCATCTAAGAGTTCTTCTTGCTCTATCTTCTTTAACATAGCTCATATGTTATGATGTTGGTACAACTCATTCTACCTTTCAGCAATTCCACTGCTTCCACTGACCTGCACAATCTTATCTAAAGATACATCAAAGTACCTTTTAAACCTGCAATATTTCCTTCAAAGATATCTTAAAACTAATTCCCATTCCATTAGTTAAATCTTTGCCAAAAGATTCATCTGTTCACTATTTCATTTAGACTTTCCATTCAAAAGGCTCCATACAACCAACAATTATTTCCCATTTTACTTTTCATAATGGACTCTTCATCTTTCAAGATCAATTAAGATTAGATCTGAATTTCAATTATTTTTACCAATTCATGATAAACCCTATCAATTCCTTCTAATAACCTGTTTATAAGCAAATGCTGTTTTGCTTCTATAAATTCCAAAATCCATTCCTTGTAATGACTCTCTTTTCAAATCTATTGAATCCAACCTTCAGTCAAATTGTTCCTTCATATATCAATATCATTGTCTTCAGCAATTCTTTAAGCAATCCTCAATCATTCTCAGTTTTCACAAAATTCTTCAAATCATTTAAATGACTTCAATGCCATAGCAAACCACTCTTCTATTTAGCTTTAAATTCCAAACCTTCTACTTCAATTTTCCTTTTAATCAAACCAATCATTCAATCAACTTACATGGGAATTTCATTTTCCTGAAAGGAAAACATCTTCTCCTTTGAAATTTCAATCCCTTGTTGCTCTTTAGACATTCAAAACAAATCTCCGCAAAACCATCAAGATAAACATTCTTACCAAACCTTCATCAGAGATTCACTGCTTCCCCATTCTGATATCAATGTCCTTTGTAGTCTGATCCCCATATGTATCAAATTCACTTCAGTGCAATTATACATATGCTGGAATTAAAATTCAGTCTCCAAACCAATCCTTACAAAGCATTGAGCTAGCTCTGATACCAAAATGATGCCAGCTTACTGACATCCCTTCATATCTCCCATGTGGACCTATGGTTATGCCCACAATCATCTATCAGAAGCGTTTTATGTGTTCTTTTACATTAAAAACCTCGGCCATGCAACTTATTTGGAATACAAAGGAATACACAAGAAAACCCAAGAAACCTACAGCTGAAAGTATAAGGTCAGAAATCAAAAAGAATTCAACCGCATTCATAAATCGTTGGGTCGGCCTTTTTCATATGCCTTATTCCTTTTAAAACCCCGGGACAACTATGTTTTTGCGATACACGAAAATACACTAAAACACATGAGAAATCTGACCAGAAGCTTAAGGCCGGATCTCAAATGGAATTACACCCGCATCAATAAACTTTTGGGTCTGCTGTGCTGCTCCTTTACACTCCTGATCTCCGATCTATCACAATAGGCTATCGCTTAATTGGTCATCGCAACTTCACATGTCGACATTCCATTACCGTTGTCACTTAACTTACCCGATATGCGATCAACGATTTGATCTCCGTTGTTGATCAGGTATATGATCCAATGGTCCACGCTTCATCACATTATCACAATCGACATTGGCAAAGGATTAGGCCTGGTCCATCCATATGATACATTGCGAAGTTATCGATCGGTGATCGCTCATCACATATTCTTAAGGCCTGAAGTCATGTCGCATACAAATGAATTACGTCAATGCGATAAAGTGGCTCTATTTTCCCTGATTTGATCTGATCCATTGATCTTAGAGATCCAACAGCCATTGTGCCTTCACTTTATCCTTTCATCCGCCTCTTTACTTTGGGTTTTTTTCCGTTGTTTCTTCAATGGTTCCTATGTTTACTCTTGGATCAACGACTGGTTTTAAAAGCGGCTCAAACACTATTCTTTACACTAAGGACCCCAATTATACTTTGAACACTACGATTTATAACTTCAGGGCGTAAAAATAGAGAAGAATGCTTAATTTGTTCCACAGGTAAATGTACAGAGAAAAGTAAAGGATTTCAATACAAATGGCCCATTAACACACACTGAACCATTTATTCAATATAATAATTACAGAGTCTCGCCCTCCGGCTTGACTACAGCAATAAAAGGACCTTATTCTATCTTGAATCCTTGCTTTCTCTTATTCGACTCTAACTTAGCGAACCTCTCTTACCTATCCAACCTCTAAATTATACAAAAAGATCACAATTTATACAAAAGTGGATTCATGAACCAATTCTGGTTCAAATCCACAAATCTCTCACTCTTTCCTAGAGAATCTCTTCAACTCCACTCTTTTATAAACAAATGCTAGGTCAAGCTTTCAAATCCCTCATATCCTATTCAAACCAAATAAATCTAACTGCTTGTCCTGATCTCCACACAGGGAGGATCAATCAGCCACTATTCTGAATGTGGTAGAAGATTCTAGGAGGAATAGAACTATTTTAAAAGCACACAACACCTCCTTCATCTCTCTGACCCCCAAACAGGACAATGCCCTAACACTAGATAAGTTTAGACCCATTGCATTGTGCAATGTGGTTTATAAGATAATATCCAAGGTTGTCGCCAACAGACTCAAACCTCTTTTGCCCACTCTTGTGTCTAGGGAACAATCTAGTTATGTGGAAGGCAGGCAAATTCTTAATAATATCATTCAAGCACAAGAGGTGGTGCACTCTCTGACTAGCAACAGGAAGGCTGGAATGATTATGCAACTAGACCTAGCCAAAGCATATGACAAGCTGAATTGGTCCTATATTAGGAGGGTTCTTATTGCTTTTGGGTTCGATCATAACTGGGTCAGATGGGTTATGGCCCTGGTAACTTCTTCCAGTTTTTCTATTTTGGTAAATGGTTCTCCCTCCGAGACTTTTATTCCTTCAAGAGGCCTTAGGCAGGGTGACCCACTCTCTCCCTTTCTCTTCATTCTCATGATGGAAGGATTGGGTCGGTCCATCAAGCAAGCTAAGGAAGATGGCAAAATCATGGGTCTCCAACTTTTTGAGAATGGACAGGCCTGGACTCATCAACAATTTGTGGATGATACCATGCTGCAAGGAATCCCGACAGTCAAAGAGGCTCTAGCATACAAACAACTTCTAAGTGACTTTGCCATGGCTTCAGGTATGGAGGTTAATCTTTCCAAATCCAAGATTTTTTTCTTTAATACCAATATTTCTATTCAAATGAATATCTCCATAATTCTGGGTTTTCAAAGGGATTTCCTTCCTTCAAAATATTTGGGTGTTCCTCTTACTACTAAACCCCTGCATAAGAGCATATGGGAGCCGGTGATTAACAAGATGCAAGATAAAATTAGGAGTTGGACCACCAAATCTTTAAACCTGATGGGCAGATTGGTGCTTACAAAGGCTGTTCTTCAATCTATCCCAATTTTCATGCTTTCAACTATCCTTGCACCAAAGGGAGTCTTACAACAATTCAGAACCATTCAAAGAGACTTCCTCTGGGGCAAGGGGGAGAACAGAAAGAAATGGGCCTTGGTAGCCTGGGAAAAGATTTTCAAACTAAAAATCATGGTGGTCTTGGTTTGGACGATCTAAAGGTTCTAAGCAGGGCTCTAGGGACTAAACTTTGGTGGCGTTGGATTAAAGAACCAAAGACTCAGTGGGCTAGTATCTGGAAAGAAAAATTTGCTTTCCCTTGGAAAATTAATGATCATATAAGGATGTCTGGAAGAATAAAGGGCTCTCAAATCTGGAATAAGGCCTAGGGGAATAGAGAATTAGTACAAAAGAACAGCTTCTGGGAAATCAAAGAGGGAGATCTGGCACTATTTTGGGAAGACAAATGGCAACAAGAACCGATACTATTAACAGAGGACTTTAAGGACCTCAAGATCGAGACAGACATCATCGGGTTGTCTAAGGTAAAATATTTTTGGGATCAAACCAATAATGCAGGAAAATGGAGAAACTGGAAGCATATTGTCCACAGGGAAGATAGCCCCTTGAAGGCTAAAGGAGAAGCTCTTATGAAAATTTTGGAACAAAGGAAGATTCTAGTTACAGGGGGGCATGATCAGGTAAGATGGGGCAACAACAATGAGGGCACCTTTAATCTGAAGGAGGCAAAGCGTATACTCCTCGAGCTGGATTCTCTTGCTCCGGACAGAATTTGGCAGGATCTTTGGAGGCATCAAGGATGGATGAAGATTAAACTCTTCATGTGGCTGGTTTACCATAAGAAAATTCTGACTTGGGAAAATATTCGGAAAATGGGGGTTATGGGGCCTTCCAGGTGCCAGCTCTGTGAGGCCCAAGAGGAAACCATGGAACACCTCCTCAACAATTGTATCTTCACCTCTAGATTGTGGGACTCTTTTGCCACCATCTTCCAAAAGACCGACAGGGATGGAGGGAGTATTATCAATACCCTAAACAATTGGAGGCGAACTTTTTCTGATTCTGAAATTCTTTGCTCAGCTTGGGCTCTCACACCTAGCTTCATCATTTGGAATGTATGGAAAGAAAGGAACAACAGGATCTTTAAGAATGTAAAGAGATCCTTCCAATTTCTTTTTGAGCAGACCTTAAGACAACTTAGGGAGATGGTTAGTACGACAGTGAGAAATCTCCCTAAGACTCCTCCTTCAGAAGCTGAAATGAGAATTCTCAGACAGTTGGGCATGCAGGGGCTTATTCCTCAGGACCTGGACAGAATGGTCAGGATAATGGTAACTGAGCAGGATTATTGGCATCCCCCCCTCACGGTTTTCTGAAATATAACATTGATGGGGCCTCCAAAGGCAACCCAAGTATTGCTGGCTTTGGAGGAGTGTTAAGGGATGATCTGGGAAATATCCTCTCCATCTTCCATTGCCATTTGGGCAGAGCCACTAATAACATGACAGAACTAATTGCGATGGATCAATGCTTAGAAATCCTAGTGAAGGAAAATCGGCAAAACGTGATTATCGAAGCTGACTCTGAGCTAATCATTAACTCAGTCGAGAGGATCAGTTGGGGCACGGGGCCGGAAAAGGTCTCAAAAGATTGGAGGTTGATCCAGGTCTTTCAAAGGATCCAGATCCACCTCATGAGCCTAAACATGGTAAGTTTCAACCATGTAGAAGGAAGGCCAACAAACTGGCAGATTTATTGGCCAACCAAGGTGTGAATTGTTATACTTGCAAAGTTGCAATGGGTTGGCAAGGGCCGTCTTAGAACAGACTCAAGGAATAGTGTGGCGACCAAGCAGATGAAGACATGAGGGTATATAATAATAAAGCCATGGAGGTTGTGCCCAGATAATTCGGTTTTGACATGAGTGGCTACTTTTTCCTCTTTTTTACCCTTCTTCGGTGGATCGGTAGGTTTTCCAGCCTGCGCAAATGGCTAGAGGGATGGGACTGTATTTCGCATGGGCTTATCATCTGGTGCAGAGGGGATGGAGTGAGAAGCTGGATTCTAGGGTTTCGTGGCAATTGGAATACCCTAATGTCTTTACACGGGAACGTTATTCCACCCGCGAAGTGGTTTTCTAGCCATCGAGCACCTTTCAAGCAGGAAGTGGTTTTTGAAATTTTGGAACAATTCCACTCAAGTTGTTACACATGGCCGAGGGGTGGGTACAAATACTGCCCTCATCACACGCTAACCCGTGGGGCTTTAGGCCCGTGCGATATAATCCTGAGCCATCGGATCAAGCCTGAAGGATCGACGATTAGGAATCATCGTGCTCGTCAGTGGGACCATGTGGTTAAGCGGCGGGCTTTTTGGCATCACGATTTCTTCCTCGCATTGGATCATGCTCGGGAGATCTACAGTTAGGAACTTTCGTGTTTGTCAGTGGGCCTGCATGGACAATAGGCGCGCTCCTTGGAAGTGGTTTTCTAGATTTCGGGTGCCTTTCAAACAAAAAGTGGTTTTTGAGATTTTGGAGCGATTCTACTCAAGTCGTTACACGTGGCTGAGGGATGGGTTCGTATATCGCCCTCATTGCAAGCTAACCTGTGGGGCTTTAGGTCGGTGTTATATAATCCTAGGTCATCAGATCAAGCTTGAAGGATTGACGGTTAGGATTCATCATGCATGTCAGTGGGGCCATGTGGTTAAGTGGCGGGCTTTTTGGCATCGCGATTTTTTCCTCTGCCGTTGGATCATGCTTGGGAGATCTACGGTCAAGAACCTTCGTGCTTGTCAGTGGGTCTGCACGGTTTTCAGTCGGGCTCCTTGGCACTGCAAGATCTTCCTCTACCGTTGATTCGGGCATGGTGTTTTGATGGTGGATTTTAAAGGCGTCAAAGCTATTTTCCATTGGGATTTAGGTATTGCTTTAGTTTGAGGGTTATTCCCCCTTCCGGATTGTGGTGAGGCAACTGGCTGGCCCCGGTACGGTCTGGCAGATGAGGACTTAGTTGTTGTGATTGGTTGGGATCAGAGTTTACACCCTTAACTCAATGCCCTTGGTTGTTGGGGGGTTGTTTTACCCGGTTCATGGATCCACTTGGATGTTTGTAATCTATGTAAATTATTTTATGTTTTAATGATAATGAAGGTACGACTCTTACTTTAGCAAAAAAAAATGATAATAAACTACTCCCTTTTTATTCTGAATTTATATTCTTTTGAAATTTCAAAGAAAATAAATATAATTATAATTAAATCAGTACATAAGTGAAGCAGGTTAGGAAGACCTTTCATAGCCTCGTAATTGTTTTTCATAAAACCCAATGTATTATTAAAGATACTTGAGAGCAGGAAAATTGCCATCTCCATAGAATCCCTTTGTTATGAGCTAAACTCACTCTGTCAAAGCACGTAGTGCACATTCACCTTTGTATATGCAGTTCCCAAAAAATTTATCCTGGTGCGGAGAGTTTGCAAACGTCAAATCTGCCACAACCAATACTCTCAATGTTCAAAACGATTTCAGAACATTTTTTTTTAACATATTGTCAACTCATTCAAACATAACCAAATCAACTGAAGGAAAAAAATACTTACCCATGTTGTCTGTAGAGCATAATGAGGTCTACAGAGACCAAGCTTGCTCACTTACTTATGAGTAGCTTCACCACATCGATGGCTAGAGCACTCGTTTGAAGACCGTATTCCTCCTTTCAGTTTTTATATGTGTTAATCGCATGGATATAGTCGAGCGCCATGATAACTCTATCCCGCCCATGAGGATAATCCAATGCCTCCAATTGGTGGATAGGCATTTGCACTTGATCAAAATGGAAACAATTGTGCTACGGATTTTCTTTTATTCCTCCGAAACGGTGGTAAAACAACCCATAAAAAGCAGTATTTAAAAAGAAACAACAATCTTTTTCCATTCGTTGACACAACCCGAAATCCTGTGGCTTACCATACTTTTCTCCTAAATCTCAAAATAAAAGCCACCGCCTTCACGTCGGTATTGCTTATGGCAGTTAGATAATGGTTGTAGATAAATCTTATCTATTTCAGATAATCCATATAAATACGTTTAATTTCTTTGCTGATTGCTTTTACCAGCATGTCCGGGGATAATGTTTCTATATTCGTAAGTCAAATAGGCGGCTTTTGGGATCAAGACATTCGAACCCCATATGTTTCCAAGCCGTGGATAAGGTTGGATATATCCCGCCTTCTTCCATCACTATTTTTCGCCTTCTAGTTTTGTTCATGGGGTAATGGATAACCCTTATCCCTTTATTTCGTTGGTAGCCAATTCAGTCAGCGATCAATAGTCCAAAAGGTAGCACTTAGAATAAACAGTCACCTACGTGACCTTCTCCACTTGCTAGCTTTGGAAGGCATTTTTACCTTACCAATCTATTGAAATAAAACAAAAATCTCTTAGCTTAGTCGAAAAGGAATGCCACGCAGGGGAAATAAAAGCAGCACCATGGGATAACACCCAATGCTTTCAGCGCCAAGTCATATGGGAGGAATGATAATGCGACCATTCCGCAAATAGTTGACAAAATGAATCAAGCATGGACGTACGCTTAAATTATCTAATTTGTTAGTATTTTCTCCATAACACAATACCGTGCACAGAAAATTCATCAGCATGCCTCGATTTTTTTTTTTCCGACATTTCTTTATTACCTCTTCTTCTCTTCCATCGAGAAGCTTCTCCATATATTACCATCTTCTACATACATTACCACATCACTTATTTCCCATCAGTTTTATGGCCAAGGTATTAGCAGCCTCAAAATTGTCCGTAGTTCCAGATGGGTCAGCTGCCAAGAAAGACTCTATTATATTCCTACCTCTGATAATTTCGATGAGCATAGTAAGGTCAACACTTTAAGAACCCAACCTGCCCATGCTTAACATTTTTAACCCACAATTTCCCACTATACACCACTTGATTGTTATTTCAGCAAGTTTATTGTATATGTGATAATTTATACATTACTATGCAAATATCTAAATTATCCACCCTTAAAGGTAACAACTCGAGGTAAGACTGATGGAAGTCTTTTGCGACTTCCGACTTGATACGAAACTCCTATCCAGGTACTATCTTCAGAGATGACTTGTCTCGATATTCATCCAAGATGGGAAAGAAGTCAAAAATTTCTTAATATTTTCCCATGATGCCACAAAGTTAACTCATTTACAAGGACCACATTTTTCCTCGAATGCATAGAAACCCCTCATCACTTTTAACTGCTTGGAAATGTTATATACAGTGGAGTAACATATAAATGTTACTTCCATAAATCATGTAAAGCTTGGGATTCCTCCTCAAGAAATCATATCCTCCAAGAAATCAATATAATATACACATGTTTTACATTTCAAAATTTAACTTTACCCTTTATAAATTTTGGGTGATTTTTCTTATTTGGTTCTCCTACTTTGTCATATCTTACAAAGACGGATTGGCCCATAGGCCGAAATGTTTTGAACTTGAAGCTCCGATACCATTTGTAACATACCTCCTGAGCCTACCTGGAAATTTAGCCCCTATACTCCTTATTCTGGAAAATTTTCTTCTTTTACACTTAAGATTCAGCTCTTGCCAAGAGTACATGGAGTCCGTAATTGTATCACGTTTTATTTCTTATATAAGGTGGATCCATGACATGGAATTTTTCCATCTATAAGACATTATGTCAATCATATTTTTTCATACTTCACGACTGGAAGTGAGGATTGAATATCACCATACAGTCAGCAACAATTTTTTGACAACCTCACACAAGCATTAATGAACATTGATTTTAACTTAAGGTAACTAGCATGGCCGCATAGCTAGGATTCTTGATCATACTCCTACATGCATAGTTGAATAGTTTAGTGATAACCCTTTTTATGTAACTTTCAAAAGTAGCTAGACTAGCCTCATAGGATACCATTCTTTTGACATGCATGGCTTAGAAAACATTGAATCTTTGATTATAACATTTAGGAGCAATGTCCCCAAACTGGTTTTGCATGTATCCACATCTCATGCCATTAGTTATTTCACACTTTAATTTATATATGACCATCCCATAGAGTTAATTTCTTAACAACATTAATGAAATCATTAACATAACACCCTACCATTATCGTACTCAACAAATGTTGTCATAATTCTTATGTACAATGGTCACATGTAAATTCTAGCAAAGTAAAAATGGCTCCATGGCCCAAGTAATACAACTACCTACCAAGTCCCCACTTTGGAAAGCAATAAAAATCACATGCATTTATCTAAAACTCAACTCCTAAAAACATAAGCACAGATAAGTCCACTTATGTATAGTTACCACAAGTAACTCATTTAATTATTCTCATGCTTACAGATAACACCACATATACACATATGAGCTAACACTTTAACCACATAAAAATGTCAAGAGTAACCATTCACCATTTTTCATGCAAGTAATAACTGACCAGAATGGTGGAGAACATCAGTAAATCTACTCATGTGTAAGTATATAATTCATTTAGTCATTTTCATGGTGAGAAAAATTAAGCAAATATTCAAGAAAGTTATGGGATTTTCAAGAAATTTAAATTTAATATTTATTGCAGATCTTACCAATTTAAATTATAAGTTTGTATCTATAAAGATGAGGATAAAGAAATGTAACATAAGAAGGCTTCATGTGAAGTTACTTGTAGTTGGAGATTTCGTGTGGAAGTGCTTAAAGACGACGGTGAACTTTTTTATAGTAATAAAGATATAACAATTTGATGCTATTTTGGTTCTTTATTTGCTACTGTATTAGTTTAAATTTAACTCTTTTTAATAATAAGTATGAGTTAAATAATAAACAAATGATAATAAATTAGATTTAAACTTTTGACAAATAATATATTTGATTATTTCTTAATGAACAACTCAGAAAATATTATTTTTTCCACATACTTATCACGAGATAGTCACTAAAATTCGTACTACAATTGGAAATACTTAGTTTTAAGTACTGCAAAAATGTTTCCACTGCAAAAAAATCGTGTAAAAACATTCGTGAATCTTACCAATTATATTATAAAATGTCAACAAGACGAATAAAAAAATAATATAATTAGCGAAATAATGATAACAAAAACATACGACAATAGTATAAATGATGAAATAAAAAGTACATATCACTCGCCATTGTCATTACCCTGGTTATCTTCCTCATTTGACATGATAACACTGTTGTTCTAAAAAATATGCTTTGTTCCAGGGTCATGTCTTAATACAAACCACCAATCCCTATCCAACACATCTGGGTAAAAAAACACCTGGTTCAATGTTTTGGGAAAACATAAGGCTCCCTAGCTTCATGCCACATCTTTCTAGAGTTGATAGATATCACCCCACTATCGTGATCTTACTTTACATTATTCCAATCAAAGGTGTCCCACCTAAAAATAACGCATTGGAATGAAGAGAAATCTGCTTGAATGATCTCTTGTGTCTTTCCAACACTAATGTACCCTACATTAGGTTTTCATCGTGGTGAGTAGCATGACTAAATTGGTCGAACTTGACTTCTACTCCATAGTCTTGTGTCATGCATCTATCATTTGCATCCTCCATGCGAAAATGATGTCCATATGCCCACATAGATGGGAACAAATGAACCTATAAAAAAATTTGAAAAAATCACTGTGTCATGTGTCTAATAACCCAAACATAATTAAAATTAAAATTATATATATGTGTTACAATTCAAAGGTGTAGTATTAAGTTAAAACAGTACAGAAAGATAATATAATTACCGAGTTGTTGCACCCAATCCCTATGTTTAGTGGATCCTCTTCAACACGCGGGTAATGACCAAACGCATCATATTTCTCTCTGACTTGATCAATAACCTAACTGTTAGGGAATTTTATTGGCATATTTCATTTTAAATGATCATGATAAGGAACACTTCTACCATTCAATCGTTTGAATTATTTCACCATTCTCAAATGCTTTTGAAGCCTTACAAAAGTTGAAGGAACTGTATGACTCATACTCTAAACTTGAAGTTATCCAATCGATGATTAAATTGTTCAGTCTTGAATTGAAAAATGATGACCCTCTTGCTTCAGCATCAGAAGTAAGATCCATTATGCATGGTATAAAAACCACTGGTGTTGAAATAGACATTCCTCTCATAGCTTATGTCAACCATTATATCCCACTTATTCAAACTATCCTGAGTCATTGCAAGCAAGTGGAAACCTCAAGGAAATTACCTTTGACTCCTTTGAGAATAAGTTTGCAGAGAGAGAGAAGCATTTTGGGAAGAATACAACTCCTCAGTATTCTGAAGAAGTTGTGTGTCTTTCACATAGAGAAAAGAATCATGCACAAGATTCTTCTAGAGGAAGATGTGGACGAAGAGGAAGAGGAAGAAGGAATTTTAGAGGTGGGGGGGCAAAAACTTCCAAGGAGAAAAGCCTTATCTTCATTGCATACGTTGTAATAGAGATGGACATGATGCATCCACATGTAAGTTTCCTTGAGATATAATTGAGCGGGAAATAAATGAAGCCAAAGGTAAAACCAATGACAAAGGGAAATGTAAAGCACCTAAATCTGCTCACTATGTGGTGGCACATTACAACATTGGAGTATCTGAATACTTCTTCAATGCTTAACTTGCTTCTTGGAAAAATGATTGGTTGCTTGCTTCAGGAGCAACTTGCCACATGAATTTTAGAAGATAATTTTTTGAAGAATTTATTGAAAATGTTGATGGAGCCGTATACTTTGCAGATAAGTCAAAACTCAAGCCATCAAGGCTTGGCACCATTAGGCTCAAATTGCCTAGTCTTCCAAACTTTCTTTAGCATTATGTTTTGTATCTCCTATAGCTAAGGAGAAACTTGTTGTCTTTGGTCCACTTCCACCAGCAAGACACTCTATTCATATGTTTGATGGCAAGGTTGAGGTCAGAAAAGCATTAGATCACTCACTTGTCATGATGGGGATAGAAGAAGAAAGACTTTTGAAGCTACAAGGAACCACTGCTTATGCACAAAACTTGTCATTTAGTTCTCATTGTGATGAAGGTACATTTCCATCAAGTATTTTATGGCATACTAGACTTGGACACTTGAATTATGACATCCTTCTTATGTTGAAGAAAAGTGGTGTTACTAGTTTTCCCGCAATTCCTAGGAAACTTAAGCAATGTGGTGCTTACATCTTAGGAAATCATAGCAAACAATCTTTTCATGACTCACATTCCAGATCACATAGAAAACTTGACCTTATTCATTCAGACTTATATGGCCCAATGCATGTTCCTTCTGCAAATGGAAATAAATATAGGATGACATGCATTGATGGTTGTACCAGAATGTGTTCGGTTTATTTATTGAACAAATCTGATACTTTTAAAACATTCAATAGCTTTCATGCATGGATATAAAATGATGCACAATCTCATATTGGCTCTATTCGCACCGATAATGCAAAATAATACACTTCAAATGAATTTGAAAACTATCTTTGCCAACATGCGATCAAACATCAAACAATTGTTCCTTATAATCCCCAACTGAACAGAGTAGCTGAAAGAATGAACAGGACAATCTTAAATATGGTATGTTCCATGATGTTTTTCAAGAATTTAAAATTGATGTTTTGGGTTGATGCAATTCTATATGTTGTGTGTATAAAGAATAGGTGTCCATCTAATATTATTAGAAACAAGACTCCTTATGAAATGTGGTATGGCCACATTCCTTCGATAAAGTATTGCAGGGTCTTTAATTCCACCTATTATGCCTTGATACCTAAGGAACAAATTTTTGGAAATAATGCTGAGAGGGGGGGTGAATCAGTATTAGCAAGTCAATAATATTTCTTTTCATAATCAGATTTATATATGCTACTTTAGTTAATGAAACTTGCGTATATACAGAACTTTTGTTAAGAAAACGAGCGTATATCCTGCAGACTTATAATTTAGTTAATTCATCAGATGTTGATCTTTAATCTGTGCATCAGAACCATATAACAGTAACCAAGTACACTAAAAACAAAGCAGACAATCACACACAAGAACACAAGATATAAGGTGGAAACCCAACGTGGGTGAAAACCACCTGCTGCAATTCGTCTCTATATTCTTTTAATAAGAAACTTATTTTTACAATATTTCTGTACTGGTGCAGTCTTATACCAATACGCAGGCTTCTACCTGCAGAAGACTACAACCTTATCTCATTCTCGAGCTTCTCCTAGAAGGGAGCTACAACCCCCTTAGCTCTTGTACTAGCTAATGTACTAGTACGTAGATGCTGACCTGCAGAAGGCTACAACCTTCCCTTTTCTTCCAGGGACCACATTTCATAATTTTTTAGACTGGATCCTTCAATAACATCTATCAAACATCAAATATATCCGCATCAACCAATCTCATTTGTTCCAACCAAAACTGAATCAAACAATCACTTTTCTAAAAGCTATAACCAGACATAGTAACAGTAACCGGAACCCAAGCCAGAACCCAAACCTACAACAGTAGACAGAAGTAGCTAAAACATATTTTATGAGGTGTTCGCTACTTCAATTTGTCGAACCTGCATGCATATGCACTTTTCTCAAGACAAACCTACGTATAAGTTGTTTTGAAATGCTGAACCAGCATGTATACACACCCTTGCTGTAATGAACCTGCGTACAGATCTGTAAAAGATGATTTAACCTTTACAACTATTCAAACATTAGTTATACCTAGATCATCAGATTTACAGATTACGACATGCGCGAACTATTCAGATAAAATATCAAAACCACATAAAGATACTTCTCTTCAAGCCTTAATATCTTGACCCATCAATAGAACTTATCCTTCTTCAAGAGCTCAAGTTCCTCCTTGATTCAGATCCAGCTATTCACCATAACCCAATGACCAATATTCTAGATCTTTCTCTTCATTAGATATTCAATACTTGAATGTCTTTGCCTAATGATCTCCTCCTCCTTTTATAGTCTTAGGCCTTTCTCAATACCATGGTCCAAAACCACTTAGAAGCAATACCTTAGACCAAATACCCGGGGTCAACACTTCAGACAAGATACCTTGGACCAATACCATGGGTCAAAATACCATGGTCCAAATACCACGAACCAAAACCAAATTCTCCAACATGTACATGCTTTTCCTTGCATGAAAGTGCATGTATACGCATACACGCCTTTTGGTCAGAAAACCCGTGTGTATACACAGCTTTTTCAAGGTAAACCTGTGTATACCTCTTTTTCCTTCATTCTGTGAGCCTGAACTATGATTTTTCATCTGAGTGAGTTGCCATCAAGGACAACACATGTGTCATAAGGCCAAAACCTGTGTCATAATGCCAACAATCTCCCCCTTTGGACTTTATGGCAACCCCAAGTCACTCCAAGCCATTCTCCCCCTTTGTCATCAAGGGAAAAGGGTTATGCCCCCCTTGAGTATATGTTGATTTTTGATATGTTGAAGTGTATTGTTCATGCTCCCGCTAACTGTAAGTAAGGTCTGCAAAAGGTATTCTATAAGAAGAACATGACTCTATACATCATAAATGACCTTCCTATCACCAAAGACTCATACATACATCCATCTACCAACCAAGTGGGGATATACCAAGATTGACTCATCCACCCAACCAATTGGGGATACACCAAAGATTATACATGATAAAACAAGAACCTTACTTCATCCATCCCAGGCATAGTGGGGAAAAAAAATAGGTCATTACATGACCTTGATAATGAAAAATATGCATAACATAGAGAAAAAATATCTAAAACAAGACTATGATAATCATCAACATCTATCTGTCAATCACCATCCAGACTAGAAAACATGATCTCCCTCTGCACTTGTTCCACTTGAATCAGAAACAACTGTTAAATTGTACCAATAACTTCTAAGATAATGCCAACAATGCATTATTAGAAGTATATGCTCCCCCTGAACCTGTGCCAGATGATCACTGTCAGACCCATATCAGACTCTTTTCATCCTGAGTCTGGCCCACTGATATTCTTCAAACCGACATATACGCGGTTGTATCCACAGAAACCGGCGTATGTACGTAGATACGCTTCATGAAACTCGCGTACAACCACTGTTCTCTGAACCAGATAGGTTTCAACAGCAAGATGAAGCATCAACTACTCCCAACTTCTGTCTGAGATATTCAAATGTCTCTTTGGGTAGCGGTTTGGTGAATATATCAGCAACCTGTTCTTTGGAGGGAACATACTCCAATTTGACCTTTTGTTCAAGCACTTGTTCACGGAGAAAATGATATTTGATAGGTATGTGCTTGGTTTTGGAATGCATGACATGATTCTTTGAAATATTGATTGCACTTGTA
Organism: Pinus tabuliformis; assembly: GCA_031772625.1. NCBI lineage: Eukaryota > Viridiplantae > Streptophyta > Pinopsida > Pinales > Pinaceae > Pinus > Pinus tabuliformis. The sequence goes on from CM062811.1 coordinate 628,113,899, forward strand.
TTATCACATAGAATGGAGATGGGTGGAGTACATGTGATCTGAATGTCTTTTAATGTTTTCATCATCCAAAGGATTTGTGTGCAGTAAGATGCAGTAGCCACATATTCTGCTTTAGCTGTAGATAATGCAATTGAACTTTTTTTCTTGTTGAACCAAGACACTAACCTGGAACCCATAAAGAATGCACCACCACTAGTGCTTTTTTTGTCATCCACGCTTCTTGCCCAATTGCATTTGTATATGCATGAAGTGTAAGATATGTATCTCTAGGATACCATAAACCAAAGTTTTGTGGTCCTTGAAGATATTTGAAAATCCTTTTGACTACCTGAAGGTGTGATTCCTTTGGATTTTCTTGAAATCTTCCAACTATTCCCACTACATGCATGATGTTTGGTCGGGTACCTGTTAGATAGAGCAGACTACCAATCATGGATCTGTAGGTTGGTTGATGTACTGCTACTGATTCATCATTTGCACTGAGGCTACATCCTGTTACCATAGGGGTACATACTGGTTTAGAATCTTCCATGCCATATTTCTTCAAGATTTGCTGGAGGTACTTGGTTTGTGATCGAAAAATACCATCTTTATTTTGTTGAACTTTTAAACCAAGAAAATATGTGAGCTCACCAAGCAGGGACATTTCAAATTCTTTCTACATTACCAAAGCAAAGTTTTGACTCATGGCTTCTTCATTGCTACCAAAAATGATATCATCAAAATACACAACAAGTATTAGAAATTTATCATTGTCAATTTTTATATATAGATTGCTATCAGTTGATCCCTTTGAAAAACCTTGTTGATGAAGGTATTTGTCAAGACAATAATAGCAAGCCCTTGGAGCTTGTTTTAGACCATAGAGAGCCTTTCTGAGTCTGCATACAAGTTTTGGATCATTTTCAAGGATGAATCTGTCTGGTTTCTCAATATAAACTTCTTCTTGTAGGTCTCCATTAAGAAAGGCAGATTTCACATCCATTTGATATACTTTGAACTTCTGAAAGCTAGAAAGAGCAAGGAACATTCTTATGGCTTCAAGTCTAGCAACAGGTGAAAAAGTTTCTTAAAATCTATACCTTCTTGTTGAGCATACCCTTTACAAACAAGTCTGACCTTGTTTCTAATAACTTCTCCATTTTCATTTAGCTTGTTTTTTAATATCCATTTGGTTCCTATGACATTCTTATCATGAGGTCTAGGAACTAATTCCCAAGTATTATTCTTTTCAATATTCTCAAGCTTTTCATTCATAGCCTTGACCCAGCATTCATATTTTCATGCTTCATGTACATTTTGTCGTTCGATGGAGGAAAGCAATGCTAGATAGCTTGAAGCTTCTGTAATAGTTCTTCTTGTCTGCACACCTGCCTCTTTCTGTCCCAAAATTTGAGTCTCTGGATGATTTTTCTGAACATATCTGGATGGAGTCTTTTCTTCTGTCGTTATCTGCTCTTCTGGTGCTTCATTGGTTTCTTCTTCTTCAGCATTAGTCTGATTTGATGTGGAAGGATAATCCTCATCTTCTTCCCACTCTTCATTTTTTACCTACTTTGGATTTTCTCCTGCTTCATCAACCACAACATCAATACTTTCAACAATTTTCCCAAGTCTTTTATTATAACACTTGTATCCTTTACTCTGGGAAGTGTAACCAAGGAGAATGCCTTCATCTGATCTAGGTTCAAACTTGCCAAGTTTTTCATCAGTCCTTTTGATGTAACATTTTCTTCCAAAAACTTTGAAGTATTTTACAGTAGGATTCTTACCATACCAAAGTTCATGAGGAGTTTGAGTGTTGTTTACCCGAACATTCGTTTTGTTGAGAATAGTGACGGTAGCAAATGCAGCTTCACTCCAGAAGGTTGCAGGAGTTCCAGACTCGTCTAGCATAGCATGAGTCATTTGTTGAACAATTCTGTTCATCCTTTCTACCACTCCATTTTGCTGAGGAGTCCTTGCGGTAGAGAATTCCCTTATTATTCCATGTTCGTCACAGAAGTCAAAGAATCCATCCGAGGTAAATTCTCCTCCTCGATCAAAACTGAGGCATTTGATTTTGCGATCTGATTCATTTTCAACCAAAGCTTTAAATGCTTTGAACTTTTCAAATGCTTCGTCTTTTTGCTTTAGAAGTCCTATCCAACACATTCTGGAAAAGTCGTCAATGAACAATATAAAGTATTCTTCTCCACGAGGTGACTTTTTCCTTGATGGACCACATAAATCAATATGGACAAGTTCAAGTGGCTTACTAGCTGATACTTCCTTCTCAGGGAAATGTGTTATGGTTTGCTTACCAAATTGACATGATTTGCATATTGTATCTTTTGGAACTTTGATGTCAGGAAGATCGCGTACATCCTGGAATTTGCATGCTTTCCTTATCTAAGGGAAGCTTAGATGCCCCAATCTTCTGTGCCATAGCTAGTGTTCATCATTTTTGCTTAGATGGGATTGTTGTTGTCCTCCCTTGAGTATGTATAAATTATTTGGAGTTCTTATGTCTTTGATCATTGTTTCTCCTGTATCAAGCTCCCGAACAACATATCCATTTGATCGAAATACTACCTTATTTCCTTGATCACACATTTGACTAACCCTCAATAGATTATGCTTTAAACCATCAACATACATAACATTCCCAGCTTTGACCTTTTCTTTTAAGAGAACAGAGCCTTTACCTTTTATGACTACAAAGGTGTCATTTCCAAATGAGACCTTCCTTTCCTTTTCTAAGGCACTCTATGACTGAAGTTTTTCTTTATCACCTGTCATGTGTTTCAAGCATCCACTGCTGATGTACCATTGATTTTCTTGTCCTTCTGCATATAAGTATATACCACATCTTTCGGTTTGCGGTTCTTTCTTTTTCCATGTTTTGGGACCCAATGAAGCTTGCTCCTTCTAAGACATTTGCCGAAATTTACTCCTACATTCAGAGTCTTCATGACCGAATTTGTTACAAATAGAGCATTCTATTTCATTTTCAAGAGAAGAAAAGTTATTGTAGGTCCTTTTCATGATCCCAGTCACATTCCTTTGATTTCATGCTTCTCTAGTCATGATGGTCTTGTAAGAAACACATTGAGCAGATTTGTGTCCAAAGTTATGACATGAAAAACATTGGCTATTAAAGAAATTCCTGCGATTATTGAATCTACTGACCTGATGATTGTAGTTTCCATTTAAATTCATTCTTGAAGCAAATTGAGAATGATTTACCTGTGGTTGGTTATAGCTTCTATTCATCCTTGAAGTAGATTGAAATCTATTTACCTGGTGATCTTCTTTAAGCCTCTGTTGACGATTGTCAACCTGTTCATTTCTCCTTGCTGCATCAAGATAGCTTTTGGAGGTTGATGGATTTTGTGCTTGAAATGGTTCTTCAGTATATCCAAGACCTGTCTTTATCATAGGAGAATGTTGCACTTTGATAATTTCATCTAAAGTTTCTGATCCTTTAGCAAAATTAATATTGAGAGCTTTTGTTTTCTCAATTTCTTTTCTTAGACCCACAATTTCACATTCTAACTTTTCATTGTGTTTTTCCCTTTCAGCAAGTTGGAATGTAAGAGTATCTATAATCATACTATTTTCTTCTAAACATATTTTAAGTTTAGAAATTTCTTCATAGAGACCATCTTCATCTAAAGCATCCAAGAAATCATGATCTTCAAAAGCTGTCATAAGTCTATAATCATTACTATTTTCATCTTCATCACTATTTGATAACCCATCACTATATTTATGCGTATAGTAGCTCTTCTTATTTACACTTTGTTTTCTATTCCATTTTACTGATTCCTTACCTTTATCAAGCTTATCTTTGTGAGGACATTTGGCAGCATAATTACCTACTCTTCCAAAAGCAAAACATTTGAACGATAGTTTACCTGTGAATCTTCCAGAACCTCGTTGAAGGTTCTTGAAAAAGTTTGATTCTTCCTCTCCTTCTGACGTATGCCTTGACTCATTGAGTTCTCCTTTTCCTGAAGCTTTGAATGTGGCTTCTCTCATATTTGATGGACCCCCTTTTCTCATTTCGAAAGCAGTTAGGGTCGTGCAGCTGTGACATAGCAATACTCTGAAGATCCTACTTTTCTTCTATGGCAGAAACTTTGGATTCAAATTTAGAAGACAAGGATCTTAGAACCTTTTCAACTAAAGTAACTTCTTTTATCTCTTCACCCAAGTTTTTCATGTGATTAACAATCTCATCTATACGTAAGAAATAAATAGCTATACTTTCATCATTGTGCATTCTGAGAGTTTCATATTGAATTCTGAGAGATTGCAGTTTTGCACGTTTTACCTGATCGTCTCCTTCATAGCTTAGAATGATCTTGTACCATATTTCTTTGGTGGTTTTGAGCTGCATAACCTTGACAAATTTTGATTGTGACAGACTCCCCAATAAAGTATTGACATCCTTTGCATTTTTTTCATACTGCTTTTTACCTGCCGTATGTGTAGGAATTGCTGATGGAAATGTGTATCCTCCTTCCATGATTCCCCAAACATTTGTTCCAAGAGATTGAAGATAGGTTGTGGTTCTTACCTTCCAATAGATGAAGTTTCTCCCATCAAAGATTGGTGGCCTGATGGATGTCTCTCTTCCATAGCTGCTCATGATGATAGATCTTCCTTCAAGCGATCAAGCTTCTTCTGAAGGACCTTCTCTGATACCAATTGTTGGAAATAATACTGAGAGGGGGGCTGAATCAGTATTAACAAGTCAATAATATTTCTTTTCACAATCAGATTTGAATATGCTACTTCAGTTAATGAAACTTGCGTACATACACAATTGTTAAGAAAACTAGCGTATATCCTGCAGACTTATAATTTAGTTAATTCATCAGATGTTGATCTTTAATCTGTGTATCAGAACCATATAACAGTAACCAAATACACTAAAAATAGAGCAAACAATCACACACAAGAACACAAGATATAAGGTGGAAACCCAATTTGGGTGAAAACCACCTGCTGCAATTCGTCTCTATCTTCTTTTAATAAGAAACTTCTTTTTACAATATTTTTGTACTGGTGCAGTCTTATACCAATATGCAGGCTTTTACCTGCAAAAGGCTACAACCTTCTCTCGTTCTCTAGCTTCTCCTGAAAAGGAGCTACAACCCCCTTAGCTCTTGTACTAGCTAATGTACTAGTATGTAGGTGCTGACCTATAGAAGGAAACAACATTCTATTTTCTTCTAGGAACCACGTTTCATAAATTTTTAGACTGGATCCATCAATCAAACATCAAATATATCTACATCAACCAATCTCCTTTGTACCAACCAAAACTGAATCAAACAATCAATTTTCTAAAAGTTGTAACCAGAACACAGTAACAGTAACCAGAACCCAAGCCAGAACCCATAACACTGCAACAGTAGACAGAAGTAGCTAAAACATATTTTATGAGGTGTCCAGTACTTCAATGTATTGAACTTGCGTGCATACGCACTTTGCTCAAGACAAACCTACGTATACGTTGTTTTGAAATGCTGAACCAGTGTATATACGCGCCCTTGCTGTAATGAACCTGCATACAGATCTGTAAAAGATGATTTAACCTTTACAACTATTCAAACATCAATTATACCTAGATCATCAGATTTACATATTATGACATGTGCAAACTATTCAGATAAAAGATAAAAACCACATAAAGATACTTCTCTTCAAGCCTTAAGATCTTGACCCATCAATAGAACTTATCCTTCTTCAAGCGCTCAGGTTCCTCCTTGATTCAGATCCAGCTATTCACCATAACCCAATGATCAGTATTCTAAATCTTGCTCTTCATTAGATATTCAATACTTGAGTGCCTTTTCCTAATGATCTCCTCCTCCTTTTATAGTCTTAGGCCTTTCTCAATACCATGGTCCAAAATCACTTAGAAGCAATACCTTGGACCAAATACCTAGGGTCAACACTTCGGACAAGATACCTTGGACCAATACCATGGTTCAAAATACCATGGTCTAAATACCACAGACCAAAACCAAATTCTCCAAATATGTACCCGCTTTTCCTTGCGTGAAAGTGCATGTATACGCATACGCGCATTTTGGTCAGAAAACCCGCATGTATACGTGGCTTTTTCAAGGTAAACCTACGTATACCTCTTTTTCCTTCATTCTGTGAGCCCGAACTATGATTTGTCATCTGAGTGAGTTGCCATCAAGGACAACACCTGTGTCATAAGGCCAAAACTTGTGTCATAATGCCAACACAAAGAAACAAACTTGGTGCAAGAATTCGTAAGTGTATATTCATGGGGTATTCAAATACCTCCAAAGCATATTGTCTTTATTATTAATTTAATAACAAGTTTGTAGTATCTAGAGATGTGATATTTCTTGAATCTTCCAAGGTTGACAATGTTGTTGAGCGACAACTTGATCACTTAAATGGATTCGGGCATGCAAATTATTTTCAAGAATTTGATAATGAGATTCCACATATTGAAGAAGGGATTCCTATAGTGGACCAATATGTGGAATCTTCTTCTGAATCACTTTCTCCCCTACATGAAGTTCCAGCCACTGATCTAGATGACACTTTGAGTGATGTGATTGACAAAATTGGGAGACTAAATCTTGATTCAAACCCAACTCAGTCAACTGAGAAGCCTGGTCTATCTCAAAAAGGTCCTCCAAAATGGTTGACAAAGACACTTGAAAGTGTTCATCCTGATGAGATTGGAAAGATAGGAACAAGGAGCTCTACTAGACATAACTGTTTAACTTGGTCAACTTTGACTCTATCCTGAGTCAAGTTTACCTAACATGGATATGATGTATACGATTCTAATTCACCTGCTGATATGGATGTTTCTTATGATTGTGAACTAAATTTGTCTACAGATTTTGAACCAACTTCCTTCAAAGAATTCGCTTCTCATGATGAATGGAAAGAAGTGATGCAAAAAGGATATGATGTCTTGATAAATAATGGCACTTGGAAGCTAGTTGATCCTCCATTGGGAACCAAACTAATAGGCTGCAAGTGGGTATACAAGAACAAGTATAAAGATGATGGTTCACTTGACAATCACAAAGCCATTCCTGTGGAAAAATGTTTTTCACAAAAGGAAGGGGTCGACTATGAGGAGACTTTTTCCCCCACAGCAAAATGGGTTATCATTTAGACACTCTTTTCCTTGGCATCTCAGAACAGTTGGAAATTCCATCAAATGGATGTAAAAAATGTTTTCTTGAATGGATATCTGGAAGATAATGTTTTTATGTCTCATCCAGAAGGATTTTTTGTGAAGGGTTTGGAAAATAAAATATGCAAGCTTGTAAAATCCTTTAATGGCCTCAAGAAAACACCATGAACCTGGTATGAGAAGTTAACTTAGCATCTTCTGGAACTCAAATTCAAACATATGATCTTGATGATGCAACTTTGTATGTCAAGAAAGTTGGCAAAACAGTTATATATCTTGTGGTCTATGTTGATGATATTTTTATGACAAGGAACAATGAGAGTTATATTGCATCCATAAAGAAGGAAGTGAGGAAAGGTTTTGAAATGATAGACTTGGGTATGTTTACTACTATCCTGGTATTGAAGCAACTCAACATCTGAATTTTATATTCCTCTCTCAGAAGAAGTACATTGGAGATCTATTGAACAAGTTTTGCATGGTTGAGTGAAATCCTTTGACTACTCTGATGGAATAGAACTTATAGCTCATATCCACTGAAGGAAAAAAATTTGAGGATGCAACAAAGTATAGACAGCTTGTAGGACTTCTCAACTACCTAACTACTACCAGACCAGACATTTCATTTGTTGTTGGAATCCTCTCTAGGTTATGCAAAAGCCTTGTGAGGGACATTGCTTTGCTATGAAAACGGTTCTAAAGTACTTGTAGGGAACTCAAAACTTTAGACCTAAGTATACACAGGTGGGCGACTTCAGCTTGATTGGATACTCTGAGTCAGACTTCGATGGAGATAAAGAAATTGGGGTATCTACTTCAGTTTATGTAATGAGTCTTAGATCAAGAGTTGTCTCCAAGAGGTCACGCAAACAATCAATTCCAGAGAATTCCACTACTGAGGTATAATATACGTAGCTGAAGAAACAAAAGAAATTTTGTGGCTCAAGAAAATTCTAGAATATTTGTAGGAGAAACAAGTGCATTCAACTCCTCTCATGATTGACAACACTTCTACAATAAATTTGGCCAAGAACCCAAAGTTCCATGATTGAACGAAGCACATCAATACAAAATACCATTTGATTCGACATCATGTTGAGGCCAAGACAATCCATCTACACCATTGTTCCACAAATGAGCATATTGCAAACATCTTCACCAAAGCGCTTGGAAGAGAAAATTTCGAAAGATTCAGAACGATGCTTGGACTCACCAACATCCCTTTAGATTAAGGGGGGGGGGATGTTGACACCTAATCATTGGGATTAGGTGAATCCATGTAAAATAGTGTAAATAGAAAATAAGGAGAATTGGAATATGAAGAGACACTGGGAGATGAAGCCCAAGAGTCTCTCCCTCCATGTATATATCTATGATCAACCTTAATGCAAAATCACAATTCATTTTGAGGAGTTACCTCCTGGCCTAACACCTATCACTGTCCCATTTCCTCCTCTTCTCTTCATACAATGTGGCCCATGATTGTGTCACTGCATATTGTAAAGAATGAATTTGTTGATGGCTTCAATTTTTGAATTCTATGATGATCAAATAAAACCAACATATATACATATATATATAGTACATATAATATCAAAATATGCATTAATATGAAGTTCATTGTGAATAGTTATTGTGTAGTAATTTGAAAAATGATAAGACTACACTTACTCTTCATCATGCACATCTTTCCATTTGTTTCAATAAGCTCCCCTTCTCTTTTGCCTTCATCCCTTTCGTCGTCCCAAATCGCCGCACCTGGTGTGTTGTCGATCTGCTTAATGTACTCACTAGCATAATAGAAAGACTCATATGATATATACCCCTCTTCCATAGACCCCTCAGGTTTTGTCCTTTTTGAACAAAACCTTTCAATTTCTTCATGTACCTCTCTAAGAATAACATCCAATGACAAGAAATGACCCCAACTAATTCGACCTCATCTACTAGGTGAATTAGAAGATGAACTTGCAAGTCCATGAAACTTGTCGGCAACTCCTTATCAAACATACAAACAATCTCAACTATATCTTGACTCCACCATGGAATGTTCGCCATATGAATCTCCTTTGATGTGATCCAACATACAAATGCAGATAATTTAGATATGTCACATCGTAGGTCTTGGGGGAAATCATGGTTCACACACCCATGCATGGCCAGAGAATAATGACATTGCACAGTAAATAGTACATTATGTGAAAAAATAATTACAAAATATCCCATTACATAAAATAAAAATAAAAAAGAATAAAAATTGATGTTTTTACATACATACTCTTAAAAGGTTCAAACGTTCATGTAATTTAAACCCTGAAAAATGATATTCCATAGTGAATCTGCATCTTTTGGCATTATGATGCATGTGTTGTACTTGATGGCAACCCAATAGTAGCAAAACAACTCACTTGTATATGGTAACTAGATGAATCTACAAGAGAGATATCAGAGGTGACAGAATGATGGATCAGAATAATGGTTAAAGGTTTGATACAAGGATATTGTTAGTGTGTGTTATCCTTGATAAGAGTTGTTCTTTGATGAATGAACTAATTGATAAAAGTATAAACAAGATGTGATAGAATGCATGGCAGTTGTGTTTACAGATGTGACAAAATGCAGGGCAATTCAAAGGAATCAGTTCAGAAGTAATATACAATGGAAAATCACATTATAACAGGTCTATTCAGAGGTAACAAAGTAATGGTACAGAAGAACAGGATGATGGAACAAAGGACTACATATCAGAATCAAGCAATTGAGGAAAAAGAATGTTTTCAGGTATGTTAAGTTGTATATGCGGGTTCACTGTACAAAAAGAGCGTATACAAGCGAGTTCACTGTACAAAAGGAGAGTATACGTATGCATGCACTTTCACAAGAGCAAAAGCATGTATGGGATGGAAATTTAAGGAAAAATAAAGTTAAAGAATACCAAGGGTCCATACCATGGTATTAGCCCACAATATTGAGTGGAATAATGGTTACTTGATCCCGTCTAAGAATACCACAGGTTCTAAGTGTTGTTTTGGTCCAAGGTATTGAGAAAGGCTAAAACTATATAAGGAGGAGAAGATCAAAGGGCTAAGTGCACAAGTAATGAATATCTTATGAAGTGTTAGATTAAAAGAAAATATGCATGTTATGGGTTTTTGATGCTTTACTTGATCTGGACTAAGTATGCACTTGAGTGCTTGATGATGGATGAGATTTAATAATGGACCATGATCATAATGACTTATCATTAGGTGATTTGATAATGGATAGGCTAGATTTGAGTGCTAACAAAAGTTTTGTCCTTTAAATGCTATGATATGGGTATATCTGAAGTCTGGAATAGCTGTGAAGTTATAAGTTTTTATTTGCAGATCTATATGCTGGTTAGCGTTAGTGAAGGCAAATATACACGTTGGTTCGACACTTCCAAGTAGCGTATGCAGAAGAAAATATTCTTGTTCAGGGATGATTGATCTATTTGATCAGTGTTGTTGTTTGTCAATGATGTCTTCTTTGGATCTGAAAGTAAAATTGATTGTATAAGGATATTGAGTCTGGTTGATTGATTGATTGAGTAAGAAGGGTGATCTTTGATGCTATATGTCTTTGTAATTTGATAGTAGATATTTAGAATGTCACTGATTGGTATAGTTTGAGTCAGAGGTTTTTATGATTCAGTATTTTTGGAGGTATACACAGGTTTGGTTAAAGGAAGTAGCATATATATGCAGGTTAGCTTCATTGAAGTAGCGTATACATTCTGACATACGATTTTTGAGGTTGCAGTTTGTTCTAGTTGTTGATGCAGTGTTCTAGGTTTAGATCTTTGTACTAGTTATAGTGATCTATCTGTTCCAGTTGATTGGTTGAATTTTGATTATGTTGGGTCCCTATAATACTAGTGATTACCCCATTACTATTGTAGTTATACCCCCTATTTATATTGTTGTGCCCCTATTACCCCCATATTGTTATTTCTGTGCCCCTTAGAATCCCTCTATTGTTATTTTTGTGGCTTTATATTATTATTGTTAGGTCGGCTGGATTATATTGTGACTCCTTAGACTCCTATATATAGAAAGGAGGTTTTGTCATTTGTATCATCCAAGAATTGTTCATTTATGTAATGTAAAGGAGGTTGCCCCCTCGAAGAGGCTGAATTCTAAGGCGTGGATCTCTCTTTTCTATCTTTTTGTGAGCTGGTTTCATAACATTTGGTATCAGAGCTTTGGATTCTAGGGTTTCGCTGCTCCAAACAGGTCATCGTGGAATTTTCGCTATAACTTTTTTTCTGTGACGTTTCAGAAGTCACAAAAAAAACCCATTTGAGAAGAAATCGCGTTGAACCTTGGGTCCGAATTTCAGAGCTTTTCGCGGGATATTTGCGGAGATATGATCTGAGGAAGTTGGTCTTTTTGCAGACTCCTGAATTACATTCAAAACAGGTGACCTGGGGAAAATCGTCATAACTTTCTCTTGAGGATCGGATTGAAATTTCGTAAGAAGGTACAGAAAGAGGACGGACTGTAGTTTCTTGTATGTGTGTTTCAGATTCAAAGGTTGAAACAGTGACTCGTGGCACGTCGTACAAGTTCGCTCTACTGAACCAGTCTAAAAGCAAGTCACTGTGGGAGATTTCACATAACTCTTCCTTGGAGAATCCAATTTGGCTCAGACTTGTGGCATTGGAAAGAGGACGCAGAAGGCTACTACAGGTAGCAATTTTAGAATTGGATGATCCGAAATTACAGAGATACATCAGATTCAATATCAGGCTTCTATAAAGTAAAAAAAGGTGTGTAGTTTTTTTTTAATTTTTGTGTAAGCTTGGTTTAATGGAATTCAAAGGGCATAGTAAAGCATTATTATCGGTAACTGATGCCCCGAGGAAAGAAAATGCAAACACCTAGTAAGGAACCTGAAAGCTCTAGCATGACTCATGAAGAAGAGGAAGAAATGCTACATGATATATCAAAATTACAAGAACAAGTGCAACAAATGTCACGCTCACAAAAGCTAACAGAAGCTAAGATAAGTGGCGTGGAATCTAAGGTAAATGGCGTGGAATCTAAGATAAATGGAATGGAAGCTAAGATGGAGGATTCGATGGCAAATTTGAAGATAGATTTGAATACAAACATGGAAGAATTGAAGAAGTTGCTACAAGAAAGGGTCACTAATGGTGAAAAGGTAGTAAAGGAAACTCATGATGAGAACAAAAGAAATGTTAATCATGATTCCATAGACTCTAATGTTGGATCAAAGACTCACCATGTTCCAAAAATCGATATGAGGAAGTTTGATGGCAAGGATCCCGCCACATGGATATTACAGATGGAGCAATTCTTCGATCTCAATAATGTGCAAAACACACAAAAGGTACGTATGGCAACTTTATATTTGGAACCAAATCAGTTTGTATGGTATCAATGGCTTTGTTCTCGTAAACAATTTATCACTTGGGCAATTTTTACGGAAGAATTGATAGCACATTATGAGGATACAAAAAGCAACACTTTTTTTAGCCAATTGATAAGTCTCAAACAAAAGGGTTCAATAATGGAGCACATTGAGGAGTTCCAAAAATTGAACATAAGGGTAAAAGATATTCCAGAGGAGCATAGGATTGATGTGTTCATAGGGTCTTTAAAGGATAATATCCAACATGATGTGCGCCTTTGGGAACCTGATTCATTAGAGAAGGCATTCAGGTTAGCAAGAAAAATGGAAAGCAAAATTATGGCAACTAGGAAGCATACCATTCACAACTATAAAGACGGAAGTGTTGTTGCCCATAGTCTTCCACAACCTACAAGGTTGACACCACAACAATTGGAAGAAAAAAGAGCAAAAGGGCTTTGTTACAATTGTGATAGCAAATACACAAAAGGTCATAAGTGTGCTGAGAAGAAATTATTCTACATAGATTGTGAAGAGGAAGAAGAAAAGGAGCAAGAAAGGTCAAAAGAAGAGGATATATTCCAGGAACAAAGCCTAGATGAAGAACAAATAAATCCGACCATATCTTGTAATGCATTGGCGGGAATTACCACTCCTCAAACCATCAAGATAGAAGGACAAATCAAGAAGAAAAAGGTAATAGTGTTGATTGATTCAGGAAGCACCCACAATTTTATTCATTGTAGGGTAGCAAAAGAATTGAATTGCTTCCTATATCCAGCACCAGAGTGTCAAGTGATGATTGCAAATGGAGGAACAATAAATTGTTCTGGAAAGTGCCATAATATCAAGCTATCCATGGGAGAATATGTATTGACTAGCCCAATGCTTTCCATTCCAATGGGAGGTGCTGATGTTGTACTAGGAGTCCAATGGCTACAATCCTTGGGTACAATAGCTTTTAATTTTCAAGAACTTTTCATGAAATTTTCTGTGGAAGGAAAGGAAGTTGAATTAAGGGGTATTGCAGGGAAACCAGGAAAGATAATCAGCTCTAATGGATGACAAAGCTTCTAAAAAAGGAGCAAAGAGGTGTAATTGCACAATTATGTTCGCTAGATGTTTCCACATTGGAATCATCTATTTCTCCAGATCTCCAAAAAGTCCTGGACAATCATTCCAAGGTATTTGAGACTCCCAAAGGTCTCCCACCTATGCGTGATCATGATCATGCTATTCATCTGATTCCAGGAAGTGTTCCTCCAAACATCAGGCCGTACAGATATCCCTATGTCCAAAAAAGTGAAATTGAACGTATGGTTGCAGAAATGCTAGAGGCTGGTATAATTCAACCGAGTCAAAGTTCTTTCTCAGCTCCAGTAGTATTGGTGCACAAGAAGGATGGATCATGGCGCATGTGTCCAGATTATAGGGAGCTCAACAAGCTCACTATTAAAGATAAGTTCCCCATTCCTGTTATTGATGAATTACTGGATGAATTGCATGGATCAATTTACTTCACCAAGTTGGATCTTCGTTCGGGATATCATCAAATCAGAATGAAGATTGAAGACATTCCGAAAACAGCATTTAGAACTCATGAGGGTCATTATGAATTTTTGGTCATGCCTTTTGGCCTTACCAATGCACCTTCAACATTTCAAGGTTTGATGAATTCAATTTTCAAACCATTCCTTAGAAAATTTGTGTTAGTATTTTTTGATGATATACTAATCTACAGCAAGTCTTGGAAGGATCATGTTGAACATGTTGACAGGGTGCTACAACTATTGGAGGAGAAACAATTATATGCAAAAAGATCCAAATGTTTCTTTGGAGTCCAGGAGGTGGAATATTTGGGTCATATTGTATCTCATGAAGGAGTTAAGGTAGACCCTAGCAAAATTAAAGCCATTAAGGAATGGAAAATCCCCACATCCATAAAGCATCTGCGAGGATTTCTTGGGTTGACAGGGTATTATCGCAAGTTTGTTAAGAATTATGGGAGAATAGCAGCACCTCTAACAACATTATTGAAGAAAGATTCATTTTCATGGACTTCGGAAGCAACAAAGGCCTTTGAACATCTTAAAGAGGCAATGTGCCAAGCACCGGTCTTAGCTACACCGGACTTCACAAAAACCTTTATTGTGGAATGTGATGCTTCAGGAAATGGAATTGGTGTTGTTCTAATGCAAGATGAAAGACCCATTGCTTTTGAAAGTCGTCCAATCAAGGGAAAGTTTTTAAGCAAAGCTATTTATGAGAAGGAAATGTTGGCAATACTCCATGCACTTAAGAAATGGCGACCCTACCTAATGGGAAGACACTTCAAGGTAAAAACGGATCATGATAGCCTTAAATACTTTTTAGAACAAAGATTATCCTCTGAAGAGCAACAAAAGTGGGTCACAAAGATGTTGGGTTATGACTTTGAAATCATCTACAAAAAAGGGAAGCAAAATGTGGTGGCAGATGCACTCTCAAGAAAGGATGAGGATGTGGAAGCATTGTTGTGTGCCATTTCTATTATCCAACCAGATTGGATAAACGAAGCAAGGGAGGAATGGAAGAATGACGAAGAAGTGTGGGCACTTATTCAAAAGCTACAACAAGATTCCAGTACTTCTGATACATTTAGCTGGCAAAATGATTCGTTATGGTACAAAGATCGCTTATACCTCTGTAAGAATTCCCAGCTAAAACAAAAGATTCTTATGGAATTGCACACTTCTCCCTTAGGAGGGCACTCAGGATTTTTAAAAACTTACCACAGGGTTAAGAAGGAATTTTTTTGGGATGGCCTTAAATCAGATATTCAAAAGTTTGTGGCGGAATGTTTGGTTTGCCAGCAAAATAAAGTTGAAACAATTAAGACACCGGGTCTATTACAACCTTTATCCATTCCAAGCCAACGTTGGGAGGAGGTTTCAATGGATTTTATCACAGGTTTACCCAAGTCTGAGGGAAAGAGTGTCATCATGGTGGTAGTTGACAGACTTACCAAGTATGCACACTTTTGTGCATTATCACATCCATTTAAAGCCAGTACAGTTTCTACTGCATTTATGGAAACAGTTCAAAAGCTACATGGAAACCCAAAGATTATTGTAAGTGACAGAGATCCCATTTTCACTGGAAATTTTTGGACAGAATTATTTTCTTGTCTTGGTACTCAGTTAGCTCATAGCTCATCTTATCATCCTCAATCTGATGGGCAAACTGAGATAGTAAACAAATGTTTGGAAGGATATCTTCGTTGCTTTGTATCTGATAAACAGACACAATGGGTCAAATGGTTGCCTCTGGCTGAATGGTGGTATAACACTTCCTTCCATACAGCAACAAAAATGACCCCATTTATGGCACTTTATGGGTATCAACCACCATCCATCACATCATATTTAAGAGAAAATTCTAAGGTTCAGGCAGTGGAACATCACATCGAACATCAACAACAAGTCCTCCAACTCTTAAAGGATAACCTCGTGTTGGCACAAAATAGAATGAAACAACAGGCAGATCAACATCGCAGTGAAAGAAGTTTTGATGTAGGTGATTGGGTATTCCTACGGCTACAACCATATAAGCAAATGTCCCTAAAGCAAGCTAAGAAGGATAATAAATTATCACCAAAGTATTATGGTCCGTACAAGGTGTTGCAAAAGATTGGTACTATGGCATACAAATTGGAGCTTCCTGCAGCTTCTCGATTGCACCCAGTTTTCCATGTTTCATGTTTAAAGAAGGTTATAGGTGACAAGCTCCCAATTCAAACAATATTGCCAGAACTTGACGAGGAAGGAAAAATTATATTGGAACCGGAAGCAGTCACAGAAACAAGAACTCGACAGCTACGAAATCGATCAATTTCAGAGTATCTTATCAAGTGGAAGAACTTATCCGCTGAAGATTCCACATGGGAGGATGAGAATTTTATGCAGAAGTATCCAGAACTACTCAAGCGTTGAGGACAACACTTTTTTGAAGGAGAGGGGCATGTTGGGTCCCTATAATACTAGTGATTACCCCATTACTATTGTAGTTATACCCCTTATTTATATTGTTGTGCCCCTATTACCCCCATATTGTTATTTATGTGCCCCATAGAATCCCTCTATTGTTATTTTTGTGGCTTTATATTATTATTGTTAGGTCGGCTGGATTATATTGTGACTCCTTAGACTCCTATATATAGAAAGGAGGTTTTGTCATTTGTATCATCCAAGAATTGTTCATTTATGTAATGTAAAGGAGGTTGCCCCCTCGAAGAGGCTGAATTCTAAGGCGTGGATCTCTCTTTTCTATCTTTTTGTGAGCTGGTTTCATAACAGATTAGGTGTCGGTTGATTGAGTTTTCAGTGATTGATTGATTCAGTTGTGTTTGATTCAAAAATGATGATTAGGTGATTCAGTTATGTCAAAGGTTTCAGTGATTAATTGATTCAGATATTGATGATTGGGTTTCAATTATATCAGATATTGATGATTGAGTTTCGGTGAGTGGTTGATATAGATGTTTTTTATGGTTGTATTACAGTGATAATTGATTTTGAGCTTCAATGTTACTTATGGGTCCAGTATGAAAATTTTATGAAACGTGGCCTTCATACTGTGTTGTTGTGTACCAGGAGTATACAATATGAAAATTTATGAAATGTGGTCCCTTGGAGGATACTGAGGGTTGGAGCCTTAAGTGAGGAAGTTGAAGCTTCATGCCAGTAATGGATGGTGATTAGATCAGGGGGTTGGAGTTCCCTTCTAGTGGTAGCTGGAGAACGAGTGAAGGTTGGAGCCTTTTATAGGCCAGCGCCTAAGTACTGGTAAACATATCAACTAGTACAAGAGCTAGGGGGTTATAGATCCCTTCCAGTAGAAGCTGTAGAACGAGAGAAGGTTGTAGCCTTCTGCAGGTGGGTGCCTGTGTACTGGTATGAGTCTACGCCAATACAAGATTGTAAACAGGCTTTTCTTATATTAAAAGAAGATGGAGACAATAGCAGCAAGTGGTTTTTCTCCCACATTAGGTTTCCACCTTAAATCTTGGTGTTCATTTGTGTTGCTTATGTGTGATGGTTTATTCTGTTATTACTGCACATGGTTACTATTTAATGGTTAAAAAAGTATTGATGCACTGATTAAAGATAAACATATGATGAATTAGCTAAATCATAAGTTCACTGGATATATGTTGGTTGCGTTAAGAAAAGTTACATGCACACATGAGTTCCCTTCACCGAAGTAGCGTATATAAATTTGATTATGAAATGGAAAAAGTTATTGGTTTGTAAATATTGATTCAACCCCCCCTCTCAGTATTTTTCCCAACAATTGGTATCAGAGTGGGTCCTTTGGTAGAATCTTTATCACTTAAAGGAGATCCATAATAACAATGGGAAAGAAGCAAAAGAAGAAAGCACCTCAAAACAAGAAGACATCTCAAAGGAATTGTGACAGTGGGAGAAACAATTGGTTGTTATGTGGAAGAAACTCTTCAAATTTAGAATCACCTCTGAATGAAGATGAACAAGCAAAATAATTATCAGGTATGATTTTCTTGTCCTCTGGTGATACATTTCTCTGTTCATTTGAAGATAATGAATGTGACAACAAAACAACTGAATTTTCTCTTATGGGTGAAAGAGAAAGAAATTGAATAGAGGCAGAATTTAAAAGGCTCATAGACAAAATTAGAGATCAAAAAGATCTAGTTAATAAAATGGAATGTGCCTTCAAAGAAGAAGTTACCAGGTTAAAAGTTCAATTGGAGGAAGAAAACAAAGAAAGGAAGCAATACAAGGAAAAGGAATATCAATGTCAAAGGCTACAGGATGAAGTGACATCATTAAGAAATGAAGTAAATGAAAAGGATACAACAATCAAGAAAATTAAAGATAGATCCAGTTACTATGAAAGTCTTGAAGCCGAGGTCATCTCTCTAAAAGAAGATCTTGAAAATTCAAATAAGCAGAATAAAGAACTACCTCAAGCAGATGAAGAACAAGAAAATGAGATTCTCAAATTAAAACTTTATCACTCAGGTTGTTCCGGAAAGGGAATACGGCCGAGTTAACCACAGACTAATCTTTTAGATATAGATTCTAGCCAATCTACATTGAGAGGGATCTCTCTTTATAATTTAGCTTTGTTTTGAGGTATATTAGGGTAGCTATGAAGTGCAAGGGTTTTTTTTTGAGTTTGGTTGGAGGGATGGAGATTCAATAGAATAGTGAGGAAAAACTGAAAAGAATCAATCCATTGGGCATGATGGAGTCAAAGGAGGATAGCTTTTCTGGATTTGGTTTCTCAACAAAGGATGGTATCACAGAGCAAGGTAATCAAACATGGAACAATTCATAGGCTGGAATCAGGTGGAATGGAGTCAATGGGTGAAGGGAAATTAAGAATCCTTCATCATGTTGACAGAGGGAAAATGGTTGACTACTGTTAAGGAGCAGTTAAGAATTCCTTAGCAAATATTCAAGATGAAAGAATCAGGGGAAACAGGAGCAATTAAGAATTCACTGTTTATTCTAATTCTGAAGAAAACATTAATAATAACAAAGACTGAACACAGAGTGCAATCAAGCAAATTCTGAGTTATTCTTTCTCTCTATTATTTAGATCATGAAACATAGATGATATAGTAAACACAGAAACTGTAAAAAACAAGTTAGAAGGGACTTATTGATCCATAAGATGATTCAAGAATTCTGTAACATGGTCCTCAGCGTCAATTCCTCATTCAGTAAGCCAGACAAAAATGGTTCCAAAAGCTTTTTATTCCAAAATTATTTAGTAATACAGTCAAAACTATGAACATCCATCAACCAACCCCAAATACTTCTTTTGAGGGGGTCCTTATACAAAAATGTCAAAATATCTTACAAAATATCTGGTAGAAATAATATCTAGTGGTGATTAATGCTTCTTTACAAATATAGACATAGACAGTCTCGAAAACAGGGGAACAATAAATTGATGTAATAAATTTGATGCTATGCTGGTTGTTCCATCTTTATGAGATGCACAGGAGGTAGATGCTACGAGTCGGCTTGCGGATATCTTCTATTGATACTCTGCGCTGGTTGCTCCGTCCTGTGTCGGATGTTCTTCAACTCTGATGTGATGCGCTTTGACCCGCATGACTCTGATTCATTTCCGTTCTCCGCATTATAGTAGATGGTCCAAAAAAATTTAATTGACTAAATATACGAAAGACAAGTTTATAGAATTTCTAACATACTTTGCCACCACTCCAATCCTGGTAATTTATGTCTCTGAAGCTTCCTCAAAGTTTCCTCAGTCTCTGTGTACCTGAAGAAATTAGGTGGGATGGTGTACAGATGCCTCACCTCGTGTTCAATGTAGAACAAATTTTCCAGGCTGTCGTAGAGAGTTTGGCCAGATGGAAGTGCCTTCTCTCCTGAAGTACTTGATGATTTATTAACTTGATCAACAAAATATGTATTCAATTTAAGTACATATTCTTTGTGTTTCATCATACGATCATTACTTCCCAAAGCACTTGGAAAACCTTTTTTATGCAAGACTGTAAACTTTTCTTTCAAAGAATTAATCTCTACCTACATGTCCTGGCGCCTTCTTTCCAAATCTTTTATTACAGTTCTCATGGTTAGAACTCTCTTGATGTCTAAAATGGTGCATGTTCTATCTCTAATTTCTAGTGCTTCTAGTTCTTCGCTGGTCTTGGTGTTCAAAAAATGTATTAGCCAGTTAGCTTGTTCAGGTATATATCCCAATAAAGCTCTTGTTTTTTTAATCTACATTTGCGCCACTCTTATCAAGTCAATCTGCTCATAAATGATTTGGATAGACCTCCACACATCACTAAGGGATTTATTGATGTTAGTCCACAAAATTCCCCTGATTTCTGCTAGATGTTTATCCAGAGAGAGATCCTTTTCTAGTGCTCTCACTTTGTTTTCTAATTTTTTGACCTCCCTTGTTTTCTCTGCCACATTCATTTTGGATTTATCATAATTCTTTTCCACCTTTTCCAATTGCTCTTTGACCAGTTTCAATTCTGATACTTGCAGTTTTAATTCTTCCATGGCTTTTATCAGTTATTCTGTACACATAGTAGTATTGTTGCCTGGTGCTATTGCTATTGCTGAGGTACCTATGATGATCTCTACTATTGATGTCAGGACAGTGGGAGGCAATGATGTTATAAGTGTGGAGGGGTCAGTAGTAACTGTTGGGGCTACTTCAGGTGGCTGGGAGGTCGACTGTCCCTACTTTTCTTGTAGAGCTTTCTCCAATGCCTGCTCTGTCTCACTCAATATTTCATTTAGTCTCATGAGCAGGTCCATCATGTCCTTTTCAGATTTCTGTTGTACAACTTCTGCAGTCTGTGGATGCATAGAAAGAGGTACTTTCAGTTGTTTTCTGAGGGCATCAATGTCCTCTTCTTTCTTCTTCATCAGTGCCTTTATGCCTTTGGCATACTTGGGATCATATCCCAGTTCAATGATAATTTCTTCCAAGGATTTGACCTTGTTGTCCTTTGCTAGAGAAGAATCTTTCACCAAATCTAATAGAGCAGAAGTATTATTCAAGGAGTTTTGCTATTTATGAGCTAACATAGCTTTATCAGCTAGTGTGGTGTATACCATCTCTCCAGTCTGTTTATGCAGCTCAATCTGGTCCATGGGATGAATATCCTTGGCCAAGACCTCCAGATTTGTCCTGATGTAATCAGCTGCTAATTGTGGTTGTTGCACCTTGGGCTTGAAATAACTCATGATCATTTTTCCCTCCTTAATATCATAGGGAGACATCAACCTTTGCTGGTTTGTGAGGGGCATTTTAATATACTGGTTGTAAATTTGTAGCCTCAGTGGGTCATTTCTATCCTTTATCTCTGTGAATGTTCTTTTGATGTCAGAGACCTGCTTACCTGATGGCCTAGTGGATGAAACTTCCACACTATGTTGCCGTTCTAGCTCCTGCCTATGTGAGCTAGTTGATGTTTCCACTATCGGGGATGTCTGCTGGCTGGCTATATTTTCCCCTTTTAAACTTTCAGTTGTTTCTTCAAATATTTCCTCTTCTGACAGAGGATTGAGTCTTTGCCTCTTTTCCCTTGTTTTTCTGCAGGCCCACTGATAGGTGTGGCTTCTTCCCTGTCTCTTTTCTTTCCTCTTTCCTCATTTAGAAGAGTCTGTAATGCAGGAATCTCTGCTGCTTTGGTTTGGACCGGAGGAATTTGCCCCTGCTGATCAGTCATTGCTTGTTGCTCCGTGTTTGCCACTTCCTTGCCCTTAGAAGACCCTGTAACTGGTGCCCTGGTTTCTTGTACCGGCTGTTGTGAAGTTCCAGCAGAGGATTTACCCACTCTGGTTTTCTGAGGCAGCTTGAAAGATACCTGTCCAAAAGAGTCCAGGTCAAGGGTCTTTTCAAGATCTTTCATAGCTTTTTCCATCTTTCCTTGTTCAATAATTTCTTCTATTAATGTACCTTCTACCTACTCATCCTGATTAGCAAACTATTCAATTTCAGGGATCCTATGATGTATATAAGCCGATAACCTGTTTCTTACTTTTCTGTCACTTATAAAGCTATTAGGGTCATATGGCACCCACCAGAAACTTTTCTTGAATTTAATGTCTTCCCCTATCTTATCAGCATCTTCCCATGCCTCCCTCTTATGGATGATAAAAGGGTCTAACTGGTTTTTTATTCTCAGCTAAGCCTTTTTCTTTACATTGCAAAAGTGGGTTAAATCTTCATTGATAAGCTGCCTGAAATACTCCAATGCAAATAGCCTCATAGGCACATAACTAGGCAACTTGTAAGGGCACAGTTCACAGCCATATATTCTGACTTCAGTGTGATTCTGGTAGAGGTACCAGTCACCTATCCTGTTAGGTTTGGACAGTTGTAAAAATTTTCTCATATCACCAGAAATTCTAGGAGGAGGAGCTCCTATCAACAGAGTGGAGGTTGGATGCACAAACGAGTCAATGAATTCACAATAGGTATAAGGGGATTCACAAACATTGTGGAACACTGAGGTCCAAAAGATCACAGACCTCCGCTCTTCTTTGGAATCCAATTTCGTGATGGGAAATGAAAAGTTGTCTGGCTGATAATATAGCAGAAGGTGGTATATGAATGAGGTGTACTTGAAGACTCCTTCTTTGTCTAGATTTATGAATTGCTCATTGATTTCATTGGCAATGAAAGAGGCATAATCATATTTGATAGCAGGGGGCCATCCTGGAGTAAACATTGACATCATAACTAAGATGGTCTCATTAACAAATTCACTGGTTTTGAATCCCAAGATAAAGGATATCATGTCAAGAATAAGCTTGCCTGTTTTAGTGAACCAGGAATGCACATAGGGAGGTGGGCCTTGGGGTTGGCAATCTAGTTTCATGAATAATTGAGCAATCTGGGTTATTTCTGAATTGGCCAATTGAGAGCCTTGCTCAAGAAAAAATCCCATGGAAAGAGGAGCAAGGGGCTGAGTGGGATGGAAGTGTAACATCTCATTGATAGATTCAGTCGTTATGTAAAAGGGAACAGTTTGGTATGGGGTCATAACTGCTTTACTGACAGGGTCATAGTTGGCACAACATTGGTGAATAATATCTGGGAACACATTGACTGAAGGTAATACCTGGGAAGATTAGATTCCCATATTCCATAGATACAAGAGTTGCTCAGATGACTATTCCTAATTCAGAAAAATGCCTGGAGATGGTTCATATCACCAGATAACTCTTTTATTTGAAAATCTCTGTCAGCCAAGGGTAACCAATCCAGGTCTTTATGAGGTGCATTGAGGGGTGCGATGTTCAGGGCCATGGGAGCTTCCATGTTTGGTTCTTGTGTTTTCAAATTGGAGGTCAGGATTTTGTGGAAAAATGGGAAAAAGAGCAATTCTAGGTGTGTCTATATGAGAGGAACAGGCTAAATTTCTTGAACTTGGCTCTCCTGGGTAGAATTCACAGAGGAAAAGACAAAATTATAGGTTCGGAAAGTGAATTGGTGTAAATACCTATTTCTAGAGGCAAACCAGGTACTTCGCAGGGGGAGCTAAGATTTTCTTGGTCGGGTGGCGGACTGGACGCTTGTGCAGTTGTCTGGACGTAGCTTGCATGAAAATAGTTTCGCAGTAAAAATGGGTAAAAATGATAGTTTCGCGATAATTTTAACAAAAATTGGCGTTGGCGGGTGATTTTAGCATTAATTGGTGGTATGACGTTGTCGGATGGGACGTCCTGTCGTTTAACGCAGGGTACGGGATAGTGACATGGAGAGATGACGTGGTCGTGACATCAGCTGAGGGCTAGCGGGAGGGTGGTAAGCGGTTTTGGCCCGCACCGCTTATGTGCCAGAGTGGTTACGGGCGGGGAGGCAGCGAGCAAGGTGGGAGGTCGACACGCATCCCGGGGGTGGGTGCAATACCGCCGACTCCCTGGGACTTAACGTGCAGCCGATGAGGGGGTCGCGATATAATCGTGGGTCGTTGGATGAGTGGGCCCAGATTTGACGGCTGGTGGTCAATGAAGCTAGCGGAGGGTTACGGCGCGGGGGACCCATGTATTTAAACATCAATAAATCATATTGGAGCGGCGTTCATGGTTGCGGGGTGGGTTTAGTTATTAATTAACCAGATGTTAATTAATCCTAAAGTTTGCACACGAAGGGTTATTACAAGGTTTTGGGTAAACCTTTAATCCCTATTTTCAAAATAATATGGTTTATATTTAAAGCAGGGCGGGGTATGTAGTAATGCAGGTTTTTTTTTTTTTAAGATTTATATTATACGGGAAAGGGGAATGAGTGTTAGGGAGTTATACAATAAAATTAATAGTCAATATGAGAAACGATATGAACACAAGTGCTAAGTTAATAAAGTTTAATAACTTAGGTTTAGGACAGAAAAAAATTTATATGTGATTTTGTACAATGTCCTAAGCAAAAGGGCTTTACTTAGGATTTTATGAAATGAGATGGAGTGATTTGGGGATATTGAGCAGATCTCAACACCCTGGGGGAGATTAGTGAGTGATTTAGGGAAAGGATGGAGGGAAGTTAGTCCTGATTTATTTGAACTGCATCAAAATTATTTGCCTTGTACTTGTGATGGGAGTGAGAATTGACATATTCACACAATACATCATAAGTCACATCCAGCAACATCAAAACTACCTACCCAGCCTACTGTACCTAACATTTTTTCTTCTTTTTGGGTGCATTTGGACTGGAAAACCCTCATCAATTTTCTTTTCTTAGCATGATAAACCTATCTAGATCTGCACTTATTTCTTCCAAGGGCTCAAATTAAACTGTTGAGCTCCTTTGCTTCTCTACCTATCTACTTATCTGCCAAGTTTAAACAGTTTGGACAGATTTTCTTCTCTATTTCTAAACAGGGAATTCAGACATGAACTGGCCAAGATTGAAGTATTTGACCATTCATCAGTTGTGACAAAGAGTTCCACAAGCTGTACATGAAACTTTGTTTATAGAACATGAAATATTAGTGGCATTTGGACTTGCACACTTTCCTAGTCCTTTTATTTGGGGTTCATTTATTTTCTTTTTTCGACCATTTCATTCTTTTTTCCCTTTGATCTTTCTTTTAGGGCATACCCTCTTTACATTTTTTTAATTTTCTGATTTTTTTATAGTATGGAAAACCTTTTGCATCAGGAGAAGGATGAACATATTAGGGATTTTAACCAGTCAATCATGAAATATGACACCTATTGGTATAGGAACATAACACTAGCTCCACTTGGGGATGGATTTCCCTGGTGGAAAGTCAAGAACAACAGGTTAGATGGCCTTTTAAACAACTCTTGCTGCACTCTGAAATCTTCCTTTGTTGTAAATAAACATAACTGTACACAGCACCAAATAACATATATACACTTCTCTTGAGCTAAAAACAAAATAGTAAAATTCCTTCACTGTTTCTCAAAAATTTCTGCCCATTCCTTTCTATTCTTATTGCTGTAAAAAGCTGCAGAAACTGAACTTTGCTATGTACAAGTTAGAGTCAGGATATATCAACAAACTAGATTAAAATAGTGTTTCAGCATCTGACCATTAACTGGTCCTTCTTCTGCTTCTGTACCATCCAAGCTTTTCAAAAGGTAGGTATTGTTTCCCTGTGAGGCCTGAATAATAAAAGGTCCCTTCCATAGGAAGTCAAACTTCCCATGTTTTCCTTTATCTTCTCTTCTGGAGTCCCACTTTAACACTTTGTTTCCTATGTAAAAATCTTCTGCCTTGGTCCTATTATCAAATATCTTCTTGAGTCTTTCTTGTAACACTTGGGATCTTTGATACACTTCCTCCCTGGTCTGTTGTAAATGGATAGTCTGATTAATCCTTCTCTGAATGTCATTGGGTTCCACTTGAGATTCTTGCAGTAATTTCATTATAGGGACCCCTAAAGATGAAGGAAATACAACCTCCATACCATAGACAAGCTCATAGGGACTAGTTCCAATGGATCTCTTGGTAGTTAATCTATCTGCCCATAGTGCATTTATAAGCTTCTTATGCCAATTTTTCTTGTTTTCTTCCAATACTTTCTTAATAATATTGATCAAGCTTTTATTGGAGGACTCAGCTAGACCATTACCTTGAGGGTAATAGGTTGTGGAATGGCCTAAGGTGATGTGGTACTTATGACAGAAACTGATCATTCTCTTGGATTTGAAAGCAGCAGCATTATCAGTTATGATCTTTTCAGGACAGCCAAATCTAGACAAGATGTTGGTTTCTAAGAATTGTATGATCACTAAATCATTGGCTTGTCTACAAGAGATGGCTTCTATCCACTTGGTGAAATAGTCTATAGCAGTCAGGATCCATTTATTTTGGCCAGAAGAGGGAGCATGAATTTCCCCAATGAAATATAAACCCCATTGTTGGAATGGTCTTTCAGTGGAAATTGGTCTAAGGGGTAGGGGTAAAAGTTTCCTCATGCCTTCAAAAATTTGACATTTATGGCAAGCAGTGACAAATTTTTTGACATCAACAAACAAGGTAGGCCAGTAAAATCCATCCCTTATGATTTTATCAGTAGTTGATTTCCAGTAAAGATGTCCACCACAATCCCCTGCATGAAATTCTCTGAGTACCTTGTCAGTTTCATCTTTTATTAGACAATTTAATAGAACACCTTCATGATTTTTCCAAAAAAGAGCACCATCTAAAATACAAAAATTTCAAGCTTTCGTTTTCAAAAACCTTTTCTTTGTTCTGGATAACCCTAGAGGAGCCTGCAGGTTCAATAATACATAACATATATCAGCATACCAAGGTGATTCTAGGAAGGCCTGGCTGATTTGTGGAGTCGTCATCTCCTGTTCATTATCCAGTTCATTGATATCTAGGGCTTGGCAATTGGTTTCAGTCATGAGTTTAGCCAATCCCTGTCCTTTTATAAGTTTTGTAGGTTTTATTTCAATATCATACTCTAATATAGTAGCAATCCATTTACCTCTCTTGCCTTCAATCCCCTCTTGGGTTAGGATATCTTTGACAACAGTGCTTGGCACATAAGCTATTATATGAGAGTATAGTATGTAGACTCTGAAATCTTTGATGGCTTTCACAAGTGCATAAGCCTGTTTTTCCATGATTGGGTATTTTAGTGGTGCATCCCTCAATGCTTTACTAAAAAAGGCTATGGGTTTTTCACATCCTTGATCATCTTTCTATAGTAAAACAGCAGCAATAGTGTGTTCTGATGCAAATGAGAAGATTATGAAGTCTCTGTCAAATTTTGGGCTTGTAAGGACTGGTGTTTTAGTCAAGGCCATTTTAATTTCCTCAAAGGCTTGTTTGGCTTCTAATGTCCATTTAACCTTGGAATCCTTTTTCAACATATTGTTCAGCAATTTGATTAATTCAGCCAAGTTAGGTATGAATCTTCTTAAAAAGTTGATTTTCCCTATGAAAGCTTGAAGTTCTTTTACATTTTTTGGATGCGGTATTTGTAAAATGGCTTCTATTCTGTAATGATCAATTTTGATGTCGTCTTTGGAGATTATATGACCTAACGGTTTGCCCTCCTCTACACCGAACAAGGATTTTTTAGGATTCAAGGAAATACCGTACTTTCTGCATGTTAAAAATACTTGTCTCAGATGATCTAGATGTTGTTGAACTGATTTGGAAAACATAGTGAGATCATCTAAGTATATGACTAGAAAATCTTGAATTTCTTTAGCAAAAGCTATGTCTGTTGCTCGTTGGAAGGTTGCCCCTGCATTCTTGAGTCCAAATGGCATTTTTACATATTTGAAAGTTCCCCATGGGGTTGTAAAAATAGTCTTTTCCTGATCATCAGGATGGACTAGAATCTGGTTGAAGCCTGAAAACCCATCCAATAGTGAAATTCTAGAGGCACCTACTACCCTTTGTAAAATGTGGTCCTTCTTAGGTAAGGGGTAGTGGTCTTTCAAGGAAACCTTATTTACATTCCTTAAATCTGCGCACAACCTGATTTCTCCTGTTTTCTTCCTAGTGGGCACTAAATTAGATACCCATTCTGAAAACCTGATAGGTGCAATTATCCCAGCTTCATACATTATTTTGACTTCTTTTTCAATTAGAGGGAGTAGTATAAGGTTGACCCTTATGAATTTCTGCTTGAATGGTTTTTGATTTTCTTTAAGGGGTATTATATGTTGAATCGCAGAGGTATCATAAGATTTGAGATCTTCATAGCTCCAGGCAAAAACATCTTGGAATTCCTTGAAGAGTTCAACGTATTTAAGCTTTTGGTCAGGAGGCAAAGTTTTGGATAATTTAATCATTTTAGGATTTTCTTCAGTTCCTACATTACAATCCTCAATGTCTGTGTTTAGAGGCTGCATTTTGGGTTTCTTTGGAATATCATTAGAATCAAAGAAATCTTCCGGAGGAGTTAATCTTGTGGGCAAGTAATTGTATTTTAAATCAATAAATTCATATTCCCCCTCAATAATTTCATCAATGCCTATTTCTTTAAGCTCTTGCAACTTTTCCTTGGTAAATTTCATTGGGTGCAGTGTTTGAGTTGCAGTGTCTGCTGAAATTTTTGTTTCAATTTTATCTATTTGATGAGCCTCAGCAACAGTGTCTGTGTCTATATTAGTGTTGGAAAATTCTTCTTCTAGGGTCAAGAAATTGTTAAGCTGAGTATCATTGTCAAACACTTGCCAGTTCTTTACATTGTCATGTATAGTTGGCCTGTGTTTAATCTCAGCTGTAAACTGATGATTGGGTTCAAATGGAAGTTTACAAGTGCTGGCAAATGTTGCCAAACTGTGAGCATGCAAATTATGTTTTCTTGGAATTTTGGCAAGTTGTGTTTCCATAAATGTATTGAGGATCTCAATTGCTGTCCCTATGTAAGATCTTAATCTAAGATCATTTGTGAGGAAGTTCCCTTTCATTTGTTGAATGACTAAATCAGATTCTCCCAATACTGATACCCTAACTTCCCCTAAACTTTTGATCAATTTGAGTCCTAGCAAGAGGGCTTCATATTCACCCATATTATTGGTACATTTGAAGTTTAATCTGTAAGCATGCCCTTCAGCATGATCATTTTCTAGATTGTGTACCCAAATCCCTGCTCCTGCCCCTAATTTATTGATTGATCCATCAAATTCCAAGTACCAAAGGATCTCATGTTCATAGTTAGTATCAGGAGTCTTGGAAATTTGCTTACTAGGGAAATCTGGATTTTTAGTTTCGTCTTGTTTGTCTTGAGTGTGTGATACATCAATTATTTCAGAAATTTCTTGAGTTTGAACACTAGATTTTTCATTTATGATTTTTTCTTGTTCTAATGCTGAAGCCTTGACATCGGTTGGGGGATAAATTTCAGCATTGTATAGGATGAAGGAGTCCATGTCATAATGCATGGAATAGATGGGAAAATTTTGGGGTTTCTCCTGACTACTGACCACATATTTCATCAAAGTTTTTCTGTACAATCTCTTTGGCTAACCAAATACTGAGATGGTAGCATAGGACATGTCCAATTGCAAAGATCCTTGGAGCTTTGCACCCCACGATCTAGATAACAACATGTCATATTTTGGTGGAATATCAACAACCACTACGTCCATTAAAATTGTCTTGGCAGGGTATTGAACTAATGATACACGTAAATCTTTGATCAATCCTAGACATCTGACCTTGCTAGAATCAAAAGAGAACAGGTCTTTGTATGGCCTGGTGATATCTAGGTCCAATTTTTCCATTACAGACTTAGGCATTAAATTATGAGAAGCACCAGAATCAAACATTGCATTATGAAGTATTTTATCATGAATGTTCAGACTTACATAGAAAGGAGGAACTCCTCCATCTACTGATTTACCATTTACCTCAGGGCCAAAAATTAATTCTGGTTGGTCATCAAGGACATTTACTGCATCTTTGTTTTCTGAAATCTGAAGTGATCTGCTGATTTGATCTCTGTAGACATCATGCTTAGCCAATTCTGACAATGGAATTGTTATCTTTAATTTTCCTATTTCGGTCTCAAGGTTGAAATATTTTTCTGTTTGGATTTTTGCATTTCAGGCAGTGAGATTTTCTTTTTCTGTTGTATTTTCTGTGTCTCTTTCTTTTACTAGAGTGTTATTATGGGCTGAAGTCGCTACTATGTCAATTTCTGGAGGTTCTTCAACCTTTCCTTTGGGAGGAGCGGAAGTGGAAGATTGTCTGTTAGGTTGTTGAATGTCTGATATGTCTTCAACTGTTGGATTGTTTGGCTTAGGATTTGTTCTAGGAAAAGTTTGTCCAGGAGGGTTCTTGATTTTAGCTTTGCTAAATTGCTTGTTTTATTTCTGTTTATTGTCTTCAGGGACATCTATCCTCCTGCTTCTCAGATTATATTGCTTGTGAACTTCATAGATGGTTGTGTCATATCCCTCCCTAAAATCAAATGATTCACCTGATTGGATTTGGAATTGAGTAAGAGTATGAGCTTCTTGGTCTTCTTGGGTCAAGAAAAATTGTTGCTCACTATTGAGACCCATTAAGTTAGTTTGAATATCTTCTGTTGGCTCGCTGGAAGTTGAAGCTTCAGCATAGTTTTCCTGGAATGGAGGTCTAATGTTTTGGTCAGGGCCAGCCTTTCCAGTATTAGAGTTCTAGTTTTTTCTAAAGTTTGGATTTCTCCCGGTATTGCTTGGTTGACCATCCCAAGGGGATTTCCTCTCAATTGTTTCTACTCTATCACCAAGTCTATCCATTCCTTTAATGATAGCATCTAATTTTTGTTCAAAGGCAGAAGGTTCTTCTTTGATGGGTATCCTCCTTTCAGCTCTAGCTCGAGCTCGTTTAGAAATCAGGTTGGCCTCAACACTGACAGCTATACTCTGCATGTCTTCTAAGCTTCAAGGAGCTATTTCCCTAAGCTGATATGCCATATCAGAGTCAAATGCATCTGGGAATTTGATCAAAGCCAAATCTAGAGGAGGTCTGAGATCCTGAGGAATAGCATTTTATACATTATTAAATCTGGAACAGTAATCTTGAATAGTTTCTTGTGGGCCTCTTTTCAAGTTTTCATATTATGATAAAATGTGTAGAGGATCCTTCTTCTTTTCCCATCTGTTCAAGAAGGTCTAATAAAGAGCTTCTGGGTCATTGATAGTATTTGTAGGGAGGGCTCTAAACCATGTTCTAACATCTCTAGTTAAATTTTGGACAAATACTTTCATTCTCACATCATCAACATACATCTCATAGTTTTCAAAATAATCAGTCATTTTCTTAGTATGTTGTTGAGCTGTGTAAGTGCCAGTACCATCAAAATAAGTGATTTTGCTTTGATAATCTTGAGGCATAGCCCCTGGATTTGCAGGTAATTGCAGGGGAGCATATCGGTTTGCCATGTTTGCAGATATAAGAGTAACAGCTAGAAGAGCATGGATAACAGTGGAAATGTGTGTTGTAGATGGGGTAGTGGAAGGGATGGTTTGAAGTGATGATGGTGAACTTGAAGAAGCTGCAGCAATGGCAAAATGGATTTGTGTTTTTCCAGAAGTAAGCTCAGTTTGGATAGCGTTCTGCAAATGTTTGTGAGAGGGCGAACTAGCAGAATGTTCCTGGCTCTTTTGGCTTCTAAGGATCTTAGGAATCAGATTAGGATTCTCAAACACAGGTGGGGGATTTGGATCAAGATTTGATCTAGTGTAATGGATCTTCTTCTTTGGAGCCAGTTTCTGATTCTGTTTTTGGTTTTTCTTGAAATAGTTTAGGAATTTTTTAGATGAGGAGATTATGAATTTTCCTAAAAGTCTACTGAAGCAAGGGACTGATCCAGTTTTTGAGACAACTGCTTAATACATAAACTAGATTGGAGATAGAATGAAGCAGCATTTATTTATTTCTGCGATTGCAAAGCAAAAGCAGTTTCAAAGGCTACCTGGCCAACTTCAGGCTCCATTTGTAGCTTATGAGATAAACAGCAATAACTAACAATTATTCAGGTCCCCAGTGGAGTCGCCAATGATGTTATCACTCAGGTTGTTCCTGAAAGGGAATACGGCCGAGGTAACCACAGACCAATCTTTTAGATATAGATTCTAGCCAATCTGCATCCAGAGAGGGATCTCTCTTTATAATTTAGCTTTGTTTTGAGGTATATTAGGCTAGCTATGAAGTGCAAGGGTTTTGTTTTGAGTTTGGTTGGAGGGATGGAGATTCAATAGAATAGTGAGGAAAAACTAAAAAGTTTCAGTCCATTGGGCATGATAGAGTCAAAGGAGGATAGCATTTCTGGATTTTGTTTCTCAACAAAGGATGGTATCACAGAGCAAGGTAATCAAACATTGAACAATTCATAGGCTGGAATCAGGTGGAATGGATTCAATGGGTGAAGGGAAATTAAGAATCCTTCATCATGTTGACAGAGGGAAAATGGCTTACTACTGTTAAGGAGCAGTTAATAATTCCTTAGCAAATATTCAAGATGAAAGAATCAGGGGAAACAGGAGCAATTAAGAATTCATTGTTTATTCTAATTCTGAAGAAAACATTGATAATAACAAAGACTGAACACAGAGTGCAATCAAGCAAATTCTGAGTTATTCTTTCTCTCTATTATTTAGATCATGAAACATAGATGATATAGTAAACACAGAAACTGTAAAACACAAGTTAGAAGCGACTTATTGATCCATAAGATGATTCAAGAATTCTGTAACATGGTCCTCAGCGTCAATTCCTCATTCAGTAAGCCAGACAAAAATGGTTCCAACAGCTTTTTATTCCAAAATTCTTCAGTATTACAGTCAAAACTATGAACATGCATCAACCAACCCCGAATACTTCTTTTGAGGGGGTCTCTATACAAAAATGTCAAAATATCTTACAAAATATCTGGTAGAAATAATATCTAGTGGTGATTAATGCTTCTTTACAAAGATAGAGACAAACAGTCTCGAAAACAACAGAACAATAAATTGATGTAATAAATTTGATGTTGTGCTGGTTGTTCCATCTTTATGCAGGAGGTAGATGCTAAGAGTCGGTTTGCGGTTGTCTTCTATTGATACTCTGTGCTGGTTGCTCCGTCCTGCGTCGAATATTCTTCAACTCTAATGTGATGCGCTTTGACCTGCATGACTCTGATTCATTTCCGTTCTCTGCATTATAGTAGATGGTCCAAAATTTTTAATTGACCAAAGATACCAAAGATAAGTTTATAGAATTTCTAACATACTTTGCCACCACTCCGATCCTGGTAATTTATGTCTCTGAAGCTTCCTCAAAGTTTTTTCAGTCTCTGTGTACCTGAAGAAATTAGGTGGGATGGTGAATAGATGCTTCACCTCATGTTCAATGTAGAACAAATTTTCCAGGCTGTCGTAGAGGGCCTGGCCAAATGGAAGTGTCTTCTCTCCTGAAGTACTTGATGATGTATTAACTTGATCAACAGCATATGTATTCAATTTAATTACATAGTCTTTGTGTTTCATCAGATGATTATTACTTCCCAAAGGACTTGGCAAATATTTTTTATGCAAGACTATAAACTTTTCTGCGAAAGAATTAATCTCTACCTGCATGACCTGGCACCTTCTTTCCAAATTTTGCATTAGAGTTCTCATGGTTAGAAATCTCTTGATGTCTAGAATGGTGCCTATTCTATCTCTGATTTCTAGTGCTTCCAGTTCTTTGTTGGTCTTGGTGTTCAAAAAATGTGTTAGCCTGTTAGCTTGTTCAGGCATCTTCCCCAATAAAGCTCTTGTTTTTTGAATCTCCATTTGGGCCACTCTTATCAAGTCAATCTGCTCATAAATTATTTGGATAGACCTCCACACATCACTAAGGGATTGATTGATGTTAGTCCACAAAATTCCTCTGATTTCTACTGTAGGTTTATCCAGAGAGAGATCCTTTTCTAATGCTCTCACTTTGTTTTCTAATGTTTTGACCTCCCTTGTTTTCTCTGCCACATTCATTTTGGATTTATCATAATTCTTTTCCACCTTTGCCAATTGCTCTTTGACCAGTTTCAATTCTGATACTTGCAGTTTTAATTCTTCCATGGCTTTTATCAGCTGTTCTGTACACACAGTAGTACTGCTACCTGGTGTTGTTGTTGTTGCTGAGGTACCTGTGATGATCTCTGATGTTGATGCCAGGACAGTGGGAGGAAATGTTGTTATAAGTGTGGAGGGGGCAATAGTAACTATTGGGGCTACTTCAGGTGGCTAGGAGGTCGACTCTCCCTGCTTTTCTTGTAGAGCTTTCTCCAATGCCTGCTCTATCTCACTCAATCTTTCATTCAGTCTCATGAGCAGGTCCATCATGTCCTCTTCAAATTTCTGTTGTACAACTTCTAGAGTCTATGGATGCATAGAAGGAGGTAGTTTTAGCTATTTTCTGAGGGCAGCAATGTCCTCTTATTTCTTCTTCATCAGTGCCTTTATGCCTTTGGCATATTTGGTATCATGTCCCAGTTCAATGATAATTTCTTCCAAGGATTTGATCCTGTTGTCCTTTGCTAGAGAAGAAGCTTTCTCCAAATCTAACTGAGCAGAGGTATTATTCAAGGAGTTTTGCAATTTATGACCTAACATAGCTTTATCAGCTAGTGTGGTGTTTACCATCTCTCCAATCTGTTTATGTAGCTCAATCTGGTCCATGGGATGAATATCCTTGGCGAAGACCTCCAAATTTGTCCTGATGTAATCATCTGCTGATTGTGGTTGTTGCGCCTTGGGCTTGAAATAACTCATGATCATTTTTCCCTCCTTAATATCATAGGCAGACATCAACCTTTACTGGTTTGTGGGGGGCATCTTAATATACTGGTTGTAAATTTGCAGCCTCAGTGGGTCATTTCTAGCCTTTATCTCTGTGAATGTTCTTTTGATGTCAGAGACCTGCTTACCTGATGGCCTAGTGGATGAAACTTCCACACTATGTTGTCATTCTAGCTCCTGCCTATGTGAGCTAGTTGATGTTTCCACCATCGGGGATGTCTGCTAGCTGGCTATCTTTTCCCCTTTTAAAATTTTAGTTGTTTCTTCAAAGATTTCCTCTTCTGACAGAGGATTGAGTCTTTGCCTTTTTTCCCCTGGATGTTCTACAGGTCCACTGATAGGTGTGGCTTCTTCCCTGTCTCTTTTCTTGCCTCTTTCCTCATTTAGAGGAGTCTGTAATGCAGGAATATTTGCTGCTTTGGTTTGGACCGGAGGAATTTGCCCCTGCTGATCAGTCATTGCTTGCTGCTCCGTGTCTGCCACTTCCTTGCCCTTAGAAGACCCTGTAACTAGTGTGCTGGTTTCTTGTACCGGCTGCTGTGAAGTTCCAGCAGAGGATGTACCCACTCCGGTTTGCTAAGGCAGCTTGAAAGATACATGTCCAAAAGAGTCCAGGTCAAGGGTCTTTTCAAGATCTTTCATAGCTTTTTCCATCTTTTCTTGTTCAGTAATTTCTTCTATTAATGTACCCTCTACCCACTCATCCTGATTAGCAAACTGTTCAATTTCAGGGATCCTATGATGTATATAAGTCAATAACCTGTTTCTTACTTTTATGTCACTTATTAAGCTATTAGGGTCATATGGCACCCACCAGAAACTTTTCTTCAATTTAAGGTCTTCCCCTAATATCTTATCATCATCTTCCAATGCCTCCCTTTTATGGATGATAAAAGGGCCTAACTGGTCTTTTATTCTCAGTTGAGCCTTTCTTTACATTGCAAAAGTGGGTTAAATCTGCATTGATAAGTTGCCTAAAATACTCTAGTGCAAATAGCCTCATAGGCACATACCTAGGCAACTTGTAAGGGCACAGTTCACAGCCATATATTCTGATTTCAGTTTGATTCTGGTAGAGGTACCAGTCACCTATCCTGTACTGTTTGGACAACTATAAAAATTTTCTCATATCACCAGAAATTCTAGGAGGAGGAGCTCCTATCAACAGAGTGGAGGTTGGATGCACAAACAAGTCAATGAATTCAAAATAGGTATAAGGGGATTCACAAACAATGTGGAAGACCGAGGTCCAAAAGATCACAGACCTCCGCTCTCCTTTGGAATCTAATTTCCTGATGGGAAATGAAAATCTGCCTGGCTGATAATATAGCAGAAGGTGGTATATGAATGAGGTGTACTTGAAGACTCCTTCTCTGTCCAGATTTATGAATTGCTCATTGATTTTATTGGCAATGAAAGAGGCATAATCATATTTGACAGCAGGGGGTCGTCCTGGAGTAAACATTGACATCATAACTAAGATGGTCTCATCAACAAATTCACTGGTTTTGAATCCCGGGATAAAGGATATCATGTCAAGAACAAGCTTGCCTATTCAGTGAACCAGGAATGCACATAGGGAGGTGGGCCTTGGGGTTGGAAATCTGGTTTCATGAATAATTGAGCAATCCGGGTTATTTCTGAATTGGGCAATTGAGAGCCTTGCTCAAGCAAAAATCCCATGGAAAGAGGAGCAAGGGGCTGAGTGGGATGGAAGTGTAACATCTCATTGATAGATTCAGTCGTTATGTTAAAGAGAACAGTTTGGTATGGGATCATAATTGCTTTAATTATAGGGTCATAGTTGGCACGGCATTGGTGAATAATATCTGGGAACACATTGACTGAAGGAAGGTAATACCTGGGAAGATTAGATTCCCATATTCCATAGATATCAGAGTTGCTCAGATGACTATTCCTAATTTGGAAAAATGCTTGGAGATGGTTCATATCACCAGATAACTCTTTTATTTGAAAATCTCTGTCAGCCAAGGGTAACCAATCCAGGTCTTTATGAGGTGAATTGAGGGGTGCGACGTTCAGGGCCATGGGAGCTTCCATGTTTGGTTCTTGTGTTTTCAAATTGGAGGTCAGGATTCTGTGGAAAAATGGAAAAAGAGCAGTTCTGCGTGTGTCTGTATGAGAGGAACAGGCTAAATTTCTTGATCTTGGCTCTCCTAAGTAGAATTCATAGAGGAAAAGACAAAATTACAGGTTCGGAAAGTGAATTGGGGTAAATACATGTTTTTAGGGGCAAACCAAGTACTTCACAGGGGGAGCTAAGATTTTCTTGTTCGGGTGGCGGACTGGACACTTGTGCAGTTGTCTGGACGTAGATCGTATGAAAACAGTTTCACAACAAAAATTGGATTTGGCGGGTGATTTTGGCATTAATTGGTGGTATGACGTCATCGGATGGGACGTCTTGTCGTTTAGCGCAAGGTACGGGATAGTGATGTCGAGAGATGATGTGGTCATGACGTCAGCTGAGGGCCAGTGGGAGGACGGTAAGTGGTTTTGGCCCGCATCGCTTATGGGCCAGAGTGGTTATGGGCAGGGAGGCAGCGAGCAAGGTGGGAGGTCGACACGCGTCCTGGGTACGGGCGCAATACCGCTGACTCCCCGGGACTTAACGTGCGGCCGATGAGGGGGTCGCGATATAATCGTGGGCCGTTGGATGAGCGGGCCCAGATCTGACAGCTAGCAGTCAATGGAGCTAGTGGAGGGTTACGGCGTGGGGGGCCCATGTATTAAACATCAATAAATCATATCGGGGCGGCGTTCATTGGTTGCGGGGTGGGTTTAGTTATTAATTAACCAGGTGTTAATTAATCCTAAAGTTTGCACACGAAGGGTTATTACAAGGTTTCGGGTAAACCTTTAATCCCTATTTTCATAATAATATGGTTTATATTTAAACCAGGGTGGGGTATGTAGTAATGCAGGGTTTTTTAAAGATTTATATTATACGGGAAAGGGGAATGAGTGTTAGGGAGTTATACAATAATGTTTAGTAGTTAATATGAGAAACGATATGAACACAAGTGCTAAGTTAATAAAGTTTAATAACTTAGGCTTAGGAAAGAAAGAGTTTATATGTGATTTTGTACAATGTCCTAAGCAAAAGGGTTTTACTTAGGGTTTTATGAAATGAGATGGAGTGATTTGGGGATATTGAGCAGATCTCAACACCCTGGGGGAGATTAGTGAGTGATTTAGGGAAAGGATGGAGGGGAGTTAGCCATGCTTTGTTTGAACTGCATCAAAACTATCTGCCTTGTACTTGTGATGGGAGTGAGAATTGACATATTCACACAATACATCATAAGTCACATCCAGCAACATCAAAACTGCCTACCCAGCCTACTGTACCTAACATTTTTTCTTCTTTTTGGGTGCATTTGGACTGGCAAACCCTCATCAATTTTCTTTTCTTAGCATGATAAGCCTATCTAGATCTGCACTTATTTCTTCCAAGGGCTCAGATTAAACTGTTGAGCTCCTTTGCTTCTCTACCTATCTACTTATCTACCAAGTTTAAACAGTTTGGACAGATTTTATTCTCTATTTCTAAACAGGAAATTCAAACATGAACTAGCCAAGATTGAAGTATTTGACCATTCATCAGTTGTGACAAAGAGTTCCACAAGCTGTACATGAAACTTTATTTACAGAACATGAAATAGTAGTGGCATTTGGACTTGCGCACTTTCCTGGTCCTTTTATTTGAGGTTCATTTCTTTTATTTTTTCGACCATTTCATTCTTTTTTCCCTGTGATCTTTCTTTTAGGGCATACCCTCTTTACATTTTTTAAATTTTCTGATTTTTTGACAATATGGAAAACCTTTTGCATCTGGAGAAGGATGAACATATTAGGGATTTTAACCAGCCAATCATGAAATATGACACCTATTGGTATAGGAGCATAACACTAAAAACAAGTGGAAGAAGGAAGAAAATCTGAAGAAATCATGAAGAAGCAGTATCTTCAAAAGGAAGAGCAATATCAGGTTGAGGTAAATATCCTAAAATTTAAATTAGAAGAAAGGTATAAATTGTTACGATTTTGAGATAGTACTAAGATTTTGGATAATATTTTTAGTAGTCAAAAGTCTCCTACCATCAAATCTGTTCTTGGTTTTCATGAAACTGTTGAAGGTGAATCTAGCTCACAAGATGAGGCAAGCAACTCTAATGCAAAATTGCAAATGCTCAACAAGTTGATAAGATGTGAACCCTATCAACAACTAAGGAAAGAAAGACTTCAAAGAAATCATTTACTCCTAACTATGGAAGTGATAATCAGCTATTTCCTATGATGAATAATTTTGAATGTTTTATATGTCATAATTTAGGACATGTTGCAATCGGATGCAAAAGTAGAATGGTTCAAGCTAATAACAGTCACACAGAAATATGATCAGCTTCCAGGTACTTTAAGGGATATTTTTTTTCTTGCAATATGCTTGGTCACAAAGCCATTGATTGCTATAGAAGGGATATGAAACATATAAGATGTTATGCTTGTAACAAGTTTGGGCATATAGCAAAAGAATGTAGGAGCAAATTTCAGCTTACATACCAAAAGGAGCAAACATCATCACACTCCAAGGTATGGAAGAAGAAGGTATCACAATGAGAAAAAATGTGGCATAACTCAGAATACAAACAGAACATACTAAGGAGGAACTGAAAACATGAAATTTCAATTTTCTAATTCTCATAAGCAGTTATCATAAATACAAGTCGCATATATAGGCGAGTTCGAAGCTTTACTCATACATTACATATGATAAAGTTTCAGATGATACTTATATTGCTTGAGCCACATAGTTTTTATTCAGATCAGATTACTGGATGATTGTGGACGACTCTTTTGATGATGCATATAGTACATATGGTATGTTTCTTACATGGTGATCTTCATAAGGACAAGGAGAAGAGAAAATAATGAATACACAACTTCATTATTTGATGATGATAAGCATCACTCATTTCTTTTATGTTGTTGTCATCATGCCTTCAAAGATGCATAAACTTAATATGGTGGAGTTATGGATGCGGATTCCTATAGTCCTTGTCCCTCACATGGTATATTGGTTGAGGGTTGTTGCTCTTGATGTTATCAAGAAAGTTTGACAAATGATTGTGAGCTCATGGTTTTCTTTTCACATTGATGAGAAGCTAGATACATATTGCTATCTGATTACTTAAAGTACACATTGGTCAATAATGTTGGTTGGCCAAGAGAATGGTGTTATTGCAGGTTTCATGAAGACATGTCTATTTGAAGACATGGCTATTTGGAGACATGGCTTACTTAGTCACATAATGATGATGACTTCTTACTTTATGATGATAGGTTTCACTCTCACATATGTTGATTGTCATGGTTGATACTTATCAGATGTGGGATATTGGAAAACTCTCTAGTGAAGATACACAGTTGATATATTGAGGGTTGTTATGGAAAAATCATGCAGTTATTGGTACAATGATGATGGTATAGTCATGGGTGATGACTATGGTGTTTTCACATACATGTGATATGTTGTGAATGGTTTTGTGTTACTAATTTGAGATATGACATATGCTTAGTTGATTCATGGAAGGCTATGTTCTACTAAGGAAACAAAGCAAGTTGATCTTGATGAAATCAAGAGGATTATTTGATATCTATACGTGTCATACTTTGTCACAGGTTGATGATATTAAAGGTACATTGCCTTATCTTGCAAATTGGTGTTTTACATATACAGGTTGTTGGTCCAAATGCTGCTAACAGATGCTTATGGTGGAGATCATATATGGTGTATGATAGTTGATGACTATCATGGTCTTGCTTATATCTTTGGTCTTTGTTATAAATGTCATCTATACCATTTAATGTAAAGGTCATGTAAATATCTATGAGTAATAATTGTCATATTCAGTCATGTATGGACTTTTGAGATCATGTCAAATATGCAATCCCACTTGGTTGAGTGGTTGAGTCATTTGATGTATCCCCACTTGACTGAGCGATTAATGTGTGTATGATTCATTGGTGATATGAAGGTCATACTCACATCGTTAAGTTATAGAGTCATGTTATTATTTCAAAAATATTTATGCAGACTTTGCATATGCTCATGGGGGGCATGGATGATATAGTGCATCTCAACATGTACTAAGGGGTATTTTGATCAGAGAATTCAGCATGTGCCTAGGGGAGCATGATTAATGTTCATATTTACTCTTTTCCCTTGACGTCAAAGGGGGAGAGTAGCTTGTTGTTTGGAGAGTAGCTTGATGTTTTGGTGTTTGTCTTGATGTTATTTACAAGTTGTGGTGACCAAACACCAAAGTAGTTGCCATCAAGTCTAAAGGGGGGGATTGTTGGCATTATGATGCATGTGTTGTACTTGATGGCAACCCACTAGTAGCATAATGACTCACTTCTATATGGTAACTAGATGAATCTACAAGAGAGATATTAGAGGTGACAGAATGATGGATCGGAATAATGGTTAAAGATTTGTTATAGGGATATTATTAGTGTGTGTTGTCCTTGATAAGAGTTGTTCTTTGATGAATGAACTAATTGATAAAAGTATAAACAGCATGTGACATAATGCATGGCAATTGTGTTTATAGATGTGAAAAAATACAGGGCGGTTCAAAGGAATCAGTTCAGAAGTAATATGGAAAATCACATTATAACAGGTCTATTCAGAGGCAAGAAAGTAATAGTACAGAAGAACAGAATGATGGAACAAAGGACTACAAATCAGAATCAAGCAATTGAGGAAAAAGAATGTTTTCAGGTATGCTAAGTTGTATACGTGGGTTCAATGTACAAAAACAATGTATACAAGCGAGTTCATTGTACAAAAGGAGCGTATATGTATGCATGCACTTTCACAAGAGGAAAAGCGTGTATGGGATGGAAAATTAAGGAAAATTAAAGTTAAAGAATACCAAGGGTCTGTACCATGTTATTAGTCCATAATATTGAGTGGAATAACAGTTACTTGATCCCGTCTAAGAATACCACAGGTTCTAAGCATTGTTTTCATCTGAGGTGTTGAGAAAGGCTAAAACTATATAAGAAAGAGATCAAAGGGCTAAGTGCACAAGTAATGAATATATTATGAAGTGTTAGATTAAAAGTAAATATGCATGTTATGGGTTTCTGATGCTTTGCTTGATCTAGACTAAGTATGCACCTGAGTGCTTGATGATGGACGAGATCTGTTATCACTCCTCCGGATCTCCAAGGTTAAGGAAGAGTTCAACTGAGGTAACCACAAACCAATATTTTGACTTGGTGGCTTGATTTTAAAACCCTATGGAGATGAAATGATAGTGGAATGTATGTGTAGGGAGTTAGGAATGGTGTGAGGAAATTTAGGGATATGAGGGAAGGAGTTTATGGTTTAAGGGAAGTAACACGGAATGGGAATGTAAATGGATTTATAGGGAATTTTATTACAGGTTAGGGGTTTGGGGAGATAATGAAATGATACAAGGGTTGGGGAAGGTTTTAATAGGGGTATGGGAAAGGGTTAGAAGTATAAGGGTGTGAAATTAGAGATGTGGGAATGAAACTATGGTTTGCAAGTTTGAAGACTCAAAGTTTCATTCAAGAGACTTAACCATGAAGTTGTGAAATGTGAAATGAAATGAGGGTATAATTTCAGAGCTACTTACTTGCTAGATGAAGAGAACCACCGAATTGAAGCTTGAGAGGAAATAGCACTTGGTTTTAGAGGCTGGAGAGCAACCTTGGTCGAACGCGCAATGCTCAACTGAAATGTGCGCTTTCATTGGTCAAACACACAGCATATAACAAAAATGTGCAGCATGACACTGGAACGCACAGCGAAAACTCTGTTTTGCTGGTTTCACTTGTCCAACTCGAAAATTTCTCCTTTGTTGAGTTTGTTTGACCAAGAGAAGAGAAAATGAGGGGCAAATGGATGTCTTGAAGGCTTTAAATACTTGATAGCATTTTACTTTATTGATTTTATAACCCATTTTCTAATGTTTAGAAAGTGCTTTTGAAACATTGCACTAATACCCTTTTCCTTGTGCTTTTGCTTTACAGATTGATCAATTGATATACATTGGGAATACTTTGACCTTTTAATTTTGGTCTTTTGGCATTATGGAACTGAGTTGACAGCTTGAGAAAATTCACTTATTACATATAATAACATAAAATTACATAAATATAAAAAATAGAAATACATCTCTTGTTTTTGGAATAAAATTACAAACTGGAATGAAATTCGTACTTGAAATCAAAATTAGAACCTTTCGCAACCATGGTTACATGCTTTCAAATCCTCTTTAACTGAAAAAGGGATATTATTTAGTTCACTCTCATACTTTTCTGGCCTTGTGCAGTGAAATGGTGTTTTATTGGACCTTGAAAAAATGAATCCTAGAGACCTAATGAAAACCTTGAGTGAGCAGACTTCAGGTGGACTTGACTAACATAAAGACATGATGAAATGAGATTTC
This sequence comes from Pinus tabuliformis, assembly GCA_031772625.1. Taxonomy (NCBI): domain Eukaryota; kingdom Viridiplantae; phylum Streptophyta; class Pinopsida; order Pinales; family Pinaceae; genus Pinus; species Pinus tabuliformis. The sequence goes on from CM062811.1 coordinate 628,157,275, forward strand.
ATGATTGAAGTATGCTCATTAAGACATGAAGGTGGGCCAGCAAGTATAGCTTTTTGAGGGAGAGTGAGGTTTTTAACTATGGATACCATTAGTGAGTAATTTTTTTAATGAGGACCTAGGTGGAATGACAAAAATTTATGAGTGGGGCCCTAATATGAATATGAAAAGAGGAGTTTTGATCACTTATGGTAGTATGCAAATAATGACTCTAACATCGGCCTTATTTAGGGATGGCAGCTCCTTGGAGGTGCCAAGAACACCGTAGACCAAGTGCCTAACCATGTGGGCCAATACAGTTAAAAACTAACAACCGAATTGAACATTGAAGACTTCAATCCAAACTATCAAATCACCATAGCCTTATGGCCTTCTCCTCGAGATTTAAACCTTGATTAATTCTGTCGTCACTTGCTAAAAACTAAACTTGAAAGAAAGTTGTTGTTGAAACAAAATCCACACCCTATTCTATTCTAACTGCTGAAAATGACTGTTAAATCAGGTAAAGGAAAAATGCCAATGAAGCCAATAAATCAACTGAATACCTGATTGTCATCTATTTACACTATCTATAAAAAAACTTGAAGATTGGAAACTCAACATACAATTGAAGCTGAAAACTATGATTCAAAACAAGCTAAACATCATGATCTAATGACTGCAACAAACTGGTAAAAGGACCTTGAAAAGCATGTGCAAAGGACAGATCTTGATGAGCAGCAGAAATATCAGGACAACTGTCAAGTTGAATTGTTTCCTGTTCATGAGCCAGAGGCAACACATTGGCATGCTCCTCTACTTTTTTCCCTTCTTCCACCATTGTTGATTGGGTGAAATGATCCTTCCAGTGTAACCAATCTAGTAGATGGTTACTTACTGAAATTATGCTCTCACTTACCTCGAGCAGGAAGAATGATGTATATGTAGGTAACTCACAATGAAAACTGAAACCAAGATTATGCTGATAAGAAAAACAACATTCATCTTCTCCATTGCTCGCAAAAGATTGTCCAAGGGATCTTGAAAATTATGAATCATTACCTTTTGTGAGTCAATAAAAGGAGAAAAATAAGCATTATTTCCATATGGCTGTAATAAATTGGCAAAAGGTTCCTACATAATATTTTCAATAACATAAGTGTCCATATCTATGGGATCTGGGGCAAACTTCGTTTCATCAACAGACCTTTCATTTTCTGAACCTTGAGGAAGATTTGTATCTACAAGGGGCTCTAAAAAAACTTCTTCTTTATCAATGTTCTCCTCTTCATAATCACTTGGAAACTAGCAAGACTGTACAATAACATCATCATTCTTGATGGATGGAATATGGATTTGCAAATTAAGAATATGATTTATTTCTTCTTCGGTCAAAGGAGGAAGTACTCTTTGTTTTCTTTGGACAAAACATCAATTGTCTTCTTTCCCTCCTAAAGTTTGACAAGGATGTTGAATATCTTCATTAATTTCAAGCAAAGGAGTATATAAATTTTCATCAAACTATTGATTCATTTCATGTGATTCCTTTTGACTATCAAGATGCAAAATTCCTTCATCTTCAAGCAAAGAGGAAGCTATTGTATGTTGACTATTATCTTGTGTATCAAAGTGACTGCCTTCTTTAAATTGTTGTTGAAAGGAAAAATCAGAGAAGGCTTCAACGATTTCTTCATCATCCATACATTCGATATCATAAATACTTTCAAGATATGAAATGAAACCTTCACTATAATCACAACAGCTTTGTAAACAAAGATAAGACTTCACATAATTGTTGGAGAACACATTATGGAAATCTTTTAGAGAACATAAGCTTCCTTCTGGTAACCCTTCATACCATACCCTATGTTTATCTTCAAGGGTAGCCATAAACAACTTCATGAGACAGTCCTTAGGAAACTCAACTCTTAGTCTACATACATGTACATGAAACCTTACTAAATGCAAAGTAGCATCATCTTCTTTTTCATTTTTAAATATAGGAAGATTTTTAGACTAGTCAACATGAGGCATAGGATTTGGAAATCAAGGGATCTGAGATCGATCCATAGGAGCATACCTAGGATTTCTTCTTGCAATAGAACTCATCTTGAAAATTCTTCAAGCTACTTATATTAATGCAGTGAAGTCACCATGAAGTGTTGATTTTCTGGATATTTTAGTCAATGGAGTTGCCAGGTGAATGGTACAACCTTCCTATGTGTCCAACTATTGTTCACCATCAATAATTAGATCTAAACCATTGTCGTTCTTTCCCGGGGAAGAAAGATATTTCTCTCCTCGGCAACGGCACCATTATGTTATCACTCCTCCAGATCTCCAAGGCTGAGGAAGAGTCCAACTAAGGTAATCACAGACCAATCTTTTGACTTGGTGGCTTGATTTTAAAACCCTAGTGAGATGAAATGATAGTTGAATGTATGTGTAGCGAGTTAGGAATGGTGTGAGGAAATTCAGGGAGATGAGGGAAGGGGTTTCTCGTTTAAGGGAAGTAATAGGGAGTGGGAATGTAAAGGGATTTAGGATAGGGAATTTTATTATAGCTTAGGGGTTTTGGGAGATAATGAAATGATACAAGTGTTGGGAAAGGTTTTAATAGGGGTATGAGAAAGGGATAGAAGTATTAGGGTGTGAAATTAGAGGTGTGGGAATGAAACTAGGGTTTGCAAGTTTGAAGACTCAAAGTTTCATTCAAGAGACTTAACCATGAAGTTGTGAAATGTGAAATGAAATGAGGGTATACTTTCAGGTCTACTTACTTGCTAGAGGAAGAAAACCACCGACCTGAAGCTTGAGAGGCAATAACACTTGGTTTTAGAGGCTAGAGGGAAACCCTGGTCGAACATGCAACGCTCAACTAAAACACTCCCTTTCATCGGTCAAATGCATAGCGTATAACATAAACATGCAGCGTATAATAGAAATGCATAGCGTGACATTGGAACGCATAGCGTAATGCACAAACGCGCAACGAAAACTCTGTTTTGCTAGTTTCACTTGTCCATCTCAAAAATTTCTCCTCTTTTGAGGTTATTCGACCAAGACAAGAGAAAATGAGGGGCCAATGGATGTCTTGAAGGCTTTAAATACTTGATAGCATTTTACTTTATTGGTTTATAGCCCATTTTCTAATGTTTAGAAAGTGCTTTTGAAACATTTCACTAATACCCTTTTCTTTGTGGTTTTGCTTTACAGATTGATCAATTAATATACATTGGGAATACTTTGACCTTTGACTTTTGGTCTTTTGTCATTATGGAACTGAGTTGACAGCTTGAGAAAAGTCACTTATTACATAAAATAACATAAAATTACATAAATATAAAAAAATAGAAATACATCTCTGTTTTTTGGAAGAAAATTACAAGCTGGAATGAAATTCATACTTGAAAACAAAATTAGAACCTTTTGCAACCATGGTTACATGCTTGCAAAATCTATTTAACTGAAAAAGGGATATTATTTAGTTCACTCCCATACGTTTATGGCCTTATGCAGTGAAATTGTGTTTAATTGGACCTTGAAAAAATAAAACCTAGAGACTTAATGAAAACCTTGAGTGAGCAGACTTCAGGTGGACTTGACTGACATAAAGACATGATGAAATGAGATTTCATTATTGAATTTTGCTCAGTAATACATGAAGGTGGGCCAGTAAGTATAGATTTTTGAGGGAGAGTGAGGTTTTTTACTAGGGCTACCATCAGTGAGTAAATTTTTGAATGAGGACCTAAGTGGAATGACAAAAAATTCTGAGTGGGACCCTGATATGAATATGAAAAGATGAGTTTTGATCACTGATGGAAATATGCAAATACTGACTCTAACAAGATCTAATGATGGATCGGGGTCATAATGACTTATCATTATGTGATATGATAATGGATAGGCTAGATTTGAGTGTTAACAAATGTTTTGTCCTTTAAATGCTATGATATATGTAATTTCTGAAGTCTGGAATAGTTGTGAAGTTATAAGTTTTTATTTGTAGATCTATAAGTTGGTTAGTCTTAGTGAAGGCACGTATACACGCTGGTTCGGCACTTCCAAGTAGTGTATGCAAAATAAAATCTTGTTGTTCAGGGATGACTGATTTATCTAATCAGTGTTTCTATTTTACTGTTGTTTGTCAATGATGTCTTCTTTGGATCTAAAAGTAAAATTGATTGTATAAGGAGATTGAGTCTAGTTGATTGATTGATTGAGTAAGAAGGGTGATCTTTGATGCTATCTGTCTATGTAATTTGATAGTATATCTTCAGATGTCACTGATTGGTACAATTTGAGTTAGAGGTTTTTATGATTCAATATTTTTGGAGGTATACGCAAGTTGGGTTAAAGGAAATAGTATACATGCAGGTTAGCTTCATTGAAGTAGCGTATACATTCTGACATATGATTTTTGAGGTTGCAGTTTGTTCTGGTTGTTGGTACAGTGTTCTAGGTTCAGATCTTTGTGCTAGTTAGAGTGATTTGTTTGTTCCAATTGATTGGTTGAATTTTGATTAAGTCTCGGTTGATTGAGTTAACAGTGATTGATTGATTCAATTGTGGTTGATTAAGAAATTGATGATTAGGTGATTAAGTTATGTTGTAGGTTTCAGTGATTGATTTATTCAGTTGTGGTTGATTCATAGATTTATGATTGGGTTTCAAAGAGATTGATGATTGAGTTTCAGTGATTGGTTGATACAAATGTTTATTATGGTTGTATTAAAATGATGATTGATTTTGAGCTTTAATGTTACTGATGGGTCCAGTATGAAAATTTGATGAAACGTGGTCTTCATATTGTGTTGTGTACCAGGAGTATCATGTATGAAAATTTATGAAACGTGATCCCTATAGGATACTGAGGGTTGTATCCTTTAGTGAGGAAGTTGAAGCTTTCTTCCAGTAATGGCTGGTGATCAAATCAGGGGATTGGAGCTCCCTTCCAATAGCAGTTGGAGAACGAGTGAAGGTTAGAGCCTTCTGTAGGTTAGCACCTACGTACTAGTAAACATATTGGCTAGTACAAGAGCTAGGGTGTTGTAGCTCCCTTCCAGTAGAAGCTAGAGAACAAGAGAAGGTTATGGCCTTCTGCAGGTGGGTGTCTGCGTATTGGTATGATTCTGTGCCAGTGAAAGATTGTAAAAAGGTTTTTCTTAAATCTTGGTGTTCATGTGTGTTTCTTATGTGTGATGGTTTATTCTATTATTATTGCACATGGTTATTGTTTAATGGTTAATAAAGCATTGATTCACTTATTAAAGATCAACATATGATGAATTAACTGAATGATAAGTTCATTGGATATACGCTGGTTGCCTTAAGAATAGTTGCGTGAACATGCGAGTTCCCTTTACTGAAGTAGCGTATATAAATCTGATTATGAAATGGAAAAAGTTATTAGTTTGTAAATACTGATTCACCCCGCTCTCAATATTTTCCCAACAATTGGTATCAAAGTTGGTCCTTTGGCAGAAGCTTGACCATTTGAAGGAGATCCGTAATAACAATGGGAAAGAAGCAAAAGAAGAAGCACCTCAAAAGAAGAAGACATCTCAAAGGAACTGTGACAGTGGGAGAGACAATTGGCTATTATGTGGAAGCAACTCTTTATATTCAAAATCACCTAAGAATGAAGATGAACAAACAAAAGAATTATCAGGTACGAATTTTTTGTCCTTTGGTGATACATTTCTTTGTTTATTTGAAGATAATGAATGTGACAATGAAACAAATAAATTTGCTCTTATGGGTGAAAGAGAAAGAAATCAAATAAAGGCAAAATTTAAAACGCTCATAGACACAATTAGAGATCAAAAAGATCTAATTGATAAAAGGGAATGTACCTATAAAGAAGAAGTTACCGAGTTAAAAGTTCAGTTGGAGGAAGGAAACAAAGCACGGAAGCAGTACAAGGAAAAGGAAGATCGATGTCAAAGGTTGTAGGATGAAGTGACATCATTAAGAAATGAAGTACATGAAAAGGATATAATAATCAAGAAACTTAAAGATAGTTCTAGTTACTATGAAAGTCTTGAAGTTGAGGTCGTCTCTCTAAAAGAAGATCTTGCAAGTTCAAATGAGTAGAATAAATAACTTCATAAAGCAAATGAAGAACAAGAAAATGAGATTCTCAAATTAAAACAACAAATGGAAGAAGGAAGAAAATCTGAAGAAATCATGAAGAAGCGGTATATGGAAAACGAAGAGAAATATCAGGTTGAGGTAAATATCCTAAAAGATAAATTAGAAGAAAAGGATAAATTGTTACGATTTCAAGATAGTACTAAAATTTTGGATAATATTCTTAGTAGTCAAAGGTATCATATCATCAAATCTAGTCTTAGTTTCCATGAAACTGTTCAAGGTGAATCTAGCTCACAAGATGAGGCAAGGAACTCTAATGAAAAATGGGAAATTCTCAACAAGGAGATAAGAGGTCAACCCATCAACAACCAAGGAAAGAAAGACTTCAAATAAAATCATTTACTCCTAACTATGGAAGTGATCATAATTTATTTCCTATGATGAATAATTTTGAATGTTTTATATGTCATTATTTAGGACATGTTGCAGCCAGATGCAGAAGTAGAATGGTTCAAGCTAATAACAGTCACACATAAATATCATCAGCTTCCATGTACTTTAAGGGATATTGTTTTTCTTGCAATATGTTTGGTCTCAAAGCCATTGATTGCTATAGAAGGAATATGAAACATATAAGATGTTACTCTTGTAACAAGTTTGGGCATATAGCAAAAGAATGCAAGAGAAAATTTTGGCTAACATACCAAAAGGAGCAAACATTATCACACTCTAAGGTATGGAAGAAGAAGGAATTACGGTTAGAAAAATGTGGCATAATTCAGCATACAAACAGAACAGACTAGGGAGGAACTGAAAGTATGTAATTTCAATGTTCTAATTCTCATATGCAGTTTTCATAAATACAAGTCGCATATATACGTGAGTTCGAAGCTACAATCATAGGTTACGTATGATAAAGTCTCAAATGATACTTATATTGCTTGAGCCACATAGTTGTTATTCAGATCAATTTTCTGGATGATTGTGGATGACTCTTTTGATGATGCATATAGTACATATGGTATGTTTCTTACATGGTGACCTTCAAAAGGACAAGGAGAAGAGCAAAGCTTGAATACACAACTTCATTATTTGATGATGATAAGTATCACTCATTTCTTTTATGTTGTCATCATGCCTTCAAAGATGCATAAACTTAATATGGTGTAGTTATGGATGCAGATTCCTATAGTCCTTGGCTCTCACATGGTATTTTGGTTGAGTATTATTTCTCTTAATAGTATCAGGAAAGTTTGACAAATTACTGTGAGCTCATGGTTTTCTTTTCACATTGATGAGAAGCTAGATACACATTGCTATCTCTATGATGGATAAATATTATGCTGGATACATGGATGATTACTTAAATTACACATTGGAAAATAATGTTGGTTGGCCAAGAGAATGGTATTATTGCAATTTTCATGAAGACATATCTATTTGAACACATGGTTATTTGGAGACATGGATTACGTAGTCACATAATGATGATGACTTCTTACTTTATGATGATAGGCTTGATTCTCACATATGTTGATTGTCATGGTTGATACTTATCAGATGTGGGATATTGGAAAACTCTCTCGTGAAGATACGTGATTGATATATTGAGGATTGTTATGGAAAAATCATGCAGCTCTTGGTACAATGTTGATGGTATAGTCATGGATGATGACTATGGTGTTTTCACATACATATAGTATGTTGTGAATGGTTTTGTGTTACTGCTTGGAGATATGACATATGCTTAGTTGATTCATGGAAGGCTATGTTCTACTAAGTAAATAGAGAAAGTTGACCTTGATGAAATAAAGAGGATAAGTTGATATCTATATGTGTCATACTTTGTCACAGGTTGATGATATTAAAGGTACATTGGCTTATCTTGCAAACTATTGTTGGACATATACAGGTTGTTGGTCTGAATGCTATTGACAGATGCTTATGGTGGAGATCACATATGGTGTATGATAGTTGTTGATGACTATCATGGTCTTGTTTAGATCTTTGGTCTTTGTTATAAATGTCATGTATATCATTTGATGTAAAGGTCATGTAAATACCTATGATGTAATATTTGTCATATTCTGTCATGTATGGAATTTTGGGATCATGTCAAATGTGTAATCCCACTTGGTTGAGTGGCTGAGTCATTTGATGTGACGCAGGAGGTTGATGAAAATGAGGTGGTAGTCTGTAATTCGACTACTGGTTAGATTTAGAGCCAATTAGTTGTGCACAAACATATTCTTTACATGGATTTTCCCCCTGAGGGTCCTGCTTATCTGACCAATCACTATCGATCCCTCATTGACTTCTTCTTTTATCAAGTGCTTCAATCTGCACCATTGATCTCACTTCTCCAAATCCATTGGATATAACGTCATCCACTCACCAACTATCCCGGACGGTCTCCACTATCGATGTGACCCGTCCAATAGAACGGTTGTCACGCAATCTTGTGCAAATTCTTGCACAATTGATATCAGGTCGAGAGCGTGCGAGAAAAGTAGTTTTCTCGTGCTACATGTCACCCACTAAGGTTAATCGCGTGAAATTTAGAAATATCGTTTACCACTTTTAGGGCACGTGAGATACCACTTACCACTTTCCAAATACTACCCACGTGCTTAATTCATATTTTAAGAAAGGCGCTTAAGGAAAGGTTTAGCGCTTAAGTACAATATTAACCCTTAACACTAATCGACTGTGATTTATAAATAAAGTGTTTAAATAGACAAAAATACCCGATTAGGGTCTAGAATGCCAATAAATAGCTACAAATGAATTTGTGCACCAGAATAGTGTGTCCACACCACACTGAATCAATTATTCAACAAAATAGAAATTACAAAGTCTTTCCCTCTTGGCTCGATTACAACAGTTTGTCTGACCTCTGTTTCAATCTCAAACCTTATCTCTCACTCAAAATCTCGCTTACTGACTCTGTTCTTGAACATCTAATATCGCTCTGTCATTACATTCTTTCCTCTTATATGAATCAAATCCTATCCTAACTACATTGACAACTCAATCTCTATTTTTATCAACTCAACCATGAAATCCCTATTCTCAAGCTCTGATACACACCTAACCTAACAACTTATCTCCTATTCTAAAAATAATACAATATTCTAATTATTACAGTAATTGAAGTAAAGATAATTTTCGAGAGATCCAACCCTCTTTATTAAGAATTGATTTTGACCACTCAAGTCAATTAAATTCATCTCTTATTAGCCACAACATGTGAACATACAATCACATTGTTGGCTAAGTCTGGATGCTCCTGCATCATGATGCATCCCCACTTGACTGGGTGATTGATGTATGTATGATTCATTTGTGATAGGAAGTTCATACTCACATAGTTGAGTTAAAGAGTCATGTTATTCTTGCAAAAATATTTCTAGAGACTCTACATATGCTTAGGGGGAGCATGGATGGTATAGTGCATCTCAGCTTGTACTAAGGGGGGATTTTGATCAGAGAATTCAACATGTACCTGGGGGGGCATCATCCATGTTCATATTTAGCTATTCAGATATGGAAGTCTTCATTTAACATTGGTCAATCAGCCATTTTCCCTTGATGTCAAAGGGGGAGAGTAACTTGGTGTTTGGAGAGTGTTGTTTGGAGAGTAGCTTGAGTTTTGGTGCTTGTCTTGATGTTATTTATAGTTTTTGGTGACCAAACACCAAATTAGTTTCCATCAAGTCCAAAGGGGGAGTATGGTGAAGTAAAATTATGAGTGCGGACACAAACAATTCCTCTAGCCCGATAATGGGTCTAGCCACAACCAATACATTCTATGGAAGATTTCCTTAGGTTAGAACAAATTAAGATGGCCTACCTCTTAGTACACTTATCCCGTTTGATTATGTCCTTGCTTGCTCGCTCCATCTATCTCTCTTTTCCTTCTTCAAACACCTGAAACAAGTAAACAACAACCGTGATAATAGACAAATTGTAATTCAACCTACTTAACAAGTCAAGAAACATTAAGCCATGAACATGTAAGATGACACTCATGTAGGAAATCAAACGATAGTTGCATATATATTGAATCAAGAAGAGATTACAACCATTGCCTTGACGTTGCTATTCTCCTCCGACAAAACTAGGTTCCCACACACTTCTACTAGCATTCCATGATGGCCTCAACAATGATAGTTTTAAGTCTCTTCCCTTTAGGCTTCACACTAAACCAAATTCAGAATTCTCCTTCACCCAACTAGAGAACTACAACTATGAATAGTTGGATGTTTACTCCAAACTCAATCAGCACTAGCACACCACCATTAACACTAGCTTGTGCTTGGAAAAAAGGGAGGTTTATATAGCATGAATGGATGGGAGATGGATCCTCTTCTCATGGGAGAAGGTCTTATCTCTTAAGGTAGTTCCATCCTTATAGGGGAAAGGAGCCCAAACTGACATCCTCGACCCCATCTAGCCAAACCATTTACGAGACTTCTGTTATGAAGCTTCTAGAGCTGGAAGCTTTGACTCTTTATTTAAAAAACTTTCCACAAGAGGACCGACGCGACTAGAACAAATATCAGTCGCTCCGGTCAGCACTAGGGATATTGTTAATCCATGCATATCAGTGCAATGAGGACAAGGGTCATTAGCACCAGTCTTGTAAACTAGGAAAAACAGAAGATTTTGGAAAATAGTGCAAGAGGGAATTGTTCTGCTCATGAAGAAGGACACAATGAGAGTTTCTTCATGAAGGGAAAGCATATATGGTTCACTGTATAGGTCCTCCAGGATCAAGGAATGGGGAGTATAGGGATAGTGACAAAATTTTGTGTAACAAATGCCCCCTAAAGCGTGAAGGCCGAACAAGAGTGAGGGATGAAATGCTATATGAATCAGTGCGGGGAATCAGAGTCTGTCATCGGAAAAACCTGTAAGAAAGTACATATACATATACATAACTAAAAACTATGTCAAATGATACATGAATTGTGGTATGGATGCAGCCATCTAGGGAATGATCATGTAAATTGATCCAGGCATGGGCGTAGCCATCCTATAAAGAGGATCATATCGAAACCAAGGTATGGTCGCAGCCATCCAATAATGAGAAGGTTCACATATGATAACTCATAGTGTGGTTGCAGCCATCCATATTAAAGAGACATGTATATCAACATAACCAAGTCACATCACTTCGCAACCTAGACTTTTGTGATCTGAGTCCAGGTCTTGCTCTCCAACACGACCTGATCAAAGTACAAATTCTAACATGTGAATAGATGTCTTGATGTCAATCATGCTATAAATTCGCTTGATTACCAGTCAATGATGTAAATTGTTAACAAGTACAAGAGAAACCACCAATAATTACAATGGTCCTGAAGGTACTATCAGTACAATCCACAGAATGTGAATAGAGGAACTGAAGTAGAACACCCGTGAAATCACTCAATTGAAAGCCAATGATGTGAACTTGTCATCGAGTGCGAAGAACTTGCCATTAGGGCATGCAAGCTCTACGGTACTAGAAGGGAGTCTCTCAGTCAACTTCTCGGATAATGAGTTGAATTCAATAGGAAGTGATCATGTCAAAGGAGAGCCATAATGTATCCCACATCATCAACATGAGACAAAAGGATGAAAAATGATTTTGGATGATACAGAAAATCAGAGGTAAGTGTAACTGCATAAGGACAACTCCTGAGCATATCGGTGACACAATTGGAAGTTTAGGAGCTTTTGGATCCATAGGATCGGTGGTCATGACAACATGGCAGAGATCGAATGGAAGGAAATAATGAACATCCCAACCTAGGAAGGTCAATGATACAAAGGAGGACATCCCAACCCAACACGAAGCAGAAAGTGTCATGTTCAAGAGTAAGTTGCCAACATAACTGATTAGATTTCCAAAAAAATATTTCCCCACCATTCCTAGTAGGTACCCCAATTATTTTTAATCACAAGCTTGAAGGGGATAGCATATGCTTGCACTGTAAGTTCATCCTTTGAATGAATCCGACCTAGTAAGTTTAATGAGCCCTAGGAAGGAGAAGTTCATGTTTGTCATGGTGACGAATCCGATGTCGTTTAATATTTTAACGAGTCTAACAAAGGTGTAACTTGGTATCTTTTTCATGTTTAGAGAGTTTGAAAAAGGCATGGAAAAGACAACTCCACATGGTCCCTTTTTATACATTTGTGTCTCTCGAACCCAAAAAGGTAGAAAACAATACTTGAGAGAATCACTTGACCATTTTAGTCAAGGAGTACCTTTTTCGTAAATAGTGCATCCCAGTCCGAAAAAGGGGTAAACTTACACTAGGCGCACGACGTTGCGCATCTGCTAACGAGTTCGAAACAATAAGGGCTCAGCTACATCTTCATTTTTAAAGGGTCGAAAAAGAGTTTGAAAGCAGACCCCCCATTTTATTCTCTTTTACGAGTCAAAAGGGAAAAATACTCGGCAATATTTTCATATGAGTTTTACAAGTCGAGAAAAGAGTTCAAATGTGACTCGGCATCATTGTCGAACATCCATCACCTATCGTTGCACAAAAAGGTCAAGTGTATTATCCAGTTCTTGAGGAAAAATAGGTCAAAATATTTACAAAAACCTAATATTTCATGGGAAACCGAATAAAAAGGATGAAAAGTAAATATTTTTTACCATTTACTATTTTACCTTGCTATGAAAGATTTTTACTCACTTTTTCCCTAATTGTTTCGGAGCAGATTGCGGGAGATCCGGGTGGCCATTCGTCGAGACGCCAGTTATAGGTAAGAGCCAAAGCCCTAAGCTTCATTTTCATACCATTTATTCCTGTTTTTAACCATTTTTGGATTTTTGTGAGAGTATTTGTTAAAAGTTTTTCACCCTCAGTCGGTGCAACTTACAGGCACAGAATCGTGCCCACCAAGGGTAATTAACACGACCTATTGCACCGTCGGTGCAACTATTTTTAAAACAGGTGCACCGATGTCGTGAATAGGGAAAAAACCTATTTCCCCTCAAAACCAACGTTGAAATTTGAATTTATGGGTCAAAAATGGTTATTGACTTAAATCTATGGTTTTTGTAGGAAAGAATTGCCGAAAATGGTAGACTGGAAAGAACATGAGCATGAGGATGTGGACACCCAGGCACTGAATGATACAAATTGCCTGGAAGCTTTGAGGGCTTCTTTCTCATGCCAAGGATGCGGGCCCAACCTGAGTTGCTTCAGTACCTGATTAGTATCTAGGACATAAATCAGGAGATATTCGTCATTAGTGACCAACAGCTAGAGTTAGAAACTTCAGATATATATTTCATCATAGGATTCTCCCGAAGAGGGGAACCAGTCAACTCACATGGGTCAGGACCAATTGGGGCAAGCATATCCATGTTGCTCGCCGAACATTGCCCTGAAGCCCTCAAATCCAAGAGTGGCATGATTGAGATTTCCACCATTCAAGATTTGACTTTGAGAGTGTTATTATTGACTATCAATAGAGTGGCAGGATCCCAAGCATTGCATGAGACTAACAAGTCAAAATTCCTATATTCCATCAACTGCACATTGCCGACGACCTTCAACTGGGCAGAGGCCATGAAGATCAACATAAAGCGCCAACTGACCAAAGCTGAGGCGGGGAATATGAAGCAATTTTGCTTTGGATCTATACTAGTGACCTTTTTCTTGGAACGGGTGCCACTGTTCCAGTACTAGTTGACTGAGGTAGATCCTTCCATGCCATGTGACCCGTGGATTTCCCGCTAGAGTCATTTGATGCCCAAGATCACTGGGGACTAGCACATGTCGCACAGGCCTGCCTTCTTTTCATGGCTATGACTACAGAAGATCATCATGGAGGACTGGACATACAGTGGCACCAACTTCCATGGAGACCCGAACATGCCGCTACTGGATGGAGAGAATTTTGACGATGAAGGTAAAAAATCAATTTTTTAATTTTGTGATTTTTTAAGTGTTTTTTTTAGATATATGTGTTTATAACAGTTCGCTTTGTTAATGCAAATGTTGGACCAGAGCACCCTGCTAAGATGTCCCTAATAGCCAGGCGTGTCGCCCACCCGGTTGATGATGTCACTCCTTATCAAGAGGGGAGTGACAATGAGGAGGAGATTGCGAGGAACCTTGAGGGGTTGACTCGTGTTATCCCAGAGTATGCTCGGGTGGGAGACATTCCTCGCCAGTACCAAAGACACGCGGTGGGAGTATCACTTCAAATCCACCAATTGTTGACTTGTGTTGCACAAACAGTGTCATGCTACCATGATCACCATGCTGATTAGTTCCTAGGTCCAAATTTACATTTTTTGAGGCCTGTGTGCCATGGATATATGAGGCCTGTGAGCCTTCGATGTTATTTTGGACACACATATTATATTTTTGGGTTTTGATGTATCAAACATTATCACCATATATATATATATATATATATATATATATATATATATATATATATATATATATATATATATATATATATATATGTTGTATTTTCTTGGTTACTATGGTACAAATGATTTGTTTTATCTTTTCACATGTTTCATAAATGTATATCCAACACATAATTAGCTAATGCATCTATCAATGTATTCATGCGTCTAGGAATATGATGATATGTAATGTAATCAAAATTCCTTTCCAGTAGATGAATACGGAGATACATTCTCAATATTTCAGGGTTTCTGATGGAATATTTCCCATTGAGTTGAAGGACGACAAGCTATGAATCTAGGTTAACAACCAACTCTTGAATGTCAAGAGAAATGGCTTCTAACAACAGTTCGATGACCACATTGTATTCAGCAATGTTGTTAGTTGTGCGACCTAAACAGATACCTTGAATGTCAATCAACTCACCGTTAAGGTCATAAATAACCCATGTCAAGAATGATAGGTTTCGGGTACTACGGCAAGCACCATCAGAAAAACCGATGTGGGGAGTCACAGACATCTACAAAGCAAGGAAAACATAGTAAACAGGAAATTTGTTTAAAAATTAACACACCAAACCACACTGCACAAAAATGAATGACACACTAATGTACACAAGTAACCATGCAAGATGACCTAAGCATAGTACTTCTTGAGGTAAAGCCTGTTTCAGGGCTTATCTAGAGGATTGCCTTCATAATCAATAAGCTCATAGGCCCCTTTTTGTAAAAAATGTTTCACAATGTAGGGCCCATGCCACATGGGTTCGAACTTGCCTACCCCCAGCTTATCATTAGCTTGGTCATATAGTAAAACCAAATCACCCTCAGAGAATGCACAAGTGAATACTGACTGATCAAAATGGGACTTTACCCATTTCTTTTGTGCTTCAATAACCAAAGAAACGAGATGATGAGTCTCATCCAGTCATTCCAAATACAAGAGGTGTTCTTCTTGAGGTGATGTTTCGGGGAGAAGTTCGACAGCTAGCTTAAGTGAAGGAATCTCACGTTCAATTGGCAATGTTGCTTCCAGACCGTAGACTAGCTAGAATGGTGTGAAACCAGTTGCATCTTTGGTCAAGGTTTGGTAAGCCCAGAGAGCTGAAAAGAGCATGAGATGCCAATTGGACTTGTGCATCCCAATAGCGCGTTGAAGCATTGTAAACAAAACCTTATTCACGGCTTCAACTTGGCCATTGGCCTAAGGGTAATACGGGTTTGAACCATCATGGCGCAAACCTAATGTGGATGTCAACTCAGCCATCATGTAATCTCTAAAATGCGAGCCATGGTCCGTGACAATGGATTGAGGTACGCCGAACCTGGAAATAACATGATTGAAAAGGAATTGAGTTGTCATTTTACCATCTACAGAGTATGTAGGCATCGCTTTGGCCCATTTGGTGAAATAATCCACAGCAACGATAATATAGTCATTCCCCTAGCCGAACAAGGGTTACATGTCATATAATCGATGCCCCATTTGGAAAAAGTGTTAGGATATTCCGACACATAGGATATAGTTAAGTTCAACTTGGTCTAGTATAGAGTTAGGTTAGAGTTAGGTAAAGTGTGTTTCTTTACCGTTGTACATTTTGTAACTTACAATCCGACGGTCACGATATGTAGTGATCCGACGGTTCACTCTCACCTCGGTATTACCGACACTTGATCCGTGGCTTGACACCCGATTGGTCCATGAGTTCTATTTAAAGCGCATGGAGGGTCATTGTTCGAGTAATCCGTGCATGAGAGAAGCTTATGTAAATTTTCATTCTTTGATTAATAAATTGTCTGTACCCACGTTGGGACAGGCCGTGGACTGTTTCCCTCCTTGCACTCTGAGGGTTTTAACCACGTCAAAAATACTGGTGTATTGATTTGAGATCTGGTTGTGAGCGGTGTCCTTTTGGTATTCTTTCTGAGGAACTTACCCTGTAAATTCCTACATGGTATCAGAGCTATTTGAGGGCCGCGTCCGTTGGTGATCCAAATCTGAAGCCGGTAGAACTGCATGCGGCTGTCGTTTCCTAGATCTGCTGTTTCTGACTGCTTTCGGGCCGAGAGGACTGCTCTGTTGCGTTCGGAGCATCTGTTTCAGTGAGGAACCCCTTTCGTTTCACGCGAAAAGGTTTCCGGTAGCCCTAGCTGCGTCATTTTTCAGATCGGGAGGTATACAGTGTTTTTTTTTTGCAGTTTACTGTCATTTTCTCTCTGCTTATTTCGGTTTCGGTTTATTTAGCCTTTTTTTTCCGGATCTATACCTTTCATTTCTGCGTATGCTCTTTGCCCTGCGACTCTGTGCGATCTGGGCAAATCAGAAACAGAAAGAAAGGATTTTTCTCATGCGTATGCTCTTTTCCCTGCACCTTAGTGTGATCTCGGAAAATCAGAAACATTGAGAAAAATATTTAGTTTTTCGGCTAAAAGCTAACTTTGAGATTTTTTTTAAAATTTCTAGTTTTTTGGCTAAAGCTAACTTCGAGCCGTAAGGTTCGTTTTTCTTTGGATATTCGTGTTGGGTTTTGTGTTTTGTGTTTTGTAGGGGAAAAGAGTATTCCCAAGGCAAGCACGCAAATCGAGGCCGCCCCCCCCCTCTCTCTCTCTCTCTCTCTCTCTCTCTCTCTCTCTCTCTCAAATATTTTGTATAGATCAATTGGTTCAAAGACCTTTTAAGAGAGTAGAGGTCTTGGGTTCAAGTCTCCATTTTGTGGGGGCGGATTTTTTCATTCCCGCACATTCGCGCACTTTGCCGGCAACGTCAACAATTTTTTTTCAAAAAGCCATAACTTCTTCATCCGGAAGCCTTTTTCAGAGCCGTTTTTTTTAAAACCGCCTATTTTTTCGAGATCTATCCATTGGACCACTTACTTTCAGCATCTTCAGCTTCAGTTGTTTTTCAAAAAATGGAAAGTCCATGCCAAGTCATTCTTGACAGCACTAACTACTTCCAATGGGTAGCCTACATGGGAGATTTACTTAGAAGTAAAGGTCTCTTCAGAATAGCCACAGACCAAGAGAAGAAACCCAAAGATGAAGACAAGGCCGAAAAATGGGAAAATCGACAAGATCAAGCACGTGGTTTGATAGGAATGTCTGTTTCTCCTGATCTTAGATTCCACATTGCAGAAATTGAAACTCCTCATGAAGCATTAGAAAAACTTGCTAAAGTTTTTGGGATTAAAAATGAAATTAGAGCCCATCAACTTGAGAATGAGTTGCTTACTTTGGATCCTAATAATTTTTCTTGCATTGAAGATTTCTTGTCCAAATTCAAGACCCTTAGATATCTCTTGGAAGGTGTTAAAGTTAAGAAAGAAGATGGTAACCTTATTTATTCCATCCTTACTAAGTTGGGACCAGCCTACTCTGTATTTGTTTCCACTTTCCATTCTACCAGGGAAGCTTTCATTTGTCAAGGCAAAGACTACAAGCCCCCTTCCTTTGACTCCTTTTGTGATTCCTTAATAAGAGAACAAGAAAAACTCTTACACCTTGGTCTTCTTAATCTTGGAAACTCTTCCTCGAAAGCGTTAGCCGCCCAGCAGCAACCAAATTCAAAGAATCCTAAGAAGTCTTATCCTCAAAGGAATGGTCCTAAACCAACTCAGCCTCAAGATGAAAGATCATTTCAGCAATATGACAAGACCAATAAAAACAAATGGAAGAAGACTGACAGACATTGTAACTTTTGTAATCGAGATGGCCACTTAGAATCTAAATGCTTTAAGAAGATGGAAGCCTTGGAAGCCGCAATGAAGAAACATAACATCCATCTGGAGCCTACTTCAACTTCAACTTCCGGAACGGCATTTTCTGCATGTCATCGTCAATCATCTCAGTCTGGTTATGCATTAAATGTATCTTCTTCTTCTTCTCATTCTCATGAGTGGCTCATTGATTCTGGAGCCTCTTGTCACATGGCCAAAAACCAAGCCATGTTTTCTTCTTTAAATGATTGTAACACCAAAAATATATATGTTGGTGATGATAGATCTCTTAATGTTGTAGGGACTGGAACTGTTCATCTAGACAATGGTCAGTTCAATGATGTATTATGTGTTCCAAACTTATCCTGCAACCTTCTATCTGTCTATCAGATAACTCATTCAGGTGAAGGTAAAATTGTTGAATTTTCACCTCATGATGTTGTAATCAAGGATCTAAAAGATCCTAAACAGATTCTAGCTACTGGTCTTGCTGATGATTCCAAAAGGTTGTATAAGTTTCACAACTTTGGGTCATCCCATCTTCCCTCAGTATTTGTTGCTCATAATGATGAAGTGAGCAAACTTTGGCATGAGCGGTTTGGTCACTTAAACTATCGCTCCCTTCAGCATCTATGTAAAGAAAACATGGTGACAGGTCTTCCTATGGTATCTTGCAAAGATGGTGTTTGTTCCGGATGTGTACTCGGAAAACATCATCGGGACAGTTTTGACAAACGTGCCTCTTGGCACGCCTCAGCCCCTTTACAGCTTGTGCACAGTGATTTATGTGGTCCTCTTCCTGTTGCTTCATTCTCTGGCTGCAAGTACTTCTTAACTTTCATTGATGATTTCTCCAGACGCACTTGGGTATACTTCTTAAAACTCAAGAGCGAAGTATTTACCACCTTTTTGGCCTTCAAAGCATTCGTTGAAAAACAATCTGGACATCAAATTCTTAAGCTAAGAACTGATAATGGTGGAGAATATGTTAAAAATGCATTCATCAACTTTTGCACCGAAAATGGAATTCAAATGCAACATACTGTTCCATACACTCCACAACAAAATGGTGTAGCTGAAAGGAAAAATCGCACCTTAAAGGAAATGGCTAATTGTATGCTGCAATCTAAAGGACTCAGTCTTAGTTTTTGGGCCGAAGCAATTAATTGTGCAAATTATATAATCAATCGCACTCCTACTAAGGTTCTAGAGAATATCACTCCAGAAGAAGCTTGGAGTTCCATTAAACCAGATGTAAGTCACTTTCGTGTGTTTGGAAGTGAAGCATGGGCCCATATTCCAGATGAAAAGCATAAAGCCTTAGAACCTAAGAGTGAGAAATGTACTTTTGTTGGATATTCTGAAGATGTAAAAGGCTATAGACTTATTCCATTTAAGTCCAAAAATGTTATCATTAGAAGAGATGTAAAATTTGATGAAAATAAATCGGCCTGCGAGCCTAGTCCGGCGGATGTGCCACCTCTTCCTATCTCTTCTATCTTTGAAAACATTTCTTCTTCTGATGATGAAAGCGAGGATGATAATCCTTCCCCACCTTCTCAGGATCCTCAACTTCCAAGATGGGTCCGTGCTACTCGGGATGCAGCAGGTGATCTTGCCGGTGATCCTACAGATCAGCGACGTACACGTTCTCAGTTTGAAAGAGCCTCTTCTTTACTGGCTCAAGCTCCAGTAAATCATGATCCTGACACTTTTGCAGAAGCTTCAGGCCATCCACATTGGGAAACAGCTATGAATGAAGAATATCATTCATTGATGACAAATGATACATGGGATCTTGTTCCTCTACCAAAGGGACGCAAACTTGTTAGATGCAAATGGGTTTACAGAACCAAGTATGGACCAGATGGGAAAGTTGATAAACATAAAGCTCGTCTAGTTGCTAAGGGCTTTTCACAGGTTGAAGGCATTGACTACACTGAAACCTTCTCTCCAGTTGCCAAAATGAACTCTATCCGCCTTGTTCTTTCCCTTGCTGCCTCTTTAAAATGGGAAGTCCATCAAATGGATGTTAAATCTGCCTTCTTGCATGGTGACTTGCAGGAAGAAATCTATATGGAACAACCCATTGGCTTCATACAAACAGACTCCAGCCTCGTTTGTCGACTTAAGAAATCCCTTTATGGCCTCAAGCAAGCTCCTCGAGCTTGGTATGCCAAAATGGATAGCTTTCTTTTAGAATCTGGCTTTTCTAGGTGTCATTCTGACAATACTGTCTACACCAAGAAAGTGGGCAACTCTCTCATCATCCTTGTTCTTTATGTTGATGATCTTATTCTTACTGGTAGTGATCCCAACCTTATAAACCATGTGAAGTCCAGCCTTAAAAAGAAATTTGAAATGACAGACTTAGGACACTTACACTATTTTCTCGGTCTTCAAGTCTTGCAATCCCAAGAGGGTATTTTCCTTTCCCAGTCCAAGTATGCTTGTGATATTCTTCGTCATTTTCACATGGAAGACTGTAAGCCAGCCACTTCTCCCTTTCAGTCTGGAGTCAAACTTTCAGTCTCTTGTACTTCTCCTGAAGTTGATGCTACCTTATACCGTCAACTTGTCGGAAAACTCTTGTATTTAACCCATACTCGTCCTGATCTTTCCTTTGCTGTTGGCCTTGTTGCTCGTTTTATGCAAAACCCCCGTGAAAGTCATTGGAAAGCAGCTAAAAGAATACTTCGTTATGTTCGAGGTACAGTACAGTTTGGGATTCATTACAGTGCCAAAGCAGCTCCTCTGTTAGTTGGTTTCACTGATTCTGATTGGGCTGGTGACCTTGATGATCGGAAGTCTACTGCCGGTTATGTCTTCACTCTTGGTTCAGGACCTATTACATGGGCTTGTAAGAAACAGGCTGCCATTTCTCTTTCATCAGCAGAAGCAGAGTATCGTGGTGCCGTGGAAGCTAGTAAGGAAGCCTTGTGGCTTCGTCAGATCCTATCAGAGTTTGGCTTTGAGCAGCAGCATCCAACCACACTTTGGTGTGATAATCAAAGTGCCATTCAGCTATGCAAAGATCCAGTCCAGCATCAGCGCAGCAAACACATTGAACTACACATGCACTTCATCAGAAAGCTCATTCATGACCATGTTCTTGAAGTGCAATATTGTCCAACAGATGATCAGGTTGCAGACATCTTCACAAAGGCTCTCACAGAGGCGAAGTTCACTAAACTTCGATATATGCTTGGAGTTCAGGAAGTTGTCACTAAGGGGGGATAGGCTCTAGTGCCTCCTTCCTTCTCCTATTGTGTCATATTTGTAAATCCTTCAATCCTATCCCAAGTTGTTCTTAAGGGGGGATGTTAGGATATTCCGACACATAGGATATAGTTAAGTTCAACTTGGTCTAGTATAGAGTTAGGTTAGAGTTAGGTAAAGTGTGTTTCTTTACCGTTGTACATTTTGTAACTTACAATCCGACGGTCACGATATGTAGTGATCCGACGGTTCACTCTCACCTCGGTATTACCGACACTTGATCCGTGGCTTGACACCCGATTGGTCCATGAGTTCTATTTAAAGCGCATGGAGGGTCATTGTTCGAGTAATCCGTGCATGAGAGAAGCTTATGTAAATTTTCATTCTTTGATTAATAAATTGTCTGTACCCACGTTGGGACAGGCCGTGGACTGTTTCCCTCCTTGCACTCTGAGGGTTTTAACCACGTCAAAAATACTGGTGTATTGATTTGAGATCTGGTTGTGAGCGGTGTCCTCTTGGTATTCTTTCTGAGGAACTTACCCTGTAAATTCCTACAAAAAGGACCAATGGTAATGAAGGGGTGCAGGTGAGCAGGTGGATCATGCATCTTGCATTGGTAAATTTGGCATTCATGACACTTGCGAACAATAAGGATGCAATCCTTAAAAATGGACGGCTAGAAATAACCAGTGCGAAGGATTTTTTGAGCGATAACTTAGCCAGACATATGACCACCACATGCCCTAGAGTGGCAATCATTGAGAACCCTCTCAACCTCCTCGAGAGTAAGGCATCGGCAAAGAACTAAATCGACACCGACACGGTATAAAGTATTGCCAATAATACGGTAGGGTTGGGAGTGATGTCGAATCCGTCAATGATCGTCCTTAGTCAACGTGGACTGGAACATGGAAATCTAGAGATACACAATGATATCACCGTACTATGGGTCAAGGGTGTTGATCAGGAAAAGAGTCTCCTCCAGAAGCTTTTCATTTGCACCAGTAGGGAGAGACTTAGAAGGAAGGGAGCAAATCAACTCAGCGAAAACTAGTGACTTCTTAGATTTGGTAGTAGTAAATACCAAATCCAATTCTTGTAGGATGGAAATCCATTTAGAATAATTCCCCCCCCCCCAACAACTGACGATTCCAGATGTAGGTCATGGGTTTGCATTCAAAAATCACAGTAGTCGTGTGTAAGAGGACGTAGTGTAAAAAGCATTAAATAGCCTCAACGGCAGCCATAGCCAACTTCTTGACATGGGCAAAATGTGTTTCAGTGTCCAGGATATTCTGACTAAGGTAGTAGATAACATGTTCGTTGCCTTCATCATTGTCTTGGACCAAAACTATAGAAATGGTGCTAGGGGCTGCAGCTAAGTAAAGGACATAATCTCGATGATAATCCGGGGGGTGCAGCAAAGGAGCATTTGTTGGAAATAATACTGAGAGGGGGGGTGAATCAGTATTAGTAACTCAATAATTTTTCATTTCCATAGGTATATTTGTATACACTACTTTAGCTAAGTGAACCAGCGTGTACACGCAACTGTTATTAAAGCAACCAGTGTATATGCAGAGAACTTTTGATTTACCCAATTTATCATGTATTGAACTTTAACCAATATGTCAAATATTAATTATACATTGCAGTAAAAGCATAATAAAGCATAAGCATCACACATGAACACCAAGATATAAGGTGGAAACCCAATGTGGGTAAAAACCACCTGTTGTTGTTGTCTTTGTCTTCTTTTAATAATAAGAAAATTATGTTTACAATTTTGTACTGGTGCAGACTTATACCTATATGCAGGCTTCTACCTGTAGAAGGCTACAACCTTCTCTCATTTTCTAGCTACTACTAGAAGGGAGCTACAACCCCCTAGCTCTTGTACTAGCCAATATGTTTGCTGGTACGTAGGCGCCGACCTACAGAAGGCTATGACCTTCTCTCTTCCTCCAAGGACCACATTTCATAAATTTTCAGACTAAATCCATCAACAACATCATAATTGTAATTCAATCATCAAATATATCTGCATCAACCAATCACCTTTTGAACCAACCACAACTGAATCAATCAATCACTTTGACAACCCATCAATCTGATCATTCAGAATACTGTCACCAGAATATAGTAACTAGAACCCAAAACTCTGCAACAACAAACAGAAGCAACTAAAACATATTTTATAAGGTATACGCTACTTCCATGTGTCAAACCTGCGTGTATACGCACTTTTCTCAAAGCCAACTAGCGTATACATCTGCAAATATAAATTCAGAGTTCTGCAGCTATTCCAGACTTTAGTTATACCCAGATCATATCATTTATAGAATAATATATGCATCAGTATTCAGATCTAGAATATACATGAGCAAAAACACATAATGATAGTTCATTTTACGCCTTAAGATCCTGATCCATCATTAGATCTAATCCCTCATCATCTGCTAAGGTTCATCCTTGGTTCAGATCCAGCAATGCACCATAACCCAATAACCTGCATACTAGATCTCACACTTCATCAGATATTCGATACTTGCACACCTTGGCCTAATGATCTTCTCCTCCTTTTATAGTTTTTAGGCCTTTCTCAATACCATGGACCAAATACCTAGGGTCAATACCTCGGACCAGATACCTTGGACCAATACCATGGATCAAAATACCATGGACCAAATACCTCAGACCAGAAACTTAGTTTTCCAAGGTATACACGCTTTTCCTTCTGTGAAAGTGCATGTGTACGTATACGCGACTTGTATATAGTGAACCTGCGTGTATACGCGGCTTGGTCAATGGTGAACCTACGTATACCTCTCTTTCTTCATTATATGAAGACTAATTTGTAATTATTTGTTGTTTACTTGCTATACTGTGATCTTTCATCTGAGTGAGTTGCCATCAAGGACAATACCTGTATCATAATGCCAACAATCTCCCCCTTTGGACTTGATGGCAACAACCACACCAAGTCACTCTCCCCCTTTGACATCAAGGGCAAAGGGTCATGCTCCCCCTGAGTACATGTTGAATTCTCTGATATGCTGAAGTGTGTTGATTGAGCTCCCATAATTGAGTCCATGCTTCCCCTAAACACAAGAAAAGTCTACAAAAAGATGTTCTAAAAGAATAAAATGACTCTATACATACATCACCAATGACCTTCCTATCACCAATGAATCATACATACATCCATCTCCCAACCAAGTGGGGATATACCAAATTGTTTATACATGAAAAAAACAAGAAACATTACATCATCCATCCCATGCATAGTGGGGTTACAAATTAGGTCTTTTCATGACCTTTAAATTAAATGATATACATGATATATGTAACAGAGACCAAATATATTAAACAAGACCATGATAGTCATCAGCAACTATCATATGATCTGCAACATCTGTCAACAGCATCCAGACCAGCAACATGTATATGTCCATCATTAGTTCCCAAAATATCATCAACCTGTGACAAATTATGTTGGGATATATCAACTCATCCTCTTGATCTCATCAAGATCAACTTACTTCGTTCCCTTATCATAAACTTCCATGAATCAACTAAGAATATGTCATATCTCCAAGCGGTAGCACAAAATCATATCATATGTATGTGAAAACACCATAGACATATTTATCAAGAACTGCATGATCTTTCCACAAGAACCTTCATTATATCATCACTAGGGAACATCCCACATCATCAACCATGATAATCAACATATGTGAGTATCAACCTATCATCATAAAGTAAGAACTCATTAGGTACCAAATACTTCTAGTCATAATGCCAACAATGTTGTATTAGAAGCATACCATGTTTTCCCCCTGAACCTGTTCACTGTCAGATCTGATCATTGCATATGTCAGTAAGAGATATCAAAGCATCATCATCAATCAGATATACATCAAGTTATCAACAACTTTATGAGGACCAATATATTTCCATATGTTATCAGCAGATTGTAACCATCATCAAACAGAGCAGATAATTGACAGAACCATAGCAGACCCCCTTTTTCTGAGTCTGGCCCACTGCTTTTCTTCAAACCAACATATACGTGACTATGCCCATAGAAACCCATGTATGTATGCGACTACGCTTCATGAAACTCACGTATAACCACCTTTCTCTTAAAAAATAGGATTTAACAGCAGGATGATGTAGCAACTACTCCCAGCTTTTGTCTGAGATATTCAAATGTCTCTCTGGGTAGTGGTTTAGTGAATATATCAGCAACCTATTCTTTGGAGGGAACATACTCCAATTTGACATTTTGTTCAAGCATTTATTCACGTAGAAAATGATATTTGATGGGTATGTGCTTGGTCTTGGAGTGCATGACTGGATTCTTTGCAATACTGATGGCACTTGTATTATCACATAGAATGGATATGGGTGGAGTACATGTGATCTAAATGTCTTGCATGGTTTGCATCATCCAAAGTAGTTGTGTGTAGCAAGATGCAGTAGCCACGTATTCTGCTTCAGCTGTAGATAATTCAATTGAAATTTGTTTCTTGCTAAACCAAGACAGTAACCTATATCCCATATAGAATGCACCAGCACTAGTGATTTTTCTGTCATCAACACTTCCTATCCAATCTACATCTGTATATGCATGAAGTGTAAGATCTGTATCTCTAAGATACCATAAACCAAAGTTCTATGTTCCTTGAAGATATTTGAAAATCCTTTTAACTGCATGAAGGTGTGATTCCTTTGGATTTGCTTGGAATCTTCCAACTATTCCTACTGCATGCATGATGTCAGGTCAAGTACCTGTTAGATAAAGCAAACTACCAATCATGGATCTGCAAGTTGATTGATGTACTGTTGTTGATCCGTCATTTGAGCTGAGACTACATCCTGTTACCATTGGGGTACATACTAGTTTAGAATCTTCCATGCCGTACTTTTTCAAGATCTGTTTGAGATATTTGGTTTGTGAGAGAAAAATACCATATTTATTTTGTTGAACTTGTAGACCAAGAAAATAGGTAACCTCACCAAGCAAGGACATTTCAAATTCTTGTTGCATTACTGAAACAAAATTCTAACTCATGGATTCTTCATTGCTACCAAAAATGATATCATCAACATAAACAACAATTATTAGCAATTTATCAGTGTCAATTTTTGTATATATATTTCTATCTACTGACCCCTTTGAAAAATCCTATTGGTGGAGATATTTGTCAAGACTATAATACCAGGTCCTTGGAGCCTATTTTAGACCATAAAAAGCCTTTCTAAGTCTACATACAAGTTTTTCATCATTTCCAAGAATCAATCCTTCAAGTTGTTCAATATAGACTTCTTCTTCTAAGTCTCCATTAAGAAAGGCAGATTTTACATCCATTTGGTATACTTTGAATTTCTAAAAACTAGAATGAGAAAGAAACATCCTTATGACTTCAAGTCTAGCAACAGGTGCAAAAGTTTCTTCAAAATCTATACCTTCTTGTTGAGCATATCCTTTACAAACAAGTCTGGCCTTGTTTCTAATAACTTCTCCATTTTCATTCAGCTTGTTTTTGAATATCCGTTTAGTTCCTATGATATTCTTATCATGAGGTCTAGGAACTAATTCCCAAGTATTATTATTTTCAATTTGCTCAAGTTCTTCATTCATGGCCTTGACCCAACATTCATCTTTGCATCCTTCATTTACATTTTGAGGTTCGGTGGAAGATAGTAATGCTAGATAGCTTGAGGCTTTTGTAATAGTTCTTCTTGTCTACACACCTGCCCCTTTTTCCCCTAAAATTTGAGTTTCTAGATGATTTTTCTAAACATACCTCGACGGAGTCTTTTCTTCTATCCTTACCTCTTCTTTTGGTGCTTCATTGGTTTCTTCTTCAAAATCAGTGTGATTTGATGTGGGAAAATGATCCTCATCTTCTTCATTGTCATAATCTTCAGTTTTCATCTGTTTTGGATTTTTGCATGCTTCATCAACCACAACATCAATACTTTCAATAATTTCCCCATGTCTTTTATTATAACATTTATATCCTTTACTTCGGGAAGAGTAGCCAAGAAGAATACCCTCATCTGCTCTGGGTTCAAACTTACCAAGTTTTTCATCAGTCCTTTTGATGTAGCATTTGCTTCCAAAAGCTTTGAAGTATTTTACAATTGGAGTCTTACCATACCAAAATTCATGTGGAATTTGATTGTTGTTTACCCGAACATTTGCTTGGTTGAGAATAGTGACAGCGGCTAATGCAGCTTCACCCCAGAAGGTTGTAGGATTTCCATATTCATCTAACATAGCTCGAGCCATTTGTTGAACATTTATGTTCATCCTTTCAACCACTCCATTTTGCTCAGGAGTCCTTGTGGTGGAGAACTGCCTTTTATTCCATGTTGTTCACAAAAGTCAAAGAATTCATCAGAGGTAAATTCCTCTCCTCGATCAGATCTGAGGCATTTGATTTTGCGATCTAATTCATTTTCAACCAAAGCTTTGAAGGCTTTGAAATTTTCAAATGCTTCATCTTTATGCTTTATAAGACCTATCCAACACATTCTGGAAAAATCATCAATGAACAATATAAAGTATGCTTCTCCACGAGGTGACTTTTTCCTTGATGGCCCACATAAATCAGTATGAACAAGTTCAAGAGGCTTACTAGCTGACCCTTCCTTTTCGATGAAGTGAGATCTGGTTTGCTTACCGAAGTGACATGTTTTGCATATAGTATTTTTGGGAATGCTGATATCCGAAAGATCACGAACAGCCTAGAATCTACATGCTTTTATTATTTGAGAAAAGCTTAGATGTCCCAATCTTCTATGCCATAGCCAGTTTTCATCATTTTTTCTTAGATAGCATTATTGTCGTCCTCCCTTGAGTATTTATAAGTTGTCTGGAGTTCTTGTACCTTTGGTCATTCTCTTGTATCAAGCTCACGAACAACACATCTGTTTGATCGAAACACCACTTCATTTCCTTGATCACACATTTGACTCACACTCAACAGGTTATGCTTTAGACCATCAACATACATAACATTCCCATCTTTAACTTTTTCTTTCAAGAAAACAGAGTCTTTACCTTTTATGAAAGCAGGAGTGTCATTTCCAAATGAGACATTCTTTTCCTTTTCTAAGGCATTATATGAGTGTAGTTTTTCTTTGTCACCTATCATGCGTTTTGAGCATCCACTGTCGATGTACCACTGGTTTTCTTGTCCTTCTACATAGAAGGCTATACCACATCTTTCTATTTGCGGTTCTTTCTTTCTCCATATTTTGGGATTTAATGGAGTTTTCTCCTTTTGAGATATTTACCAAAATTTACTCCTGCATTCAGATTCTTCATGGCGAAAGTTGTTACAGATTGAGAATTCTATTTCATTTTGAAGAAGAGAAAAGTTATTATAGGAATTGTTAGCACCTAAATCTGCCCTAGGCTGAAGGAAGGCAAAAATTAGGGTAACCACAAACCACGCTCAGTCTGGTAGCTAGCCCTACCAGAACAGGAGAGGGATCTCTCCGAGTCACGCTCAGTGAATAGATAATCGAAAACGGTCTGAGATGACTTACAATGAAATATTTACCTTAGGCTAGTAAGTGAATAGGGATTCGGGAAACAATTTTCATGAATGACCGAGCTTCTGGGATGGTATGGGACCAAAGGTCAGCAAGGAGCAGAGAATTTAATACAAAGGCACAGATTATTCCGTGAGGCAAGGTAGGTGGAAAATGTAACAATTTAGTTTGAGGTAACGCGGCATGAATAGATTGCTGAAGAAAGTGAAAAGGGCATAGTTACATGAATCCTTTTCAACAGAAGAAAAACACTGAACATGAAATTTTCCCACAAGCAGAGCAATAAAATTGAATTCTACCTAATCTCACTCAGAAAATTTCACTGGAAATGAACATGAATTGAATTATGAAACATAACTAAATACATATGAAAACATAAGAGACACATTTGCTACACTCACAACCACAAGAATCTCATGAAACAAAGCCGATGCCTTTCATTAATTCTATGTTAAAAATACACAGTGAAGAAACACAGTTTCTTTCCCATAGTCTCCCAGAAGTTACAAGCCAGCCAACCCTTTGCAAATAGCTTGCATACAATATATAGAACGTGTAAGGAAGAGATAGAATGCCCAAGGGTTGGGGAGTTACTCGAATCATTACAAAATGGAGATGAAGAGCCAACCATTAGCTACAGGTGCAGCGCTACAAACATGACATTTGGCTTGGGTGACCCTTTACCCTCCTTCGCCACTTGGATAGAAGCCAATCTGGAGAAAAAATACTTTAAATGCTGCCTTTGGTGCCAAAAAACCGAAGTGTAGATGAGCGGGCCCACATGGAGAAGTTGCGAACCGAAATTTCGCGAAACGGAAGCAAATTTGGCAATTTCCCCTCTGTGCGCCGCGCCATTTTCTCTGTGTGTTGCGCTACTTTGGGGCATGTTTTGGGGCACTTGAAGGTGTCCAAAATGTGCCCAAGTGGGCTTGTTGGAAAGCCTGTCCTATCTACTTTCTAACCCCACTAGAATTTTTGAATTTGGTGCTCATTTTCCCCTCCAAATCTTCATTCTCCCAAGACTGCATCCTGTGTGTCAACAAAGGGGCAGAGAGGCCATTTTTGGGTGTTTTTTGACCTTTTGGAGACTCATATCTTGCTCAAAATTCTTGTCCGGGCACTAGTAGTCGTGATTTTCCATGCTGAATCCAAAAATGCAAACCATTCCTCATTTGGAGCTCTAGAATTTTAGTTGGCGCGGCGCACAGGGAGAAAAAACCTGTGTTTTGCCCTGGAGGTTCTCTATGGGGTGTTATGATGGGCCAAGGAAGCCTCAGCCAAGATTTGAAGCCGGTCTTTCTCTTTTTCCTCTTTTGCCTTTCTTGTTGCTTTCCTCAATTTCGCCTTCAAGCTCCTTATCTCGGCCCTTACACTCATATTTCGTGTCCTGTAATGATAAGCCATGTGTATTAGTATGGTTTTGTCTCTGTCAGACTTCTCCAGCAGTCTCTCCAGGTGGATGTTGATCCGCTCTAGCCAGGACTCACGGTCATTATTTATCTCTTGCTCCAAGGTAGTGAGCTTGATCCTCCTTTGTTGGGCAGTTTGTCAATTCTCACAGATCTTTTGCAGCTCCATGATCTCATGCTGGTCCTCAAGTTGATTTTTTCTCTACTCCAAATACTTTATAATCCATCTGGCCCTCTCCACATTGAGTTACAAGTCTTGCACCTCCGTGTTCTGCTCCTGAATAGTCATCCTAAGTCAGGTGCTCTCCACATCTGCATCATCATCCTGAATGAGGATGAAATCGGCCTCCTGTTCACCTGATGGCTCACCTGAAGGCCCCTCATCCTGCATGGGCTCCTTACCTCTATCCTGTACCTATGGTGCTGAGGGAGAGGAGGGGGATTTTGTATATGGGAATAAGGTCTAGGGTTTGGGATTAGTTATATAGGGTTGAGGGGATTTTAATAAGGGCTAGGGTTTGGGATTGAATGTAATGTAGGATTGATCAACTTGGTGGGGGGGTAGGAAATGAGGCAACAAGGGAGAATGGGGAAGGAGGAGAGTCCTTGGTGACAAAACTATGAGCTCGGAAACCCTGGCAGCAAATTTGTTTGTGTTGGGTATGAATTTTTGTTTCAACCTTTATCACCCTTACACCACCGTCATTGAGCACAAAAATGGATGAAACATTGAGAGATTGACCCCACTTGGAAAATTCAAGGGATTGAAGGCAATTGGTTGCAAATTCTAAGAAAAATCAGCCTTAGCAGCTCTGTGCGCTGCGCCTTCCATGTGCGTCGCACCAGTGTAAATTTACACTGGAAATTTTCTCCCAGTGTGCCGCGCTCTCTATGTGTGTCGCGCGCTTTTCCAAGTGACTTTTGGAGGCCTTCCCAGTGTCTAAATTGGGCACAGGATAGCTCGTTGTAAATTTATTTAAGTCTAAATTCCAACCCAACCATAATTTTTCAATTTGGAGTTAATTTTCCCAATCAAAAATCAAATCTCCAAAGAGTGGTCAAAATGTGCCAAAGGAGGCTGCCTAAAGGCAGAGTGTTGTTACAGTCACCTTTTGAATGCCTTCATCAACTCCAAATTGAGCTCATGATAGCTCATTGGAAATATATTTTTGTCTAGTTAGCATTTGACTCATGAAGAAAGTCATTTGGCAAACTGAGCTAGGAGAAAATTTGATTTTCCCAAGGTCACTTCAAAGGTGCATCAATTCTCCCGAGGCAACTATATTTTTGACATTTCTCCAAAACCATGACACTTGTGTAAAAAGTTAAGGAGGTTTTTCTTCCTTGCAATGTTGTGGAAAAAAAACTCTCTCAGTTTTCCCAAATTCGTGTTTTATTGCTCAGTAACATCATTTGAGTGAAACCTATCCTGATGTGTGGAACAACGGATTTGTCGAAATGAATTGAAATGAAGGGGATAGGGAGCTTCTAAATTCTTGAGGAAATTTTGGGAAGTAGGGAGGGATGTTAGGAAGTAGGGGAAAGTGAAATATCAGATATTTAGTGAGGGGAAGGGGTCCAAAAAGGCAAAACACAGGTCCAACCTAGAAAATTGCCAGGTTGTAGCAAGAAACTAGGGTTTGTGCGAAACTGAGGAATTTGGGGGATTTTAGTGGTGGGAGGTGTTTAATAAGGTACATTATGGATAGTGAAAGGTGTATAAACATCAGGATACAAGTTTTTCCGATGATTTGACCATCCAAGAGAAATTAGCTTCAAAACCCTAGGAGAGGGAAATGAACTTTGCCTAGGCGCAACTAAAGCATGAACAAGGTGTAAAATGGCCCAGTGGAACTTGACATGATGATGACAACCCTTTGAAGGATGGTACACTCAGTTTATTGGTGACATGGAACGTCATTTGGACAACTTTGACAAGGGTAAAATCAAATCCTAGACCTAATGCCTAGTGACCAAATTTTGCTTGAAGACTCACTGAAATGACAAAATTTGACCTTGACACTTTAAAATCACTTTGTAAGAGTATGTTTGATCACTGGGGGAAGGCTACAAAGACTGACACTAACAGGAAATTTTCTTGATCCCTGTCACATTCCTTTGATTTCATGCTTCTCTAGTCATGATGGTTTTGTAAGCAACACATTGAGTGGTTTTGTGTCCAAAATTATGACATGAGAAACATTCACCATTGAAGAAGTTCTTGCGTTTATTGAATCTATTGATCTATCGATTGTAGTTTCCATTCATCTTTGAAACAAATTGAGTGTGATTCACCTGAGGTTGGTT
Organism: Pinus tabuliformis; assembly: GCA_031772625.1. Classification (NCBI taxonomy): domain Eukaryota; kingdom Viridiplantae; phylum Streptophyta; class Pinopsida; order Pinales; family Pinaceae; genus Pinus; species Pinus tabuliformis. The sequence goes on from CM062811.1 coordinate 628,190,007, forward strand.
GTGACTTCTGTTCATCCTTGGAGAAAACTGAGCCTGATTTACCTGGTGATCTGCTTTATGCCTTTGCTGACTATTGTCATACTGTTCACTGTTCTTTGCTGCATCAAGATAGCTTTTAGTGGAGGTTGACGGCTTCTGTGATTGAGGTGCTTCTTCAGTATATCCAAGACCTGTCTTTATCAGAGGAGAATGTTGCACTTTGATAATTTCATTTAAGGTTTCTAATCCTTTAGCAAATCTAAGATTGAGAGATTTTGTTTTCTCAAGATCCTTTCTTAGACCCACAATTTCACATTCTAGTTTTTCATTGTGTTTTTCTCTTTCAGTAAGTTGATATGTCAAGGTATCTATAATAATATTCTTTTCTTCTAAACAGATTTTGAGTTTAAAGATTTCTCATGAAGTTCATCTTCTTCTAAAGCATCCAAAAATTTATCATCTTCATAAGCTATTTGAATTCTATAGTCATTACTATTTTCAGCTTCATCACTATTTGATAATCCATCGCTATATTCATGAGTATAGTAGCTCTTTTTACTTACACTTTGTTTTCTATTCCATTTTGCAGATTCCTTCCCTTTATCACATTTATCTTTATGAGGACATTTGGCAGCATAATGACTGACTCTACCACAGGCAAAACATTTGAAAGGTAGCTTACCTCTAAATCTTCTGGAACCCCATTGAAGCTTCTTAACAAAGTTTACTCCATCTTCTTCTTTTGAAATATGTCCTCATTCGTTGAGTTCTTCTTTTCCTTTTGCTAAAGCTTTAAATGCGGCTTCTCTCATATCTGATGGGCCTCATTTTCTCATCTCAAAGGCAATTAAGATACCGTGAAGTTGTGTCATAGTAATAGTATGTAGATCATGTTTTTCTTCTATGGCAGATACTTTTGATGCAAATTTAGCAGACAAGGATCTTAAAACTTTCTCAACTAAGGTAGCTTCCTTTATCTCTTCAGCCAGATTTTTCATGCAATTAACAACCTCATCTATACATAATAAGTAACTAGCAATACTTTCATCATTATGCATCTTAAGAGTTTCATATTGAATTCTGAGAGTTCGCAGTTTAGCGCGTTTTACCTGAGAGTCTCCTTCATAGCTTAGAAAAATTTTGTCCCATATCTCTTTGGTTGATTTGAGCTGCATAACTTTGACAAACTCTGATTGTGACAGACTTCCCAATAATGTATCGACAGCCTTGGCATTGGTTTCATATTGCTTTTTACCTGTCGTATCTGTAGGAATTGCTGATGGAAATGTATATCCTCCTTCCACAATTTCCCAGACATATGTTCCAAGTGATTGAAGGTAGGTTGTGGTTCTTATCTTCCAATAAACAAAGTTGCTCCCATCAAATATTGGCAGTTGATGGATCCCTCGCTTTCTTGATTACTCATGATGATGGATCTTCCTTCAAGTAATCAAGCTTCTTCTAAAGGACCTGCTCTAATAAAAATTGTTGGAAATAATACTGAGAGGGGGGGGGGGGGTGAATAAGTATTATTAACTCAATAATTTTTCATTTCCATAGGCAGATTTGTATATGCTACTTTAGCTAAGTGAACCAGCGTGTACACGTGACTGTTATTAAAGCAACCAACGTATATGCAGAGAATTTTGATTTACCTAATTTATCATGTATTGAACTTTAACCAGTATGACATATATGAATTAGACAGTGCAGTAAAAGCAGAATAAAGCATAAGCATCACACATGAACACCAAGATATAAGGTGGAAACCCAATGTGGGTAAAAACCACCTGTTGCTGTCGTCTCTGTCTTCTTTTAATAATAAGAAAAATATGTTTACAATTTTGTACTGGTGTAGACTTATACCAGTATGCAGGCTTCTACCTGTAGAAGGCTGCAACCTTCTCTCATTTTCCAGCTACTACTGGAAGGGAGCTACAACCCCCTAGCTCTTGTACTAGCCGATATGTTTGTTGGTACGTAGGCGCCGACCTACAGAAGGCTATGACCTTCTCTCTTCCTCCAGGGACCACATTTCATAAATTTTCAAACTAGATCCATCAACAACATCATAACTGTAATTCAATCATCAAATATATCTGCATCAACCAATCACCTTTTGAACCAACCACAACCGAATCAATCAATCACTTTGACAACCCATCAATCTAATCATTCAGAATACTATCACCAGAATACAGTAACCAGAACCCAAGCCAGAACCTAGAACTCTGCAACAGCAAACAGAAGCAACTAAAACATATTTTATAAGGTATATGCTACTTCCATGTGTTGAACCTGTGTGTATACGTGATTTTCTCAAATCCAACCAACATATACATCTGCAAATATAAATTCAGAGTTTTGCAGCTATTCCAGACTTTAGTTATACCCAGGTCATATCATTTATAGAATAATATATGCGTCATTATTCATATCTAAAATATACATGAGAAAAAACACATAATGATAGTTCATTTTACGCCTTAAGATCATGATCCATCATTAGATCTAATCCCTCATCATCTGCTAAGGTTCATCCTTGGTTCAGATCCAACAATGCACCATAACCCGATAACCTGCATACTAGATCTCACACTTCATCAGATATTCGATACTTGCACACCTTTGACCTAATGATCTTCTCATCCTTTTATAGTTTTTAGTCCTTTCTCAAGACCATGGACCAAAACCACTTAGGACCAAATACCTAGGGTCAATACCTTGGACCAATACCATGGATCAAAATACCATGGACCAAATACCTTGAACCAAAAACTTATTTTTCCAAGGTATACGTGCTTTTCCTTCTATGAAAGTGCATGTGTACGTATACACGACTTGTATACAGTGAACCTGCATGTATACGCAGCTTGGTCAATGGTCAACCTGCATATACCTCTCTTTCTTCATTCTATGAAGATAGATCTGTAATTCTTTGTTGTTTACCTACTATATTGTGATCTTTCATCTAAGTGAGTTGTCATCAAGGACAATACCTATATCATAATGCCAACATCATTTACGAGGACAACCTTGAGATCATTGAAAGATTTTTGGGAAACCTCATCCCATGCAAAGGAAATCCCTTGTTTGAGCAACCCAGTAAATCCTGTAGCTAGCCTGACATAATTGGGTATAAAACGATGGAAAAACTTTGCCTTTCCTTGCAGGCTCTGGAGTTGGTGAAATGAAGATGGAGGTGGTAAATTTACAAGGACCTTGACTTTAAGTGAATCAAGTCGAATACCATCCTTGGAAACGATAAAGCCAAGGAGTCATCTAGATTCTATGCAGAAAACACATTTATGCGGGTTTAACCAAATGTCGTAGTGTCTACAGCAAAGAAAAATCTGTTGAAGATGGTCAGGGTGATCCTGGCACTTACGAGAATGAGTGGGAAGGTCATCCAAGTAAGGTTGGACAACGTCGTGAATATTATGAAACACATAGGACATTGCCCGCTGAAATATATCCCCAGCATTTTTGAGGCCAAAAGGGAGCTTTTTATACGTGAACGTACCCCATGGACATATAAAAGTTGTCTTTTCTTGATCAGTCAATTCAATGTTAATCTGGTTGTAACCAGAAAAACCATCCATAAAGGAAAAAAATTTACTCCCAGCACATTCGTCAATGATCTGATCAATGAAGGGAGTAGGGTAGTTATCCTTAGGATATGCACGATTGAGATCATGATAATCAATGCAAACGCGGACCGTGCCTTGTTTTGCATCACCGAGACAATATTTGACACCCAATCTGTAAGAGGGGTGGGATAGATGAATCTAGCTCTAGGAAGTTTTTCAACTTCACCCTTGATAGCGGCGGCCTTCCTAGGGTGCAATGGGCGGAGCCATTGTCGAACAGGCTTCGCATGAGGACAAGTTGCTATTTTGTGCACAACAATGCTAAGATAAATGCCATGCATTTATTCGTAGTACCACGCTAACACATCATAGAATTCTTGAAACAGATGAGTATAAGTCTTGATCTCATCCGGAGAACAAGTTACCCCGATATGGACATGTTCAACGATACCAGGCTTGATAGAAATATCAATCGGCGTTGTTTGGGTAATATTACCCAAATTTCCTTCCAACCATACTTTGTGAGTCATGATCGTTGGTGGAAGTGGGAGGGAAGGAAACGGAGAAGAGAACTCTTCGAAACTGGTAGACGTGACCATCGGGCGACGCAGGAATGAGGAACAATGATGAGTATCAGCCCAAGGTGGTTCCTCGAGAGACATTATTTCCATGATACCTTCGTCAGCAAGGAAATTCTCGGCTAAGGGATCAAAAGATTCCAAAGTGCCAAGCCATGGGGATTGAGAATACGTATATAGAGAGGTCTTTGAAACAGGAGAATTAGAGGATGCGGAACTCGAGGCCGAAACAATTTCCACGTAATTGATTTCAGCAGGACTAAGTGGCATAACCTTGCCCCAGGTATCAAAAAGATCTAGGGAAGGTATGACCCAAGGATCAAATTCGACCGAGACCATGTTGACAAATGCAACGTGAGGAGGTGGGAGTAGAAAAATTCCCATTAAGGCAGAATCTTTGAAAAGACTTGCCCCCACACTCTCATAGGGAGCACTAGTGTGGTTGACGTACGGAACATTGTCATCTGAGGAGGAAGAGGCAAAGAAGGATAGTTGGGCGACAATGACAATCTTCCCTTGATGGGGAAAACAAATCACGCAGAATAGGGAGGAGGCTATAGCATGCATAGCATGGGTCTAGCTCCGGCCGAGTAGAAGATTGTAATTGAGATTAGCATCGACAATCTCTACTTCAACATGTACTATCTTTCCCTCCAGAGTAATGTTAAGGTTAGGTAAGACATCGAAGGGTCGCGAATCGCGCCCATCGAAAGCTTCCAAAGTGTTCATGGATTGGTTCAAAGCAGGAGAACCAATGGCCTTCCAGCGTGCGATTGACATGATGCAGGTGGAAGCACCTTCATCTATGACAGTCCTGTGGATGGTCTTCTCATTAATGATTACCTTAATGAGAAAGGAAATCTGATGAGGTAGGCACAGAACATGGTTCTCTAGATCAAAACATATCAAATTGGAACCGGTGGCGTCAATACCCCCTATAGCTGACAACAAAGATTTCAACTGTGATGGGCAAATTTGTAGCACCTCGAGAGCCAACATAGCTGATGGTGCCTAAGCCAAATCCTCAACAACATTATATTTTTGAGCGGCTCGGGCATTGGGATTGTATGAGGATTTCCTTAGCACACCTCAAGAGGGTGGCCATATATCGGAATCAGGGTTAGGGTGCTCGATATGAAGAGGGCCAAAACTCAAGGCAGAAGAAGAAGGGGTGGCTTCTTTCTCTTTCCGGCAATTAGAGTAGGAGTTTGGTAATATTTTGATCTAGTAGCCACATTAATAGGCATACTCATCATGAACACTTGAGATCCTAATGAAGCAGATGATTGAGGTTGGTCTACCATTAGGGTCTGCTGGCTCTTTTAGGACAGCTGGGGTCCCTTTGAGCAAATGACTAACTTTGAATCGTCAGGGACAATCCTTAGTATAGTGATCCTCCTCTCAAATGAGGCAGGGATACTTAGTTTTCCATTGTGAAGATTCGCCAGCAGACGATTTGGGGGGGCTTGTTTTAGGGCATCGGCTTTACCCTTACCTTTGCCTTTCTTCTTACCTTTGGAGGATTGTCCGCTGTGGTAGACTAGACAGCGTGAACCTCTAAGGTTTTACCAAGGCCAAGTGGATTATGAAAAGAACTATTGGGAACAACATTTGAGACCAACTTCTATTTAGAAGAATATTTAGCAGGGGTCTGGAACATTGAACCAATGACTCCATCAATAGGAGGTGTATCCTGTGACTTCGATGTCGTGGGATCAGATGATGGTCACAGAGCATCGGGTAATAACTCATACAAAGTGCCAGACTGAGAGTAAACTAGATCTAAGTACTCGGCACGAGCAATGGATTGTTCTTCAGTAATGCACACACCCATAGCTATATCACGAGCAATTGGGGCCACGAATGACTTATTGAACCATTCTGTGAGCAAGTGATCAACAATATCGAATTTGATTAGGTGACATCTACGTCTCCATTCATGGCTGTGGTCGGAGATGTGTGTCGCAGTATCTTTCTTAAGCAATGTGAGAAAATAGGTGCCAGTTTCATAGCGAACCGGAAATTGGAAATGTGTGAGGAAAGCCATGGCTAAAGAGTTAAAGTCATGGTAAGTACTTCAAGGAAGTTGGATGTACTACTTGACTATATCACCTGTGAGGGTTCGCTGGAAAAGACGAAGATGAATGGAATCGTCAACGTAAGAATTCGAAGAGAAACAGAGGTGATATGTCATCACGTGGGCTTAAGGATCTTCTCTTGCTTTCCCATCGAATTTTGGCCAATCACTCGATATCTTGGATGGAACCAGAGGTCAGTATGGCGAATGAAGAATTGGATCATTTGTAAGGCAAGACACATCTGGCAACTCTAATGTGGCCAATAATGGAGATTGAGTATTAAAATGCATTGGAGGTCAGTAAGCGGGTCCAAGTGGAGGAGCCCATCCCTGTTGGTAAGGATTTTGGCCCCATAGTGGGGGATTTTGGCCATATGGCATTTGATTCTACCCCCATTGCGGGTTACCTTGGCCATAGGGAGGATTTTGACCTTGAATACCTTGGAACTGTCCAGTCATAGGTTGCTAATAAGAAACGTACGAGTTAAGAGGTTGTTGAGCCTAGTGACCGGACATATGGGTATTGTACCTATTGTCCCTGAACATACAGGTGGTGAACCTGTTGCCCCTTAACAAGAGTATTGTGGACTTGGTGCCCTTGGGCATAATGATTTTGTATCTGTTTCCCTTGAACAAAAGGAATTTGTACTTGTTGACATAGGACATTAGGGTTTTGTACCTACTGCCCTTGGCCAAAAGGATTTTGGACCTGTTGACCAAGGACATTATAATTTTGGGCCTGCTATTGCAGGACTTGACCTTGCCCTTGCCCTTGCAAGGGTTGACCCTGCTGATATGTATATAAGGGTTGTTGCTACCTGGGATGGTTTTGTTGCTGCAAGGGTTGGCCCTGCGGCTGCAAACTTTGTCCTCGGGGCTACAGAGGTTGGCCCTGCAAAGACATGGGTTGGGAGGTTTGTGGATGATTTGTTGCAACGCTTACAGGGGTTTCCCCTATGGTTGTTGCAGTTAACCTTGCTGCGGGGTCATTTTCCCTTGTTGTTGCGCGGGTAGCCCTTGCTGCAACAAAGGTTTCCCTTGTTGTTGTAGAGGTTGTCCTTGCTATTTCAAGGGTACTTGAACAGTTCCGGGAAAAATTTTAAACTGAACCTAGCCATAGCCACCCTAGAAAGTGGATGAGCCAGGTTGAACGTACTGTCGAGACTGAAGGGTGTAAGGTTGATTAACCATTCCTTGAGAACCATATGGAACATAAGGAGTTTGGTATTGGACCTGAGCCACATAAGGGTGTTGATACTAGACATTGCTTGACCCAGATGGACCAAGGGGATTGTGAACCTGATGGTATTGGACGTTGTTCGATCCAGCAGGATCAGTAGGGTTTTGAATAATGCCAGAAGAAGGTTGGTTCATACCAAGCATGTGAGCATGTGAGCCAATCACATTGGTGGCACCTGACACCATAGAAACATTCATATTCTGCCCCCAGGAGGTGGCACAACTTGGCCACTGACTGGAGGGATGGAGGAACTGACAAAGACATTCTTTGAGACCGTTGGTTGAACCGAACAGGTGACTGGGACGAACGATACAAGAGGGTTCGGAATGGTGGGTTGCACCGGGACTAAGGTAATGGCCTGTTGGGAGGTCGAGTTCGTATGAACGGACCTGTAGTAGGCATGGCACCTGATGCCCAAACAGGGTTATGGTAAAGTGATGAGGCACTAGGTGTACCTAAAACCAACTGTGCCAAAGACACATAATTAGGTGGAAATTCTCGATACACACTGATGGGAATTCTCCCTATATAGGGGAAACCTTCAGGAGGAAAAGGATGTTCTTCCTCCTCGACAGTGTGTGGAGTAGAAACTTTTGACTCATCTAGAGAGGTGACTGGAGCATTACCTTCGAGTTCCATATCTGGGAACAAACAATGATGAACGCCCGAAGAAGTACGAGGGGATAATTCCAAGGGAACACTCGGTTGATCATACGAACTGTACAGATGTTGCAGTGATATCACAACAAGGTCAAACAAAGGATTCAGAGGATAGATAACCAGTCCAAGCTGACCATCAGTGGTCGATGAACTCTCAGGAGTTTAAATTAGATTGTTTATAGATTCCAGGCCAAAATCAGCAAGTGACCCAGTATCTGAAGTAGGCGGAGGACGTGATGACAAAGGTTGAATGCTCAGAACAATTCCAATTTCAACACCTTGGTCCTCGAGTGACTCTGGTAATTCAGGAAATGGCTCCTCGGGCAATATTTTAGACAAAGGAGAGGAAGAGGAACTAGGTGAACCAAATGGTTCAGCCATGATGACCTTGTCTTAGTTAATAGGAAAAGAGAGAGATAAAATTCAAGGCTTTAAAAGTTCTTTAAGGGAAACTCATGATTTGGTCTAAAAAGACTAACAAGATGGTATAAGATCATGGGTAATCAATTTATTAAGATGTATAAATAGACTAGTGCTCTTTCACTTTTTAAGAGTCGAGAAAGAAACAAAGATGACTCTATCACTTTCGATTGGAAACGAGCTCGAAAGAACAAGTGCTCGAATGATCTTTTAATTTTAATAAGTCAAAAATATCAAATCACTGCTCTGGATGATCTAGGTAAAAAGGATTACCAGGCAACTGTGAACTGCATAATACCTCTTGGTTAACTGAGAAGTACGGGCAGGCAATCTCCTCAAATGTTGTGTTCAATGTATCACATTTGCAAGGCAGCCGACTCGGCTTCCTATGGATAAAGAATTGTAGCCTAGAGGGGTCTCCAGTTATATACTCGATAGTACGGGGAGCACAAATACATACTAACATTGTCTAATGCCAAAGCTAACGACAACTACTAGGTTTAAAGACATCGGAACACGTCTCTAGCTTAGACCTTCTAGATATGATCATTAGATTTCAAATGCGCCTTAGGTTAATTGAGTTAATTTTAAAGTTTATCTTGAGTTATGCCTCAGTTTTCAAGCCTTAGCGGTGTGACTCGAAAAAACCCTAAATGCAACTAAATGAGACAAGACCCTTTCAATTCGATGAATTGTCTACAATAGAGAGGGTAGGAAACACACAATCAAATGCAAAATACCAAGAAACTGAAAACAAAATGATTTTTCACTATTTCACTTTTTGAGAAAATAAACTAATGAAAAATACATTCCAATTCCTAATTTCCCGACAAGTACATTTCTAACAGTCCTTCCAAACGCAAAAAGAGTCCTTTTTCTTTTCAAATGCCAATGCAATCCTAGTCTTTAATAATGCTAACTATCGTAGCATACTAATGCAACAAACTAGAATTTCATACTTTTTCATGAAACGACGAAATGAATTTTTTGCATACAACACTTAAATGAAAACTTTTTCGAGACAATTATCTCTTCAAGCAAATGAAAACACGAAAAGAGAGACTCGTTCAGACTAATGAAACAATGACTTTACCAAAAACAAGACAAGCAATGTGATCCATGTTGGAAAAGAAATGTTTAGACAAGAAAACGAAAACTTTTCGAACTTGTGTGATGGAGGTCAAAGTCGTAACAGGACCGTAAATGAATGCAAGGAGTAAATGCACCAACAACTCGACTCACTGAATTCACAATCAGCTGAATGGATGATAATTTAGATGCCCTAGTGCCACTAACCATCCAATTGCCCAAGAAATCAAGCGGAAAGAAGACAAATCAACAAGCAAACAAAACCAAATGAAAAGCAGCGTTCTAGTCAGGGAGAAAACGGTCTAAAAGGCTTATAGAGTCGAAATCATGAGATCAAGAGACACTAGCCAAGATTGGGGACAAACCCTAATATTCACTTACAGGCATTGGCGTGACTACCTAATTGACAACAAGTGCCAGATGGAGGTCAGCGCGACTATTTCTCAGCATGTCGTGCTGATCGGCACGACTATCAGTGAATTAAGCGAGTTGAGTGAGGGAGCCAAGAAAAAAATAAAAATAGAAATAAAGTAGGGACCAGATTTGCTACTATGAATTTTAAACTCAGACCAGTAAACAAAGGAAAAGAAATAGAACCAAAGGGAAAAAGTGGAACTAGAAAATTTCACACAAAATCATGAAATCCCAAACAAACAAATAGAATTATTGGCTCCCCAGTATGGTCGGCAATTTGTGGTGAAGTAAAATTATGAGTGCGTACACAACCAATTCCTCTAGCTTGATAATGGGTCTAGCCACAACCGATACATTCTATGGAAGATTTCCTTAGGTTAGAACCAATTAAGAGGGCCTACCTCTTAGTACGCTTATCCCGTTTGATGATGTCCTTTTTTGCTCGCTCCAGCTATCTCTCCTTTCCTTCTTCAAACACTTGAAACAAGTAAACAACAACAAACAACAACCGTGATAATAGACATATTGTAATTCGACCTACTTAACAAGTCAAGAAACATTAAGCCGTGAACATGTAGGATGACACATCATATAGGAAATCAATCAATAGTTGCATATATATTGAATCAAGAAGAGATTACAACCATTGTCTTGACGTTGTTGTTCTCCTCCGACAAAACCAGGTTCTCACACACTTCTACTAGCATTCCATGATGACCTCAACAATGATAGTTTTAAGGCTCTTCCCTTTAGGCTTCACACTAAACCAAATTCACACTTCTCCCTCACACAACTAGAGAGCTACAACTATGAATAGCTTGTTGTTTACGGAAACTGAATCAGCACTAGCACACCAACATTAACACTAGCTTGTGCTTGGGAAAAAGGGAGGTTTGTATAGCACGAATGGATGGGAGATGGTTCCTCTTCTCATGGGAGAAGGTCTTATATATTGAGGTAGTTCCATCCTTATAGGGGAAATGAGCCCAAACTGACATCCTCAACCCCATTCGGCCAAACTGTTTACCAGACTTTCGTTATGAAGTTTCTAGAGCTAGAAGCTTCGGCTCTTTATTTAAAAATCTTTCCATAAGAGGATCCATGCAACTGGAACAAATCTCAGTCGCTCCAGTCGGTGGCTAGGGACAATTTTAATCCCTGCATATCGACGCGAGGAGGACAAGGGCCATTAGCGTTGGTCTTGTAAATTGGGAAAAACAAACGATTTTGGGAAAATGGTGCAAGAGGGGATTGTTATGCTCATGAAGAGGGACACAATGGGAGTTTCTTCATGAAGAGAAAGTGTATAGGGTTCACTGTAGAGGTCCTTTAGGATCAAGGAACAAGGAGTATAGTGCAGTTATAGAATGTTGTGTAACATGGAGATTGGTGGCATTATGATGCAGGTGTTGTACTTGATGGAAACCCACTAGTAGCAGAACAACTCACTTGTATATGGTAACTAGATGAATCTACATGAGGGATATCAGAGGTGACAGAATGATGGATCAGAATAATGGTTAAAGGTTTGATACAGGGAGATTGTTAGTGTGTGTTGTCCTTGATAATAGTTTTTCTTTGATGAATGAACTAATTGATAAAAGTATAAACAGGATGTGACAGAATGCATGGCAGTTGTGTTTACAGATGTGACAAAATGCAGGGCAGTTCAAAGGAATCAGTTCAAAAGTAATATGGAAAATCACATTATAACAAGTATATTCAGAGGTAACAAAGTAATGGTACAGAAGAATAGGATGATGGAACAAAGTACTAAAGATCAGAATCAAGAATTTAAGGAAAAAGAATGTTTTCAGGTATGTTAAGTTGCATATGCAGGTTCACTGTACAAAAAGAGCGTATACAAGCGAGATCACTATACAAAAGGAGCATATATGTATGCACGCACTTTCATAAGAGGAAAAGCGTATATGGGATGGAAAATTAAGGAAAATTAAAGTTAAATAATACCAAGGGTCCATACCATGGTATTAGCCCATAATATTGAGTGGAATAACGGTTACTTGATCCCGTCTAAGAATACCACAGGTTCTAAGTGTTTTTTTGGTCTGAGGTATTGAGAAAGGCTAAAACTATATAAGGAGGAGAAGATCAAAGGGCTAAGTGCACAAGTAATGAATATCTTATGAAGTGTTAGATTAAAAGAAAATATGCATGTTATGGGTTTCTGATGCTTTGCTTGATCTGGACTAAGTATGCACTTGAGTGCTTGATGATGGATGAGATCTAATGATGGATCGAAATCATAATGACTTATCATTATGTGATCTGATAATGGATAGGCTAGATCTGAGTGCTAACAAATGTTTTGTCCTTTAAATGCTATGATATGGGTATAGTTGAAGTCTGGAATAGCTATGAAGTTATACTTTTTTATTTGCAGATCTATACGTTGGTTAGCCTTAGTGAAGGTGTTTATACACGCTGGTTCGACACTTCCAAGTAGCGTATGCAAAAGAAAAGCTTGATGTTCAGGGATGACTAATCTATCTGATAAGTTCTATTATTTTACTATTGTTTTTCAATGATGTCTTCTTTAGATCTGAAAGTAAAACTGATTGTATAAGGAGATTGAGTCTGGTTGATTGATTGATTGAGTAAGAAAGGTGATATTTGATGCTATATGTTTAGAACTCTGTAATTTGATAGTAGATCTTCAAAATGTCACTGATTGGTACAGTTTGAGTCAGAGGTTTTTATGATTCAATATTTTTGGAGGTATACGCAGGTTGGGTTAAAGGAAGTAGCATATACACACAGGTTGGCTTCATTGAAGTAACGTATACATTCTGACATATGATTTTTGAGGTTGCAGTTTGTTCTGGTTGTTGATGCAATGTTTTGGGTTCAAATTTGTGTACTGGTTACAGTGATATGTCTATTCCAGCTGATTGGTTGAATTTTGATTAAGTGTCGATTGATTGAGTTTTCAGTGATTGATTGATTCAGTGGTGGTTGATTCAAAAATTGATGATTAGGTGATTCAGTTATGTCAGAAGTTTCAGTGATCGATTGATTCAGTTGTGGTTGATTCGGAGATTGATGATTGGGTTTCAATTATATCAGAGATTGATGATTGAGTTTCAATGATTGGTTGATACAGATTTTTTTGATGGTTGTATTGCAGCGATGATTGATTTTGAGCTTCAATGTTACTAATGGGTCCAGTATGAAAATTTATGAAACATGGTCCCTAGAGGATACTGAGGGTTGGAGCCTTCAGTGAGGAAGTCGAAGCTTCCTGCCAGTAATGGCTAGTGATTAGATCAAGGAGTTAGAGCTCCCTTCTAGTAGCAACTGGAGAACGAGTGAAGGTTGGAGCATTTTGTAGGCTAGCGCCTATGTACTAGTAAACATATCAACTAGTACAAGAGATAGGGGGATGTAGCTCCCTTGTAGTAGAAGCTGGAGAACAAGATAAGGTTGTAGCCTTCTGCAGGTGGGTGCCTACATACTGGTATGAGTCTGCGCCAGTACAATATTATAAATGGGTTTTTCTTATATAAAAGAAGACGGAGACGATAGCAACAGGTGGTTTTTCTCCCGCATTTGGTTTCCACCTTAAATCTTGGTGTTCATGTGTGTTACTTATGTGTGATGGTTTATTCTGTTATTAGTGCACATGGTTACTATTTAATGGTTAATAAAGTATTGATGTACTGATTAAAGATCAACATATGATGAATTAAGTGAATCATAAGTTCACTAGATATACGTTGGTTTCCTTAAGAACAGTTGCATGCACATGCAAGTTCCCTTCACTGAAGTAGTGTATATAAATATGATTATGAAATGGAAAACTTTATTGGTTTGTAAATACTGATTCACCCCCCACCCCTCTCAGTATTTTTCCCATCGACATCGTAGTGAATACCCATATAAATAAGGCACACTCACACTCATTATAACTTCCTTTTTCCAAAGAAAGATAATATTTCTTTAAAATCCATTGGACATCACCTTATTTGAAAGACCAATAGGGACCACCCTCTCTTCTAGTTTCTTGTCTTGAACAATGCTTCTTTTAAGTTTTTGAAGAAATAATATCTCTCCTAAAATCCAATGTGTCACTTTCTTTAGATGATATGTGCATCCATAAAGAAGATGAAATTATTTTAAATATATGCATGGGATCTAGTAAGTGGGAAATCCTAATATTCTCCCAATATTGAAGCTCATAAAATACAGATTTTCTTTTCATCCCAATGGGAAATTTCTCAACATAGGTTTTAAAGAATTTTGGATCATCAAGCATAGGCTCCCCATTTGAATCGAATTTTTTCGCAAACTCCTTCTCCTTCTCTCTCTCATATGCTCTAAGCCATTCAGCTAGTGTCATTATCACAGACCTTTGGGTTCTCTCTAATTTACCATTCAAAGCAGATGTTTCTCTTCCATAATGGTGTTATTCTGGGAGGAATACCTTGGAGCAATCATGCACTGGATTTTGTAGCTAGTCGGACCACCTAACCTTCAGAGAAGGTACACAAGATTTACATTCAAGATACCCTTTTGTTACAACACCTGTGAAATTATTGTATACAGTTCGATTCGTTAGCAACGATGAAGATATGAACAATTGTAGTGAATTAAATTATTATGTGGAACAATATTGTTACTAAACATATAAATAAGAATGTAATTTACCATAGAAAACTCCTAAGCCTAGATAATCATGTATGGTGTAAGAAAATATGCCATACAACATAAAACTCATCTTTGTTGTGATGGGTCTTGATACATTGTACACGTGTATCCCTTCCCATAATTCCTTCAGTTCATCTACCAATGGTTGTAAGTAGACATTTATATTCTTCACTTGTCTTCTACCAAGGATTATGAAATCCAACATAAGATGTTCATTCTTCACGGACAACCATGGCGGGATATTATTATTGATCACTACTACAGGCCAAATAAAATAGTTGGTGTTTTTGAAGGAACATGGTTTGGTGTCATCCATGGCTATGCTGAGTCATAGACTCTGTACTTCATCCTTGAACTTTTTCAAGCCATGTATCCTCTATATGTAGCATGGCTATTGAACTTGTTGGGATTCGCATAACTCCTCACTCACTTCTGTGTGAGGCATGTCATCCCTGCAACATGGATAATTCTTTGCAATGAAAGAGTCTTTGAATCCTTGGGATTATTAGCATGTGCCTTAATATCTTATGAGGAGGACCATATGATTTAACCTTTTTTTTTAATTATGGTACCTTTCATGCCCACATTTCATACATATCTCTTTGTCTACATATTCTCCTCTATATAGAATAAAATCATTTGGACATGCATGATATAATATGTACTCAACACCCAACATTTTCAACAATTGCTTTAACTGTTCGCAACTACAGAGTAAGACATTATCACTCGGAATAACCTTATCTTTTAATATCCTACAGTTGATGGGGAATATAATTGTACAATTTCAATATTTAACATTCATAAAATCAACCATTTTTAAATTTGATTGTGTGACAAAATATAAGGAACTTGATCGATCATGCAAGTCAATTACCTCAATATTGTTGAGAAACATGCATCTGACATGTCATACTTTGCTTTCACATTGTACAAAAACATCGTTGTCCCCAACTGGGTATACTTTGATATGTCACCATATCCAAACAGAGGGGCGGTGGAAGCAAATTCCAGGCTTTCGAATAAGGTATCAATGATATGAGAATCATCCCCTAGCTCATCATTCTAGAATGCATCTAACAACATTGCCTCCATGGTAGTCGTATCCAGTAACTAATCATCGATACCAACCTCCATTTGATTTCCTCCCGCATTTCCAACCTATGATGAAGAAATAATATTGTTGTAGTCATTCCTAATTGGTGAATCTAGACGTAGTGAGAATTGAATAGGTGGTTGATTCAACCTTTCTTTGTATGCATCCTCTCTGATTCTTTCTCTTAATGTAGCCTTCTCCCAAGTTGACATTGTAGTGGGGTTCTTCAGAAGATGGTAGGTGGGTTTCTCATCATCACTAGAATCCTAATTCTAAAAAATATTGAACGACATTAGTAAAATATCAATGATTTTAGCAAGCACGTCAATGCAATTGGTTTGTTGAAATTACATTATACCAAATAATTATTACCATCGTTAATCCACGATTATGGCTGGAAGATGCCATGTTCCAATTGGCAGGGTGAAGAGGTTTTTCATTTTCATCTACCAACTACTTGTGGTATGTTTCTCTTGATAAGAGATTCTGATGTTTTTTAAAATAATATGGAGTAATATTTTTTGCATATGAACTTGATTCTGAATCAGGCTCCTGCAAATTTGGATACATTTTTATTCAAATTGACATGGATTAAAAAAAATAGATAATCAAAATATAAATAAAATTTGAACTTACTGGAGATGGAAAGGGAGAACTCCATGAAGGAATTTGATCAACAATATGGAATGAGTTGGAATTTGAAGACTTGGCTATTTGCAAATATTATTGATATTTTATCCCTACATTTGAGAAAAAAAAAATATATATTATGTGCTTATCCAAAATTAATCTCGACAACCATATAATCACAATCTGAATTTCAATCTAGTTTTCATACCATTTTTCAAGACTAAAGCAACTTTAACCGAAAAATGTATACTATGAACTACTGTAATTTATGTGGATGCATTATAAAGAATAATTTGATAGTAATATTCCATTTTATGAGAAATTAAAATTTCATATAGCTTTAAACCAAATTGGTGTCTTTATCATAACAAACTGAACAGATGTGTTTAAAACATTAACAGCACCAGGGCATTAAAATAATACTCGCACCAGTTTCCAGCATTCCGAAAAGAAAAGAAAAATATGTTATCATATCAGTGCTCTTCTACAAAAACGCACTTATGTGTTTAAAAAAAACAGCACCGCTACCCACCTGTTTCACAATTTTAAAAAATAAAAACGAATTCAATGAACTTTGTACTCTTATACCAATTAGGGCACTGATGCTTTTAAATAGAAACTACACTGTTGCATTAAAAAAATTAATCATATAGTTTCAGTGTTTCAAAAATAATAAAAAATTGTATCATGTCGGTGTGTTGAAAAACTTTGCTGCCCCGGTAATGTCGGTGTGTTTTTTTTATAAACGCATCGATGCACTTGACTATCGAATGCACCGATGTGTGAAGAAATTGAAAAAAAAAGGAGATTTTTTTATTTCTTTTTCAAAATTCAAAAAGGAAAGGCCATTGATTTTACAAAATCTAATTTTATAAAGTGTTTTAAATAGTAAAAATTTATTCACCATTTCATTATTTTACCCAAAATTTCAAGCGATTGATTTGCAAGAGAGACATACAAAGAGCACTGTGCAGAAGCAGAACTATTCAGAAGATTAGAAGTTGAAAAGTATGGTAATTCATTGAAAAAATTGCATAGTGAAATTTTTAAATTTTATTATTTATTTTACTAATAATAAAAAAAGTACATTTTTTGTTAAGGTTTAATTAAAAAAGAGATCATTTGCAAGAGATACATACTGAGAGCACTTTGGAGCTGCAAAATATTTTGGATCCGCCAAAAGATAGAAAAAATCTTAAATTTTACTGTTAAAATATTTTACAATTTCTGTTAGATTTATTCAAATTAAAAAAAAGGCCAATGTATAATAAAAAATTTACTATAGATTTTACAAAACATTTTACAATCTGGTTTCCTATTTAAATTTATTTGAAATTCAAACCAAAAAAAAAACAAATCAATATTTACCTTAAACTCTTGCTTCTTCCAGCAAAATTTCACCTTAGGGTTTAACTTTCTCTACCACTTCACAATTAAGGTTTTTCAATTTAAGGATTTTAAATTTAAGGGGTTTGTGTACTTATTATATGTAGGGTGTTTGACATGTAAAGTAGTG
The DNA here is from genome assembly GCA_031772625.1 of Pinus tabuliformis. Classification (NCBI taxonomy): domain Eukaryota; kingdom Viridiplantae; phylum Streptophyta; class Pinopsida; order Pinales; family Pinaceae; genus Pinus; species Pinus tabuliformis. The sequence goes on from CM062811.1 coordinate 628,207,964, forward strand.
GAATAATCTATTGAATTAGATCCAAACCCTATCGGTCATCTCCATTTTTTTTAAACAATTATATGTTTCATTGTGCGCCCTCTGTAATATGACGCACTGATGCTCCTTGTGTAATACAACCCACAGGCATATTAGAACACTCTTGATTTTGTCTAGTTCTTTAATCGTTGCTCCTGGAGTAATATAAAGCACCGACGTGCCTCTTCCAGATAGCACCGTTAAATCATTTTAGTGTTTTTTTCCTTACAAATCGCACCGTAATAATTTAAAATTAATTTTCCATGAAGGTGCACCTGACAATTAAACATCTGGTACGTTTAATGTTCTAAATGCACCGGTTACTAGAGCTTTTTTGGGTGAAAATTATTTGATTTATTTGTAAAATGTATTTAATGACTTATATATTGAATGTTACTAGTTGTATATTGATTAAAAATGTCGTAGAAGGTCTCAAGCAAAAAAGATTGATTGACACAGTCATAGCACATCAAAGAAAGCAGAGAAGGTGAGCTCTTCGTAAATTATTTACAAAATTAATATCTTTGACCTATATGTAAGTTTAATTAATATGTATTGGTTAATGTGTGTCGTGCAGAGCCACAAAATGAACAAGGTCGATAAGATTATTTCTAATCTAAGTGCATAAGAGTGTAAAATCGTGATAGAAAAATTGCAGAATGATGAATCAGGTGAATGAAAAAATGCTATTCAATATGAGTTTTCTTTTTTTTGAATTTTCATTAATAACATACTTAATAATATTATATAACATGTTTCAAACAATCTATTAATTCATATATGTTTAATTTTTTTACAGGTAGAAACAATGAAGAAAAATATAATATCAATGTCCTTCTAAGAAAAGAAAAATTATAAAACATGTAAATGACGATGAATTGGTCCTTAGCTCATCTAAAGTGGTGTTGGAGGTTAATGAAGGGGGGGGGGGGGTTTACAGAACTATAAGGGATCTAGTGGAATGAACGTATAGACGTAATTTACACCTATAATGCAAAAATCAATCCATTGATTTCAAGAACCAAATTATATCTAAACTACATGAAGTGTTTCTAGAGCAATGGTCAATGAGACATGTCAGACTTGCAATAGAAAAAACATTCAACAACAAAAAACAATCATTCAAAAGGTAATATTCCTAATTAGATAAAATAATTTTCTAGAATTATATGTATATATTACTACAAACCATTAATTTATTAATAGTGATTTATTATGTTTAGTTTTCATATATCATTATAAAAATAATTTATTACTTTTTTTCTGGAATTTGAAAATCCCAAATGATCAACGCGTTGATATGTGAAACATGCCAATATGAATGTCCAAAAAAAGTGTATAAGGAGATGGTCAAAGAAATGGACATAATTGCATCACAGGAGGAGTCATCTCAATAACAACATGATTCAAATGCATGTAATAATGATTGAATTTGTACATATAAAAAAATTAGTTTAGCATTAAATATTAATGTTCAAGTATTTTCTTGTAGAAAAGAAAACAATATGGAACTCATTCAACACATAAAACATGGTATTGAAAAGGAAGAAAATGGTTGATTTCAAAGTTTGTGAGTAATTGTTAGTATTTCCTTATAACAACTCAAGGTTTAATTCTTGTATATTTTAAGTTGTTTTACAACAAAATCATTGAATGTCTTCAAACAGGTGTTAACATACGAGCAAGAGCCATTGGAAGAATTGATTGACATTGGGTTAAATAACTGTTGTGAATATATGTTGGCATATCAAAAATTAATTGTGGAATTTGTAAGTATATATGTTGTTTTAATTCTCTCAGTTTATAAGTTATGTTTTATATTAAATATATGATTTATTATGGGGTATAAAACTTGCAGGAAACAAAATATGGAACTATGCCAACAGAAGAGTTGTTGAAAGAAGGCATGAGATTTGGTTTTGAAAGAATGTGTATATATCAAGAGTCACTTTTTGCTATGGTACATTGTTTTTAGATTTATTTCGATTTCCATTATTTTCACCAATGTAGATACACTCATTACACTTTATTTTTATGTTTGTAGATGGAACTATAAGATCAAGAAGATGAAAACAATCAATGCAATCAACAAAACATTCCTCCAAATAGCCCAAGTCATGGAAGTAGCTCAAGCACTGACAACAACTCCACTGAAAAATGATGATCGATTTGGATATCGATGCAAACTGTTGTATTTTTTGAAATAATTGCCTAGGAAAATCAAACATTTTGTTCAATGTAATGGACATAGTGTCCCGGAAGGATGAACGACTGGCGATCACCTGCGCGCGGCCCTGAACCCTGACCGCTCCTGCGCCCCTGCGCCTGGCAGCGCCGCTGCTAGGCTCGCGCCCTCCCTCTGCTGACTCCCCCTCCTTCGCTCCTGGGCCTCCTGCCCACCCCCAGCACCGGGGCCTCCCCCGGTTGTCCTCTTGCGATTTTAGATCTCCCCCAATGCCTGAAATGGACCCCCCGTCTCAGGACCCTGAAGACCTAGAAAAATCGTTCGCCTCTCTTATCCCCGAGAACGCAGCGGGAAAAATCCGTCCTACAGCCTCCAAATTCATCAAGAAGCTAGATGAAATACCAGAAGTATCGCTACCTCCTTCCCTCCCGAGGAGAGCAGCAGTCTCCTTAGCAGAAAGAGGCCTGGTCGGCCAGTTCACGGGACTGTGGCCCTCCCCCGATCAGTCCAGAGATGGATCGAGAGAAACTGGAACACGATGGTGCAAGGGAAAACAACAATCAGGTTCTATGGCAGAGGATTTTACACCTTTCTTTTTGAATCAATGGAGGACAGGAACCTCATCTTCAGGAACGGCCCTTATTTCATGGACTCTCGGGGACTCTACCTAAACAGATGGACTCCAGACTTCGACCCAGAAATGGACGTTCCCAACGCTGTCCCCGTCTGGGTTCGCCTGCCCCATTTGCCGCTTCACTGCTGGGGGGATGAGTCAGTCAAAGCCATAGGGAACGCAGTTGGTAAATATATTGACAGATCTGAACCGAAGGAGAACATGCATGCATGCGCGCGGATCTGTGTTGAAGTAGATCTGGGGAAAGGACTGCCGGAAGCAATTAAACTCAAAGTCGATCAGTGGACGCACATCCAGCAAGTGGACTACGAGCAGCTACCCTTCAAGTGCAAGGTATGTCACGAATATGGGCATTTCGCCAATAGATGTAGCAAATCTAAAACAAATGTATTTGAAGGCAATGTTGAAACCCCCGAGGAAGCTTGGGAGCACGTCAAAAGGAAAAAATCAAATCTCCCTCCAGGCTCAATCTCAAAGGCTCTCCATGAAAACCCCTCCCTCCCCTCTCACCCTTCTGGCTCTGCCCCTTCCTTCCCCTCCACCTCCAACCCCTTTGAAACCCTGTCCGCAGAGGACCCCCCATCCCCTCCCCCTTCCCCTCGAGGTCCCATTGTTACACCCTCCCCTAACTCCCCCCCCAGCCCTCACCTCCTCCAACAGTGGAGAGAATCTTAACCAGGAATAAATCAAAGGAAAACAACCTCTCCACCGATCCCCCCAGAAAAGTTGGAAGGAAGTCTAACAAAGAGATTAGGGATGAAAACGCTGCAAAAGAAATGGCTACCGGAATGCAGCAACCAATGGACACATTTCTAGATAAATCCAAAGGAAGCGGAGAAAAAATGAAAGAGAAAAGCGGGGCAAATACCAAACAAGGTAAATGATGATTTTGGTCTCCTGGAATTGTAGGGGGATGGGCTCCTCCCTAAAAGCAAACGCAGTCCGAGACCTCCTCAAATCTGAACATCCAGACCTTCTCCTTCTCCAGGAGACCAAAATCACGGAACAAGAATTTCAAAACCACATAAAAAAAAGCAGAAGCTATGCAGGTATAGCAATAAGTGCAGCTGGCGCCTCAGGAGGCATAGGGACAATATGGGATAAAAGCAAATGGGAACTTAAAGATCAAAAGTCTTACAGCTGGTGGGTAAGAACAGACATGCAGAACAAAGCCTCGAAAGAGGAGTACTCTATATACAACATTTACGCTCCTAACCATTATAGGGACAAAGCTTCATGTTGGGAATCAATAACATCAGACCTCATGACTGTACAGGGAAGGAACATTTTCCTTGGAGGGGACCTAAATCTTATAAGGAATGCTGATGAGAAACTGGGAGGAAACTACTACGCTGACCCTTCAAGAGACTCATTAGAAGAAATAATCCAAACCCATAATCTAGTGGACATACCTCTGCAAAATGGGAGATTCACATGGAGCAATAAAAGAACTGGCAACAACAATATAAAAGAGAGATTAGATCGTATCCTCGCTCAAGAAAGAACAGTGGCTAGATTTTCAAATATCCAAAGCAAAATCATACAAGGATACATCTCAGATCATAAACCAGTGGCTCTGACCTTAGATAAAGGGAAGAACATGGGGCCTCTTCCCTTTAAATATAACAAGGCTTGGGACAACAAAGAGGAATTCAGAAACATGATCAAGGAGCAATGGGCAAAAGAAATAATTGGCTCGCCTCACTACATTTGGGAAGCCAAGCTCAAATCTCTCAGGACTGTCATAAAGCGATGGGCAAGAAACCACGCTGCAGAGGAAAGCAAAAAAAGAACTGACCTCCAAGCTCAGCTGGAACAATGGAGTCAGGAAAAAGAGAGAACACAGTTCACAGAGGAAGACCAGGCCAAAGAGAACGAAATGTACAAAGAATTGTATAAGCAGAACAGGAGGGAAGAAGAAGAGCAGAGACAAAAGTCTCGCTGCCTCTGGCTCAAAGCCGAAGACAAAAACACTTCCTTTTTTCACAATAGCCTAAAGCTCAGGCGGGCAGGGAATCATATAGAGAGAATAATGATGGAAGGAAGCGAGCTCAGAGACCAAGAGGAAATAAAGGAGGCAGCGTCCAGACACTTCTGCGCTCTCCTATCCGCAGACCCTCAGCCCATTGATAATGCGGATTTCCTTAGCCTAATTGAAAATAAAATATCAGCAGACCAAAACAACGAGCTGGACCAAGAGGTCACGTCAGAGGAAATTGAGTGGTCAATTTTCAGCATGGCACAGGATAAGGCACCGGGCCCAGATGGGTTCACTGTGGCATTTTACAGAAACCATTGGGAAATCATCAAAAAGGACTTCATTAGAATGGTAAAGAATTTCTTTTCAAAATGCAAAATGGGAAACAACATCAAATCTTCTTACTTAGCCCTCATCCCCAAGGATCCCAATCCCCAATCCTTTGATCGATTTCGCCCTATCTCCTTATGCAATGTCTCCTATAAAATTATCACCAAAATCCTAGCTAACAGGTTAAAAAAGCTCCTCCCTTCCCTCATCTCTGAGAATCAAGGAGGCTTTGTGCCTAGAAGGCAAATAACGGACAACGTTATTCTTATTTAGGAGGCAATACACAGCAGTATAAATAGAAAGGAAAAGGGCATGATTATCAAACTAGACATGGCGAACGCCTTTGACAGAGTCAATCACCAATTCCTTAAGGCAGTTCTCGGGAAATTTGGGATATCCAACACCTTCATCAGCAGGATCATGGAGTGTATTTCATTCCCTTGGATAGCCCCTCTAATTAATGGCAGGCCAAGTAACTTCTTCAGAAGCTCAAGGGGACTGAGACAAGGCTGCCCGCTCTCCCCATTCCTCTACATTATCATGGCCGAAACACTAAGTATACACTTGGAAAATCTTCGCAGGCAAAAAGAAATCACAGGTATCAGCATAGTGCGTGGAACCAAGGGGATAAACCACTCTCTCTTCGCTGATGACACCCTCCTAATCGGAGGAGCTTCCAGTCTCATGGCAAGAAGGTTCAAGAAAACGTTAGAGCTCTTCCTTCAAGTGTCTGGAGGCAAGCTCAATAATAATAAGTGCATGATATACACCTGGAACGTCCCCAGGCAGATTATCCAGAGAATATCCACAATCTTGGACATCCCTGCTCAAAGGAATTGGAGCCATTTCATGTATCTGGGATTACCATTAGCTAAGGAATCGGTCAAAACCGAAATCTAGGTAAAATTAATAGAGAAACTGAGAGGGAAGCTTCAGAGCTGGGGTGTGTCCTGGCTTAACCTGGCTGGAAGAACAACTCTCATTAAATCCATTCTCTCAGCCCTCCCAATATATCAGTTTGCAACCACTCTCGCCCCGGCAGCATCCATAAGCATATGGAATTAATCATTAGGAGCTTCTTGTGGCAGGGAGGAAGGCAGGACTCCAAAAAGTTCAGTCTTGTAAAGTGGGATCAGGTCATCTTACCTTTCGAAAAAGGAGGGCTTGGAATAAGAATTCCAAGATTAGCCAACATGGCCATGGGCTTCAAGTTGATCTGGAGAATTCTCAATGGAAAAGGAGCCTGGTGGACAGAGGTAATCAAAAGAAAATATCTGAATGGGGCCAACTCCAATATCCTATCGGAACCCATTGTCGACAGGCAGTGCACCCCAGTCTGGAAACTTATAAAAAAAACTCTCCCTCATTTCAAAGTCTGTATCTCAAGAGCCCCGGGCAGTGGCAGAGACATCAATATCTGGACTGATCGTATAATGGGTTCAGAAGCAAGGGAAGCTCTCCCAAATCTCAGTCCCCTGCAATTGTGGATGGAAAGGAAAAATCTTAAGACCCTATATGACATCTCCTCTTGGGACCAAAACAGATGGCTAGGCTGGAAGCACCTTCCCCTCCCAAACAATCTAAGGGATCTGTGGGCCGACCTCAAGATATCTCTCTCAGGTTCAGCTCCCCTTAACAGTCTGTCCGAGGATAAGTATGTTTGGGACCCCAATGGTGGCAACTACTCAGTCAAAGAAGGATACAAAATCCTCCAAAATGCCTCAGCCACAAACAACTGGCCTCTCCACAAAGCGGCTTGGAATCCGGAATGCCTCCCAAAGGTCAAATTTTTCAATTGGACCCTCCTCAAAAGCAAAATCCTCACAGCGGAAAATCTAAGGAAGAAAGGCATCCTTGGCCCTTCAATCTGCTGCCTGTGTAGAGCAGCGGAAGAAAGCAGCAATCATCTCTTCTTAGAGTGCTCCTTCGCTCGAAATTGCTGGAAGCTCATCACCAGTCCGCTAACGATTGGTGATCTACCCAATCAGATTACCCTCCTTCAAAAAAATTGGGGGAACAGCTATCCCCACCCCAAAAAAAACAAGACCCTGGCCAAAAGACTGTGGAACAGCATTCCTCCAAACCTTTGTTGGCAAATTTGGAACACCCGAAACAAAACCATTTTTAACAATAAGAAGCCCAACATCTCCAGCACCCTTGCTAAAACAATTTCCCTCATCTCCGAGACCATTGGAGCGAATGGAATAGTCCAACCAGACCAAAAATCTGGGGATCCAAGAGAAATTGAATGGATGGGTAAATTCAGCCATGAAGCAAGGAGCCACAAAACAGCAAGTACAGGTAAGAAAAAAACTGACTGGAAGCTGAGAGGCTCTAATGAGGAAGTCAGAGAATGGATTCAAAATCAAAAGAGGCCCTCCCTCCAGTTCGACGGGGCCTCAAAAAATAACCCGGGTCAGGCAGGCGCAGGAGGAGTCATCAAAGACCATCAAGGGAAAACTATCGTGACTTACGAGTGGGGATTGGGTACAATGTCCAACAACAGGGCTGAGGCATATAGCCTTCTCCTGGGAACCTCCATAGTGAAAAATCTCGGCCTTCAAAATCCGCTTATAATGGGTGACTCAGCTATCATTATAGCGGCTATGGTCTCGGGGAGGGATTTCAAACAAACTGCTCTGAACAACATCAAATCCAGGATAATGGACAACATTAGAGAAATAAACGGGGTCACCTTCAAACACGTCCTAAGGAACAGCAACAAAGAGGCTGACGAACAGGCCAACAAGGCAACCAGTAGACAGGTAGGCCAAGTCAGAGAAAATGACTCTCTCTATGACAAAGCAATCCCCTAAAGAATCCCATCCCACCCCCTCTTCTCAGAATCTGAGTCACCTCAGACATCAATCTCCTCGAAATCTGTTCGCCCCCGAATCCCCTCACTCTCTGCCAAATCTCCTCGACTGCGCAACTTTGTCCCTCTCATATCAGATCCTCCCCCCTGCGATTGAATATATCACCTCTCCCAGCCTCGATATGGTGTTTCACTCGTCCTCAGCCGTCATTTCTAGGCTCTGCGCAGATGGTCATCATTCCATTATCCTCATCGCAGGCAGCAAGATCTCTCCCTGGGCACAAAGTCATCTCAGGAATCGATCCATCCAGCTCTGGTTCACGCACCCGAGATGCCCCCCTCCCTCTATTTATAGTAGCATGGACCTCTTTGTTTTCTCATCCTTCAGTGCTGCAAAGGTTCTGGACCGCGCCCCCTCTCAGCACAGGCATTCTCATGAAGCTGGGCACAGTCATCGGGAGCTCGGATCTCGCCCATCGACAGCGGTAAACTCAGGCTCTTTAATTTCAGATTTACTTTTCTTTCTAACTGGTGGTTTTATTGGTCGTGGCAGTGCTTCCCCTCTCATCCATTTGCTCCCTCGTCATATTGTTCCTTCCCCCCCCTTCTGGTCACCTCCCTGTGCAGCTCCGCACCCCTCCTCACTGTTTGTCTTATTCCCTTATATCGCCCTCATCCCCGGAATTCGTCCCTCTCCGCATCTTCAGCTCGTCGACCTTCTCCCCCAGCTTGGTGAAATGGCGGACCAGCAAGATCAGCAAGGAGCTCAGGTGCCTGTCAACAATCCTCTTGAAAATGTCATTACCAACAGTGAATGCACACTCTGCAAAGCGCATACTTTCATGATTGGCAGATTCATCAAACATTTCAACGACCTCAAAGATGATTACCAGGCGGACAGCAGATCAAAACGGAAGAAGCTCGAGAAACAAAAAGCAGAGATCGAGGCCTTGCAGGAAAGGTGCACTCATCTTGAGGAAGCTATAGCGCATATCAGGACTCTCACCCAAAGTATGCAAGCGGAAGCTTCAACTAGAGCCAGCGAAAGGAAGGAATCCCTCCCTGATGACTCAGTTAACCAGAAACTCCCCTAGGAATTATGAACTGTAAATTTTGTTGGCTTGCAGGCTCTTTTATCCGGCAATATAGCCGTTACCTCTTTAATTTCAGTTACCGTTTATGTAGCAATGAGGATCAAGGGTCTGCGAACCCGTTTTGGATCCTCAATGCCTTGGTTTATCATATCTATGTACTAGGACTCAGTCCCTGAAGTTTTTATAATATACGAGTAACCGATTTTGTCAAAAAAAAAAAAAATGGACATAGTGTCCCAATTGAAAGACAAGGGGTTACCAATAAAAATCTCATTTTGTATGACAAAAAACCTTTCATTGATATATAATAAAATTCATTTTAATTGATTCTATTGTGTTATCCAATGTTGTTGTGAAATGTTACGCCATTGATTAAATATATGGATAATTGAATATTAAAACAAAGAGATGTGAAATATGATAATATAACAAATTAATTCAAACATCATATACAAATGCACTAATCAAATTTTAATTTAAATGAATATTATTATATGATACATGTTGATTTTTCAATGAATAACAAATTTAAAAAATTATAATAATTGCACTGTCAGGGTCGATCTTTCCAAAAAAGAGAAAATCTCATTCAAAAAATTGGTGTGTATATAACATATAAAATCACTGGTGTGTTGTGTTATATAAAATCATTGTGATAATATATTTTTTCATTCATGGTGCCTTTTAAGAACTAGAGGTGAACCCTTTGAGTATCATTCTCTAGGTTCAAGAAACACTGGAGGGGGTTGAAGAAGACTCAGAAATGTTCACCAGTGAAATCGGGATCGAAGAAATGGAGTTAAGTGACATACTAGAGCAAGAAGGTATGGACTTACCAAACATGGTTGAGAACTGGAAAAAGAAGGGAATGGAACACATATCGGAAGAGGAGGTAAAGAGAATTAATGACATATTCATAGCATGACAAAGGGCAGAGATGGAGCTGCAAAGCAAGAGCTTGGGCACAGCTAAAGGGCTAGGGGTCTGTACACAGGGATTACATCAAACCTCCACCAGTTCCAAGCATTGAAAAAAGAGAGGACGAAGGACCAACAATGAGGCATTACAAGAACTGGGACAAATGCTCTTAAATTCCGGTAAGATGAAAGCCCTAGAGGCTTTTTCACTAACCTCCTAAACTCTGTTTAAAATGAAAGTTCTTTCTTGGAATGCTAGAGGGCTAAACAGCCAAACAAAACAGCGTCTATTAAAGAAGAAGGTCCAAAAGGAACAACCAGACATAGTGTTTGTGCAGGAAACTAAATTCTCAAGCAGCACGGTAATCAATATCAGCAAAAAACTAGGTAAACGCATGGAATACTTGGAGACAACTAGTAATGGATGGGAGGGAGGTCTGGTCATTCTGTGGAATCCACAAGTAATCCAGCTCCTTTCCTCTGAGGCAGCTAGATCATACATAGCTATAGAAGTCCAAGTAGTAGGAAACTCTGAGACTTATCTTTGCACCAATGTCTATGGCCCCTAGAAGCTAGAGGCTAAGCTTCTATTTTTAAGAACTCTGCTTAACCTGAAGCTAAGATATCCCCAAGCTAAGGTGATCTTTGGAGGTGACTTCAACATGATCACCACACTCACGGAAAAGAGAGGAGGTATAAGGAAACTCAACAGAGACTCTGAAGATTTCCTATACTTCATTAAGTCCACCAATCTAGTGGATTTTTTCCCAGAAGAGGTGTTTTCACGTGGAACAAAAAAAGGGGAGGTGAAAAGCAAATAGCCTCTCGTCTGGATAGATTTTTAGTAACAGAAAGGATATTGCTAGAAGGAATCATTGTGGAATCGGATATTCTTCCCAGTGGAGGGTCAGACCACTGGCCCATCACATTAACTATAGCAATCCAGGGTACTCCTAGAAATAAACCTTTTAGATTCGAGAAATTCTAGCTCACTCATCCTGAATTCATTCAGAAAATTAAACAATGATGGAAAGAACCTTCGGGTATTAAAGGTACCAAAATGTATCGGTTACAAGGTAAGCTGAAACACATTAAAGCCAAAATCAAAGTCTGGAATCATGTAGTCTTTGGGAATATATTCAAAGAAAAAAGAAACTAGAAGAGCAATTGGAACATATACATGAAGGATGGATTCAAGGGAACATAAACCAAGAAACTGTGAACAAGGAAAAGATACTTATGCAGGACTGGCAACTACATTGCCAACAGGAGGAAACACTTTGGAAACAAAAATCTCGAGTTCAATGGCTTCAGGAAGGAGAACAGAACACGAAATTCTTCCATAGATCAGCCATTGACCACAGAGGAGCCAACAAAATTCTAAGCCTTAAAGATGAACAGGGAGCCACGATACAGACACATCAAGAGATCTCCAACCTTCTTACAACACATTTCAACAGAATAGCTCAAGAACCTGGGATTAACAAAAAGGAGGCCATTGAGGAACTTACATCCTCAATCCCCAAGCTAATTACGGAGGAGCAAAACTTAGCTTTAACTCGAGAAATTTCCCTGGAAGAGGTGGAAGAGGCCGTAAAAGAAATGCCTAATGGTAAAGCACCTGGGCCTGATGGATTTACCATTGAATTTTACAAAGCCTGTTAGGAAATAGTCAAAACAGAAGTCTGGGAAGCAGTGGAGGATTCATGGCGCTCCGCTTCAATCCTCAAGTCCCTCAATTCCACCTTCCTTGCCCTTATTCCAAAGGAGGAGGAAGCTAACACACCCTCAAAGTTTCATCCAATTGCGCTATGCAATATCTTACACAAGATTATTTCCAAAGTCATAGCCAATAGAATGAAACCCATACTTCCAAGCATTATTTCGAAAGAGCAATCAGGTTATGTAGAGGGGAGACAAATTTTGGACAACATCTTATTAGCACAAGAGATGATTCACACACTCCAAACACAGAAGAAAGCAGGTATGATGATGCAACTAGACCTGTCAAAGGCATATGATAAGGTTAACTGGCACTATCTGGAAGCAATATTGAAAGCCTTTGGCTTTGTAGAACAATGGATAGTTTGGATCCTAGCTTTGGTCAAATCCACAAAATTTTCAATTATGGTTAATGGAGCCCCTACTACCTGGTTCTCTCCTTCGTGAGGTCTACGACAGGGTGATCCTTTATCCCCCTTCCTTTTCGTGATTTTAATGGAAGGTTTGAGCAGACTAATCCAAAAAACTAAAGAGGAAGGAGTTATTGAAGGACTTCAGCCCCTGCCCTCAATTCCAGCAACTACTCACCAACAATTTGTTGATGATACGATGTTGCATGGTACTCCATCAGTTAAAGAAGCATTGGGATTCAAAAGAATTATCAATCTCTCCAACAAGGCCTCAGGTATGGAGCTAAATCTCTCAAAATATTCTATCTTCTTTTTTAATACACACATAGCTGTTCAAAAAATCTTTCTACCATCCTAGGCTTCAGAAGAAGTAGCCTCCCCTCGAGATACCTAGGAGTTCCGTTAACGGACAAGCCGTGGCAAAAATTGCACTGGGAAAAGATTTTAGCAAGCCTAGAAAAAAGATGTCATCATTGGACACATAGAGCCCTTAACTTCACAGGCAGATTGGTCTTAACCAAAGCAGTCTTCCAAGCCATTCCACAATATATGCTTTCCATTCTCCCAGCTCCCAAGGGAGTGTTGCAGAAGATAAGGGTCATCCAAAGGGCTTTTCTCTGGTCGGGAAATTCAGAGAAGAAGAAATGGTCACTAATGGCGTGGAATAAGTTGTGCAAACCCAAACATCTGGGAGGGTTGAACCTACAGGACCCATCCATGGTTAACTGTGCCTGTGGTGCAAAATTATGGTGGAGGTGGCTGAAAGAACCTAAACTACCATGGGCCAAGCATTGGAAAGAAAAGTACGCTCAAAATCACAGACTACAAAACTTAATCCGGATGCAAGAAACTCCAGAAGGCTCACCAATTTGGAACCTAGCGAGAAACAACTGGCACATAATCCAAGAGCAAAGTTTTTGGGAAATTCGTGACGGAAAAACAGCCCTTTTCTGGGAAGATGCATGGCAACAACTCCCCAAGCTGGAAAGCCCTGAATTCTTAGATATCCAAAGAAGAAACCAGGAGCTAGGGAGAACCATAGTGAATCAGTATTGGAAGCCTAATGATAGTGACCAGGTGTGGAGAATATGGTTATTCAATGAGACAGATTGGCTGACCGAAGAAAACAACAGTTTAAAGAACCTGAAAACTCAGCTCGCTAAGAGAAGGATAAGGAAAGCAGGGGATAGTGACCAATTACACTGGGGAAAGCTTGAAGGAGGCAACTTCATGCTTAGAGAGGCCAGAACACACATAGAAAATACTGAGCATGAAGAAAAAGTCAAATGGCATAGCAAAGTTTGGGATGCCCAACTATGGCCGAAGATCAAAACATTCCTATGGCTACTTATGCACAGAAGAACGTTAACTTGGGAGAATCTCCGGAAAAAAGGATTCATAGGTCCTTCTTGCTGCCCCATGTGTGGAACAGAAGAGGAAACCATGAATCACCTCCTCAACACCTATGATTGGGTAGACAACATATGGAATTGGGTGGAAACCATTCTTCAAAGGATGAACGAGGTTAGGAATTCAATTCAAGAAACAATCAAGAATTGGAGTGGGAATTTCTCCAATACCCAAGTGGTTAATACCATATGGAAACTCATACCAGGGTTCATAGCATGGACAATTTGGAAAGAAAGAAACTGGAGAGTCTTCCTAAATGAAAACAGAAGCATAAACCACTTAAAAGATACAATTCTTCAAAATATCAAGCAAACGGTTCTTGCCAAAGGAAGAATGGAACAGGACAAAAACATCTCTGGTCCGGACTTACAGATTCTGAAAGATTTTGACATTAATATGGAAACCTTCACCTCTTCTGAGATTCTTCGACAAGAGCTAAATACCAGTGTGAATTCCTGGATTCATCCGCCAACAGGCTTCCTTAAACTCAATTTTGATGGAGCCTCCAGGGGAAATCCGGGACCTGCTGGCATTGGAGGTGTTCTTAGGGATAGCAAAGGTGTAATTCAACACATTTATAGTCAAGCGCTTGGTGAAGGGACAAACAATGAAATGGAATTTGCAGCGCTGGAGCAGGGTTTGAGAATTCTCAGAAGACTGAAAGCTGGAGCCACCGTGGTGGAAGGGGACTCGCAACTGGTGGTTACGGCAGCAAGAAGATTATATACCGGAGCCAAAACAAGTAAAGTCACATGACACTAGAGGCTTGCCAAGGTAACAGAGATTATTGCAGAACACCTATCATGCCTGGACGGTTTAATTTTTCAGGCAGTTAGACGCAAGGCCAATACAGTGGCAGATCACTTGGCAAATTATGGAATTGATAACCCCTCTGCCAACTTGGACACCTGTTGGCAGGAAGTCACATGCACAGAGCTGAGAAACTAGTGCACTCTTCTTTCGAGGCAGGACATCATTTAATGAAAGAAGAGGCTAAGGGGTACGAAGATCTTCCCCATATGTGGAGAATGAATCCACCCAATCAAAGGGACGTGAGGATAAGTGGTTGGCAGGCTAAGGGAGTACAAGGAAGGAAGTGGCATTCAATTTACAAGCACGTTGGGATAGTTCCAAGAAGTGCAACGAACAAAAATTATGGGTACCGCCGGCATCAAAACACAAAAAAAGACACTTGGCACTCAGCGAAATGGTTCAAGTGTGGTAGACTTGAGAATAAGGATTCGGCGCATCAACAAAAATGTGAAAATCTGAGCAGCAGTTATTATGAATGGACGTGCGATCATAAGTCGACGAGATAGGAAGCCGTAGGCGACTCATGGTTTCCCTCTTCTATAACTACAGTCTCCAAATGTAAGAGCAATACACAGCTCTCCAATGGCAATCAACATAGTATCAATTGTGTTTTCAGAAGGTTTCGTATTTCTGTTCTCTGTCATAGAAGAATGGCGCGGGAGGGTAGTCGAAATGCCTCGGCCAATAAAGACCTGCAGAATGCTCGAGAGGCTTATGAAACAAGAACTTCCAGTAAGGAAAAGTGCAAAATTGAGGAACTGGAAGAAATTGTTGCAGAAGAGAGGAGAACATGGAGGAATAAGCGCTGGAAAAGGAGATGGAATGGGTTCAGGATCCCGGCATGACCAGCACTCGGGCATTCCAATTTGTTTGCACACAGGCAGAAATGTGGCGCATCAAAACAATGTTTGCAAAGGATATCAGTATGCAAGGAGAATACCTTAATCAGGCACATCAAGCAATCTCAGTTTTATCTGTGGATCATACAGCGGTTCTGGAAGCCCTGGATTTCAAAATCAGTTCTCTGGAGCAGCAATTTAGCTATATCTCCAAAAAGATGACTGTGTTGATTAGTCTTCTGAGGCACACTATTGGCCAGGATTCTGTTGTTATGGGGGAGGGTGCGGAGGAGACCACAGGAACCAGCCAGGGGAAGCGCTCAACTCAGCACCCACCTCTGCCTGGCAAAGCTACTACTTCGGCCAACCAGGATACCACCACCAAGGATTATGTCATTCTCGAGCTGTAATGGCTTGCTGTAGCAGTCTCAGTTTGCTTTTGATGCTCAGCACTTGTTTTGTTTCTGTTTCATAAATTTACTGGTCACCTAGCTGCTTCTTTGTTTCTCATGTTAACTGGTCTTCTACATGGTTTGTCTTTGTCTGTCTCGGAGGACCATATGGTCTGCTTTATCTATGTTTTCAGATGCTCAGATGGATACTCTGTTTTGCTGGCCCCAACCTTTCTCTGTGCCACCCTGTGTGGTGTGCCTTGGGGTCATTTTGACAGTCTATGCGAGTGTTAAGAGATGTAATTGGGCAAGAGTGTCTCTCTTTAGTCTGCACGAGCAGACCTTTTGTACTCTATGTATTCTATGAATTAATATGAAATGCTTATTTACAAAAAAAAAAATGAGGGCACCGATGTGTTTATAGCTTCAAGCACTGGTCTTGTTTGAGGTTAACATCCCGGTGCATTGTAATTCTTAATGCACCAGTGCTTTCATATAACTAACTCCCCATTCCTACAAAATATTATTTCCAGCCCGGTGCATTAAGGAAACTAATAGCACCAGTCCTTTTGTATAACTAACGCACCGGGGCCTTTGTACTAATGATATGCATCGGCGCTGCAAGTTTAAAAAAAGCACCAGCACAACAATTATGGTTTGTGTGCCCCAGTTTCATTCATTAAAAGAACGCCCTCATGCTTTTGTATCTCTTAGCACCGGTGTGGTATATATTACGCACCACTATTCTTTGCATTCAACACCTCGGTGATTTTAGTTATGTGTGTCGCCTAGTGCTTTTATGCATTTAGCACACCAGTGCTACTTGTTCCATTAAGCACACCGAAAGAAAAAGAAAAAAAATTAAAAACAAAAAACAAGGAACCAAAAAACAACAAAAACAAAACACAAAAAAAAAAACGAACAAACAAAACCAAAACAAAAAAAAAAAAAACAAAAAAACAAAACAAAACAAAACAAAAACAAAAACAAAAACAAAAAACAAAAAACAAAACAAAAAAAAATCCACTAGAACCTCTGACTACCCAGATTTTTTAGTTGTAATGAAGTTCCGTTTGAACCTCCGCTATCCCAAATGGATGTTTTAGTGGATGTTTTTTTGATAATTTTTTCTAGTTTTAGAACACTAAAAACCTTTGTTATAACCTCCATTAGAAGGTATTTTCCTTATAGTGAAATTAGCTCATAATCAAGAAAGAATCCTCCATGCCATCCATTAGGCCCTGGACTCTTATCCTTTTTAAACCAACATAGGACCGAATCCACTTCACCTGTAACTACCAAGGCCATCAGATCCTTGTTGGTATCCTCATCTACAAATCTGGAGAATAATCGGGCAGTATGAATTATCTCAAGTAAGGAGACTTCTCTAGAGGCCGAGAACAGGGCTCAAAAATTTTGTGCACCCATCCTTGCGAGATCCCTAAAATTTGAAGCCCTATATCCATGTTCATTTTCCACATACCATATGGTATTGATGGCCCTTCTCCCCTTGGCATATTGTTGGAAAAAAAATGTATTATTGTCCCTTGCTTTTAACCAAATAGCTATACTTTTAAGTCTCTATGCTTCTTCTCTTTCCTTAAGTAGCCTTCTTCTATCAAATTCCAGTTAAATGATATGCATTTTTGTTTTATTATAATCATAACACCCCCCACCCAATCCCCCACCCACCCCCCCCCCCTCGCCCCCCCCCCAGGTTGCTCTAGTTGCTCCAACTCAATCTTGACCTTTTTCAGGGCCCCGTCGTCTCTTTGTCGGTTTACTTTCACCCATTCAATATTCTTTCGCTTCAAATTATTTAAAATTTCCACAAATTGGTGAGTTATTAAGAAATTATCTGTAAACCACATGGAGTCCATGTCTCACAGATGATAACTCTAAATTATTCTTCTTTCATCCAAGATGCTTTAAATTTGAAAGGGTTTTTGGTTTTCTAAAATTTCTATCCAATTCCAAATAAATAGGTTAATGGTCAGATATCCCCCCTAAATTAACCCACTGTCTGAAAAGGGAAATTTTTTCCAACATGACATCACGGATCAGAAATCTATCCAATCTCCTAGATATCAATTGATATTTGACGCTTATGTTCCTCCACGTCGACTTATATTTAGCCAAATTAACATCAACTAATTTTTTAGTATCAAACATATGAGAAAAGAACTCAAATAGTGAATCAATGTGAACATGAACTCCCCAGAATTCTGACATCCCCATGCTGAAGTTTAAATCACCCCCTAAAATCATATTGTCTTCCCTCATAAAGAATCAAGTCATCAAGTTGTTCTAAAAATAAACTCTTCCCTAACATGGCCCATATACATTTACCGTTTTGATATCCATACCAAATTCTTCGATGAAAATTTCAGTTGCAATCATCCCTTCACATCCCCAAACATTTGAAATTTGTACATATCTACAATTTATACTCAAACACAATCCCTCAGATCTTCCACGAGCACCAATTGCAAAAAATGGTCGTCCATTAAACATGCCTTCCGGAATATTAATAATATCAACACTAGATCCTAAAGTTTTCTATAGGAATATGATATTAATCTTATCTGAGCTAATCAAGTGCTTCAATGCTAGTTTATTAGAGGGAATAGCTAACCCTTTGCAATTAAATGAAAACCACTTCATATGGGTGTCATATCCCCTTCTAGAGGTGGTTTAGATAGCGAAACAACCACCAGTGACAGACAAGATTCCCTAACCCCCACAATACATGGAAACACAGATACACGCATATTCATAGAGCTTAGAGATATACTAAGACAAGGATATGAGGTAGAAGGGAAATTTGTACCTGAAATAGATGTGGTCACAACAATATCGACTTCATATATGGGGATCTGCTCGCTGAAACGACACTTATTTGATTTACCTCATCCTACCGATGGGATGCATTCGCATTTTTCCCACTTTCAACTCCTCGAATGGGTTTTCTATCCTACCCACCATTATCTTTTCCACCAAAATTTTTTAGGATCATAGGACATTCCCTGTAAATATGTCTGACCTCATGACATCGACGGTAGAGGAAAGGAACCCCTTCATAATCCAATTTTTGGTGGTGAATGAGCTCCTTATAATGCAGAAACAGACTAGCCACTGGACCCTCTCTTGTGTCCAGGTGAACCAAAACCCTAGCACATGAAATTTTTTTGGTATCCAGATATGTATTGTCATAATCCAAATAACTTCCCAAATTGTCCCCTATTCCCCAAAAGATATCTTCAGTCCATAAATTAAATGACAACCCTAGAAGTCTAAGCCATATCAGACCTGCACCCAGTCGTTCCCTCTTTTTTGAACAAAGCAGACCATCTCTTAAGAAGAATAGGTGCATGTTCAATATTCCAATAACTCAATAGCACCCAACTCACATGTTCTTCCTTACAAAACTTGCAAACAAACCAAACCCTTGACAATGTGCATACCTCTAGAATAACATCCAAAACACGACCCCACACTTCTTGTGCCCATTTTCTCAAGCGCGAGGAGGTGTAATCTCTTCCTGACACTCTCCTAACCAACACCATATCTGTCGTGTTCATGATGTCATCAAATCTAAGCCCATCCCCAAGAATTAATGCCTAATCTTGTTCTCTCACCTTTGTGCATTTTTTATTTCCTGACCTTTTTCTTCAAACCTCCACCATCTACAACTCCTTTAGGAGGGGCTACAGATGATGATGTTGGGAGTATGGAGGATATTCCTTCGGTATACACACCTTGGTATCAAGCATAATTCATGGGAGCTGACACATCCCCTAAAGGCTAAGAGAAACCCTCACTCAAATTAGGAATAGAGGCTACAGTAACAGTCCTTACCTCCAAATGTTCATCAATCGCACTGGAAAAATAGACACCTTCTCCAAATGATACAATCGAAGAAATACTTTGATAAGAAATGGGATCTAAAGCCTTGGGAATCCCTTGAGAGAGAAACATCACTTAAAAGTTTTTCCATAATTGATTCTAGAAACGAGGGTTTATGTAGTTGTCCACAAAGCTAAGAGATTCTAAAGAAACTTCGGCCACAATAACATTTGCTCCCAAAGGTACTAGCCAACCTTGCATGAAAACCTCTGATATCTCTACTTCACCCAAAAAATAATGATTGGTAACTGTGAATCCTTAGAAAATTAGGGAGATATTAATAAAAACCCAAATCTGTGGAGCTAGATGTCAAACCCTTGTCCATATAACAATGTTGATGTGGAGACTCCTTCTAGATGGATACATCCTCATAACATTCCGCTAAGTAGTCAACAATTTCTTCCTCCATTACAACAAATATCCTCCCTGTCAATAAAATAAAATTCCCCTGAAACCCTCAAGATAGTTGTAGTGCCAAAGTAAGTCGTTATTATCTAACCTCTGGACAACTCCTGAAGGCACAATTACCCACAGAATCAACTGAAAAAAAAAAAGCATAAACCCTTCTTGTTACATGTCTCACAAAAAAATTATCAGAGCCCTAAAGATCAGGAGGAGAAAACCAAGCAAACACCACAGCCAGTGAAAATTATAGGAAATCCCTTCACCAAAAACTCCATTACTCATACTCCTGTGGTGGCCTCAGCTACAAAAAACCAAACCACAGAGCCATCTTACCCCTCAAGTAACATTGAAAACTTTGCCTCTTTTACACGGCAGCCATTTTTAAATTTAAAATTAGTAAAATTAACAAGTAAAATATGATAAAACATACCCCGGGAAACTTATACAACTCAAATATAGAGTGCAGTACAACCTTAGCACACTTTTGGCAAACATGTTGTGCATTTTGTAGGGTTTTACTATGTATATTTTTCCTATTTTTGAATGGTATAATATTCGATGACTAAAAATGAAAAGTTGACTATATATTCTTATGTAAAATAAATTAAAAAATAATTTACAATTTGAACCACTAAAATTGAATGAGTTTTGAGACCTAGGAATGCATTTAGTGTAGCCCAATGTGCATTCTGCACCAAGGAAAAATTTCAAGTTAAAAAACATGATTTTTCTTTTCTTTGGCATGATTATGATTCTTTTGGTTAGGAGGCTCTATATTTTCCCAAATAGAAAATTATATTCGTACACAATCCTTGTAAATTCATACTTCTCTTCAGTTCCAAATTTGTGCACATTGATAATGCAACTTCTACCCAAAATCTTCTACCAAGTTTTTTTTTCATACCATCGCTAGTAATAATCCACTTTAAGGACAAAATATATATTATAGCATGTAGTCCATGTTCAATATGTATATTTCTAACAAGATTTCATCTTATCCATACATATAGTACTAAACCCTAGCATGCAAATACTCTTGCATAAATACCTATTGGGTAGGTTTATGTATAATAACACTTCACAACCATAATTGTATACTTGTGGTATCATTCATTTAACAAATGAAATATAATTTACAAATATAAGCCAAATATACCTTTTAGAAACCATCCAAAAACATAATTTGGATAATAAGCATTATTTAGGTTTTACACAAACATGAAAACCCTATACTTTATATTTTCCCTTCCCTAATTCTCAAAATCAAACAAAACACTAAAATTCTACTTGTTTACCAATGTAAACTTCAAGCATTATTTTAAGTATCTTATATGTGTGTTCAACTAGTTTATAAGTAAATATGGGAATGCATATTCTTTATAGCGATACATGTGTGTATAGAATTACCTAATCTTAGATAACCACATAGAATTCTATGGTTTTAAAAGTAAAAAAATATACCCTTATACTTGTCAAATAATCATAAATTAGGAATGGATTCGTTAGGATAGTGAATATTCCTTAATCATGAGTTTAATGTCATAACAAGTCACAAAGCCCACTGGAGTAGTTTTCTTAAAAACAATTGGCTACCTTGTGTGTGATTGGATAGGGAGTGGGTATCCCCTACCCTTTACTTTCAAATTCGCAATTCTATAACCTCTCTAAGTTTGAAAATTAAAATTAACTTTCTATTGGTGTTATAATCTATGCATATTCTCATAGTTTTATAGTTTTATATTTTTATTGAATACAAGTCCTCACTTCAAAGTTCGAACTTGTAATTAACATATCAAAAACTTGATTAAAAAAATCTGTGAATAGCTCAAGATGTGTTCAACCCCCAAAGTGGCCTCAGCAAGGTATGAGTACAAGGAGGCCACTAGCCTTATACCCTATAAAGCAGAACGTGTGCCCATTCCATGTGTGTATTCTTAACCTTTAGAGAAAATGATACACTAGAGGATAGTTTGAAGAATATGTTATGTAACCAGATCACAAAAAAAGAATAAGAAATATATCAATGACTTGAAAATAATCTTCTTCGAGGGGGAAACCACCTTTTACATCACATAAATGAACAATTCTTGGATGATTCAAATGAAAAGGCCCTCTGGGTATGTATAGGAGTCTAAAGGGTCAAAATATAATCAGTGCCTACATAACAATAATAATATAAGGGATCAACAATAACATTAGTGGCCTTATATGGGGCACAACAATAATAATATGGGGGATACACTAGTATTATAGGGACCTAACACGGGCACAAAAATCACAATATGGGGGCTACACTAGTATTATGGGGACCTAACATGCCCCTCTCCTTCAAAAAATCATTGTCCTCAATGCTTGAGTAGTTCTCGATACTTCTATATGAAATGCTCATCCTCCCATGTGGAACCTTTAGCAAGTAAATTCTTCCACTTATGATATACTCTAAAATTGAATGATTTTGTAGTTGTCAAATTCTTGTTTTTGTGATTGATTCAGGCTCCAATATTATTTTTCCTTCCTTTTCAAGTTCTAAAAATATAGTATTGACTAGGATCTTGTCACTAATAACCTTCTTTAAGCATGAAACATGGAAAATTGGTGTACTCACGAAAATGCGAGCAACTCCAATATGTATGCCATAGTAATAATCTTTTGAAACACCTTATAAGGGCCATAGTACCTAGGTGATAATTGATTATCCTTCTTGGCTTGCTTGAGGGACTTTTGTTTGTATGGCTGTAGATGTAAAAAGACATAGTCCCTCACATCAAAAATTATTCCACTATGATGTTGATATGCTTGTTGTTTCATTAGATTTTGTGCCAAAGTAAGGTTATCCTTTAAGAGTTGGAGAACTTGTTGTTGATGCTTGATGTGATCTTCCAGTTCTTAAACCTTAGAATTGTCTCTTAAAGATTATGTGATGGACAGTGAATGATATCCATAAAGCACCATAAATGGGGTCATTTTTTTGGTATGGAAGGAGGTGTTATACCACCATTATATTAGAGGTAACCACTTGACCCGTTATGTTTGTTTATCATATACAAAGCAACAAATATATCCTTCCAAACATTTGTTCGCTATCTCAATTTTCCCAGCAAATCGAGGATGGTAAGATGAGCTATGAGCTAATTGAGTACCGAGACAAGAAAGTAACTATGTCCAAAAATTTTGAGTGAAAATGGGATCTATGTCACTTACAATAATATTTGGTTTTCCATGTAGCTTTTAAATTATTTACACAAATTCAGTAGCAATTGTATTGGCATTGAAAGGATGAGATAATGCAAAAAAAATGTGTGTGCTTGGTAATTCCATCAAACAGCCACCATGATTACACTCCCTCCTTTAGACTTGGGTAAACAAGTGATAAAATCCATTAATACCTCCTCCCAATGTTGACCTGGAATGGTTAATAGCTATAAAAGACCTGGGGTATTAATGTGTCCACTTTATTTTGTTGGGAAACCAAACATTCTACCACAAAATTCTGAATATCATATTTAAGTCCATACCAAAAAAATATTTCTTGACGAAATTGTAAGTTTTTAAAAACCCTAACTGCCATCCTATAGAAGAGGTGTGTAATTCCATAAGAACCTTTTGTTTGAGGTGGGAGTTCTAACATAGATATAAGCAATCCTTTTGCCATGGTGAATCATTTTTCCATATAAATGTATCATATGCACTAGGATCTTGTTGCATCTTTTCAATGAGTGTCCATACCTCTTTGTCATTCTTACATTCATCCCTAGCTCCAACTATCCAATTAGGTTGGATAATAGAAATGGCATAGAGCAATGCTTCCACATCTTCATCCTTTCTTGAGAGTGCATCTGCAACAACATTTTGATTCCTTTTTTTGTAGACGATTTCAAAGTCATAACCCAACATCTTTGTGACCCATTTGTATTTCTCTTCTGAAGATAATATTTTTTCCAAGTATTTAAGACTATAATGAATTTCTTTTACCTTGAAGTGTCTTCCCATTAGGTTAGGGCATCATTTCTTTAGAGCATGTAATATTGCCAATATTTCCTTTTCATAAATAGGTGTGTGTAAATACATTCCCTTGATTGGAAGACTTTAAAAAGAAATGTGTCTTCCTTCTTAAATTAAAACAACACCCATTGCATTTCCTAATGCATCACATTCCACAATAAAGATTTTTATGAAGTCTAGTGTATCCAAGGCTGGAGCTTGACACATTTCCTCTTAACATGTTTAAAGGCCTTAGTTGCCTCTAGAGTCCAAAAAATAAGGCTTTCTTTAGTAATATTGATATTGATGCTCCTATTTTCCCATAATTCTTAACAAACTTGCGATAATACCCCTTCAACCCAAGAAATCCTAGAACATGCTTTAATGATATGGGGATTTTCTATTCCTTTATGGATTTAATATTGTTATGGTTTACCTCTTAACACCCTGATGAGATATAATATGACCCACATATTACACTTCCTGTACCCCAAAGAAACATTTGAAGGGTTTTGAATCCAATTGTTACTCCTTAGATAGTTTGAGCACCCTATCAACACGCTTAACATGATATTTCCAAGACTTGTTGTAGATTAGTATATCATCAAAAAGTATTAATCACAAATTTTCTAAGGAAGGGTTTGAAAATGGAATTCATTAAACCTTGAAATGTGGAAGGTGCACTAGTAAGGCCAAAAGGCATGAACAAAAATTCATAATGACCTTCATGTGTTCTGAATGTTGTTTTTGGAATTTTATATATCTTCATTATAATTTGATGATATCCTGAGTGAAGATCCAACTTGGTGAACTAAATTGTTTAATGCAGTTCATCCAACAATTCATCAGTGACATGAATGAGAAATTTATCCTTAATAGTGATCTTATTGAGCTCTTTATAATCCACACACATAGGCCATGATCCATCATTCTTATGCACCAATACTATTATAAAAGAGAAAGAACTTTGGCTAGGTTAAATTATACTCACCTCTAGCATTTTTGCAACCATATGTTTAATTTCACTCTTATGGGAATAGGGATAGTTGTAACGTCTGATGTTTGGAGGAACACTTAATAGAATCAAGTGAATAACATGATCATGATCACAAATAGGTGGGAGACCTTTGGGAGTTTCAAATACCTTGGAATAATTTTCAAGGAATCTTTTTAAATCTAGAGATAACGATGAATTAGATGTTTGAACATCTAGTGAACATAACTGTGAAATTACCCCTTGTAGTTCCTTCTTGAAAAGCTTCGTCA